>CM032493.1:9862594-10182593 GCA_019059595.1 Marasmia exigua | reverse complement strand
TGTGCCTTCTGATCTTGGTCGGTCTTATTACATATAGTATGTAATCCGCTTATATTGTACAGTATTGATGCGTCTTTCTTTCATTTTTTTAATTTTTGTAAATTGTATTTTTCTTTTGTATTGTTTTTGTATCTGTCTGCCCCCATGTTGCGCATCTGTTCAGTTACCTATCTGTTTCTTTTTTTTCTGTCTCAATCTCAATAATGCATGCATGCATGCATGGAACAGATGCGCAATAATTTATTTATTTATTTAAACTTTTATTGCACAAATTTTGATACAATAAGGCGAACTTAATGCCAAGAAGCATTCTCTACCAGTCAACCTTTGGGTCATGCAGAAAGTGCAGTGGTGCGGCGAAAGGAAAATTTGAAGTTACTAGTAAGGAGAAAAAAAAAAAACTAATATCATTCTGTTTAAGGGGGAAAAATTACCAACATTTGATTTGGAGCTCCTCAAGCCGAATAAGTTATACCGAGATGCTCGCGGCAACCTCTTTGGGACATTAATATTTACTTTAGACAGCAGCTCAGGGCAATCCAAGGCTCCATTTACCAGTTTGTATAGAAAAACGTGGTCCAACATTTCTCTGCGATCCTTCAGAGAGTCCAGTTTAAAGTGTCGCAGTCTGTCTTCGTAACGAGGTAGCTTCCTAGCCAGACCCACACTGTAGGAAAGATGCCATAGAAATCTTTTTTGGACTCGTTCAAGTTTCTTGACATATACATCATAGTGTGGGTTCCAGACTGCGCTACAGTATTCCAAACCACTGCGTACCAGGGCATTGTACAAAATTATCTTAGTTTGTGGTTTTTTGAATTCCTTGCAATTACGCAACACGAAACCGAGCGATTTAAAGCCTCTGTTCACAATATTTTCGATATGGGTGCTGAAGCGGAGACTAGAGTCCAACAAAACTCCTAAATCACGCACATTGTCCAGTTCATTTAGGATTTCGTTTAGATTGATTTATAAATTTTCTGGTGTTATTATTGTATCATGTACTGATGTAAATTTTGTTGGTGATCTTATAAATAAATAAATAAAATAAATAAATAAATAAATAAATATTAAATAACTACATTATATACTATATACATACCTACGTATATAAATATATTTAAATAAATATATTATTAATAAGTACATTTTAAATAAATACAATATATGCTGCTAACTAAAAACAAAAAAAAGTAAAATACTTAGGAAAAAAAAATACTACATATAAAATGTTATTTATATACATATAAGCAATTAAGTCATGCGGAAAGATTAGATGTCAAAAAATGCTCACGAACCCTTTTCTTAAATGAATGCCTATTCAGTGAGGTTTTGATATTAATAGGCAGTAAATTCCAAAGCCATATTGCCTGCACGGTGAAAGAGTTGGTAACGAACGAGGTGTGGTGTCGCGGGATGTAAAGACGCAGGTTGTTTGCAGAACGGAGAGAACGATCATGAGACTGGCACTGGAATTGGAAGTGATCCTTGAGATAAGATGGAGAAAGTGGGTTATGGAGGATATTAAAGAGAAAACAGAGTATTCGACAGTTTCTACGCTGACGTATGGGGAGCCATTTGAGGCGATCACGGAAAGCAGAGACATGATCGTATTTTCGGAGTCCAAAGATGAACCGAATGCAGTTATTGAGAAGACGATCAAGTTTGTCGGTAAGGGTGCAAGTGAGATCGGAATAACAGACGTCAGCGTAGTCAATAATGGGAATGATTAAAGACTGAACCAGCATAAGCTTAGTGGTAAAAGGAAGAAAGAATTTAATAATGTTAATGGTAGTCGCTGAAAACCAGCGTCGAGGTTGGTCTCATGGATCAGCACCGACAATAGCTGAGCGGCCGCCTGTTTGGCACATACAGGGATAATGTTGTCCTACTTTTCGTCATTATTTATGTCTAGGTTATGTTTCTTATTAAGTTTCCTTGTTTTGTATTGTGCCAAATAAAGTTATCATTCATTCATTCATTCATTCATTATCCCCGAACTCCGTTCAATATTTTCCTCTGTCACAATTACAATACTAATACTGTTACAATTTGATAAAAATCCATTATTCAAAATTTCTTACGATGCATTGATTTTCGAACCCCAAATTATATTACATTTTAACATCCCCAGAAATAACCCTATGGCTGATCACAAATTTAATGCCTATTTAAATAGAGACTGGGATCAGTGGATACCAATCTTCACAGACGCCTCCAAAAATGGTAATGAGAGCAACGTCGGAAGTGCGGTATGGATACCAAGATTCAATGTCCTACTAAACTTCAAATCCCCTAAGGAGATATATCAGTATTTACCGGAGAATCTATTGCCATTTTAGAAGCCATTTCTTTTATTTTCTCACACAAACTTAATAAGTCAGTTATTTTTTTCGGACTCTAAAATTTGCTTAGTTTCACTGTTAAGTAATTTCTTTAAAGCCAAATGCATCTCACCCGTCATCCTTGAAATTAAAAAGTCACTATTCCTTTGCCTTTCTGAAAACATTGATGTAGCACTAGATGTAGACGTCGTGACAGCCCTGACGCATACACGTATCTCTGTCCTTCTGCACAGTTTAATTAGTAAAATTGAGAAAAACACAGATATTGTTCCAAAAATACAGTGTGATCGAGAGGAAACAAGTTTAAGTGCGATTTTACTACAATAAACAATCTTTTTTGTCCCAAAAAGTGCTAAAAAAGTGGAATTATTGTTGTGAGTTGACATTATAAAAATTGGCGCAAGGGTAGTTTGCCCCCAAATAATTGAACACAACCCTCAGAACCGTTGATCTTAGTTGTTAAACTCGGCGCAGATAGTCTATACAGGGTCACAAATTCATCTACCCCACTAAGCGACGAATAGCTGAGCGCGCACATACAACTTGCAACATCAATAATCGAAAGGGCATCAGTTCAAATCCTGGGCAGATTTAAGAAAAACTTTTATTTCCTTTATTTACATTTTTATTGTTATTCTTGAGATTTATACTTAATTAAAATAGAGAATTTATTAGTGGAAGTATAAAATAGAACATTAAAAATATACACATAGAGAGAAAAAAAAAAAAAAAAAGAAAAAAAAGTAACACTGGGTAAAGGAAAATTAAAGAGGCAAAATCGTAGAAAAATAATACAAAAGGTAAACATAATCAACATGCCTAAAACACAAAGGTCACCACCAGCTGTAAACAAAGGGTCCTCTGACCCCGACAACCTGCCTGCGGAGAAGCGCAGAGCGCTGAACTCCCCACCTGGTGAATCTAAGTCGAGAACCCCAAAACCTAGAACTGAAATACCGAAGTCAGACCTGAAAGAGGTGGAAGGGATTCCTTCCACTGTCTTCGCGGGCTTTCAGCGTCAGTTCGCCGACTTTGTCGAAGAGATGCGGAGCTTTCGGATGGAGATGGCTGAGCTGCGGGAGTCCCTGCAGGCTGTGGTTAAACGCCTGGATAATGTCGAGCAAAGGGTAGCTGCGTTAGAGGAACGGGAGCCGGTGAGCAGTGAGGTGATGGGCAGGACGGCAGAATTGGAGCGCACCATCAGGGAGCTTCGCTCAGAGCTGAACGACCGAGATCAAGAGGCTCTCAGCGCGGACCTCGAGATCGGTCAACTGCCTGAAGAGAAGGGCGAAAACATCATCCACACTGTCACGCTGCTCGCCTCACGACTGGGCGTGACGCTGGAGGAGAGGGACGTGGTGTACGCCGAGCGAGTGGGAGCGCCTCCGGGCGCCGCGGGCGAGGGCCGCGCGCGCCGCGTCGTGGTGCGGCTGACGCGGCGCCACCTACGCGACGAACTGCTGCGGGCCGCGCGTGTGCGCCGCTCTGTCACGGGCGCCGCTGGGGGACGTATCTTCCTCAACGAGCGACTGACGCGCCCCAATCGCCAGCTGTTCTACCGTGTCCGTGAGGAGTGCCGGAAGCTTCAATGGAGGTACTCCTGGACGAAAAGAGGCCGAATCTTCGCTCGCCAGGATGATGGCAAACCCGCGTTTCAACTGCGCACTGCAGATGACCTCGCCCGAGTGTTCGGGCCGCAGTCGAACTGAGAACAGGCAACCTGCAAAAATGTACATAATTAATTTTATAATAATTCAAGCATTTTTTTATACATTTTCCCATTCTACGTATTACTTACTTAGCCTTCCAATGTCACCTCCCCATATATTACTTTACTTTTTTATCGTGTGCAGCTTGGAAAACCTAATTTATATTTGCCATAAGAAGCAAAAGAAAATGCTATTTTTTACGATTTTTAATTTTTATTTGCATGAATGTGTCAATTTAAATTTAGCATGTAAATGTAAATATTACTTTAACAAAAAACCAAGGCAATATTTGCTAACAGTAAAAAGTATATTTATTCACAATAAAACCAACTACACAATATATAAAGTTACTACTACCAATACAATTAATTATAATACACATAACCTATACACACAAAACATAATTATATATACACTATACAAATCACTCTATTATAGCTATACAAATGTACAATATATTTACAGTATCTCATTTCATAATATATACATTACTACTACACTATACTACTATATACACAATGAAATAATACACCATTTAACTACACACTATATACTACTCCTACACTATTTACACAATCAAAATGTCATATACAATATACCTACATTAAATATTTACGGGGGACCCTCGCACAATATGGTCATATACTCAAGATATACATATAAATACATAAAATGAGTGTTAGAAGATATTTAAAAGTTGGGCTTTTTAACGCGGGTTCACTCGGTACTAGGCATGAGGAATTCATGGTGGCAGCACAGAACATGGCCCCGGATATCCTGGCTATCAACGAAACATGGTTAAAAACTGGGGAGGAAGATAGAGCACCTAAACTGCCGGGATACCGTCTGCGCCACATCCCTAGACCAGTTCAAACAAGGAGGGGACGGGGCGGTGGCGTGGGATTTTACGTTCGTAGAGGTGTGAATGCCCGAACTCTCCAACACCCTGCAACATCGGTGGTGGAGCAAATGTGGCTCAGAGTGCGCACGCATAACCAGAATATACTGGTTGGAACTGCCTACAGGCCGCCGTGGCAGGACGTGAATGAGTTTCTTGATGCCATCTCAGAATCTGTTGCTTCACTTGCAAGATTTGACGGCATCATACTGGTCGGGGACTTCAATATAAACTGGCTCGGTCCTAGCAGTAGTAAATGTAGACTGCTTGGAGACTTTTTATGCAGCACTAGCCTCAGACAGGTGATTGACCAACCCACTCACCATACTGAACACAGCAGCAGCCTGATTGACTTGATTTGCACGGATGTTCGAGTTAATCAGGTCGAAGTCAAACACACCCCTGACCTGGGAGCACATGCTATGATAGTCGGTGAGTTTAAAGTAAAGAAGGAGAAGTTTCCACCCCAAACATTCAGCTACAGACCACTTAAGAACATCTTACTCGATCAATTTAATAAAGATCTGGACGCAGTCGATTGGCGATACTATTATAAGATCAGGGATGTCAACACTCTTACCAGCACATTCACTACTTGGATCGCTTCATTATATGATCTGCATGCCCCAGTGACCACCAGAAAACTTCGCCACCCTCCCCACCCCTGGATTACTGACTGTGTTAGAAGTATGATGGAAATCCGGGACAAATATCACAATCAATATAAGCTCCATAAATCAGATAATATTAGGGTGTGCTATAAAAATATGAAGCAGGTAGTACTCAGGGCCATTGAAAGCGAAAAAAGAAACTATTTCTCTAATCATATTACTTCAAATACTAATAACCCAAAGAAATTATGGAAAAACTTAAAATCTACTCTAATACCAAATAAAAAGAGCACAACTGATCTTCCACCGCACTTCAACAACCCTAATAGCATCAATGAACACTTCCTTAACATACCTGGAGATGGGCAAGTGACAATATCCCAGCTGACATATTTCCAGCACCACAGGCATGGTATGGCAACCTTTTCTCTGCAGCCAGTCTCCGAGGATGCGGTGCTGAAAGTTGTCAATGGGCTTAAGTCCAATGCTCAGGGAAGTGATGGGGTGTCATTGAACATGCTAAGGTTGACAATGCCACAATCACTGGGAGCTCTCACTGCAATCATTAATCAATCCATCATAGATGGAATCTTTCCTGAGGGCTGGAAGGCAGCAATAATCAAGCCATTGCCAAAAACTAGTGTTCCATCAACCCTGGCTGACCTACGACCAATCAGTCTCCTACCTATTATGTCCAAGGTCTTGGAAAAAGTGGTCTATGAGCAGCTCACCAGATATCTCGAAGAGCACAATATACTTCCTCAAAAGCAGTCAGGCTTCCGGAGAGGCCATAGCACAACCACCGCCCTGGCTGATGTGATCGATAGTTTGCTCACTGCGCAGGATCGTGGTCAGCTCAGCATGCTGCTGCTCCTGGATTTTTCCCGCGCTTTCGACTCAATCAATACTACATTGTTGCTAGCAAAATTGGCTTACTATGGATTTGAGTCGGGAACGCTCAACTGGTTTCACAGCTACCTTAATGGGAGGCAGCAGTATGTTGAGCTGACGGCAGCTGATGGGACCAAGCAGAAGTCAGCTCCACGCGAGGTCAATCGTGGCGTACCCCAGGGGTCCATTCTAGGACCCATCCTCTACATCTTGTACAGTGCGGACATTACAGGTTGCATCAAGAACTGCAATTACCACTTATACGCTGATGATCTACAGATGTACTTTTCTTTCAGACCAAATGACCACGAAGCAGCAGCGGCAAAGGTAAATGACGACTTGAGGCACATCACAGAGTGGTGCAAAGCTAACTGCCTTGTATTAAACCCAAAAAAATCTAAACTTCTGCTGGTTGGCACAAGATGCAACAGACAAAAGCTAGATGGGAAGCTCCTGAATGTACATATCAATGGGGAGCTGATAGAACATGTTCACGAAGCCAGGAATCTAGGACTGACCATAGATTCCCACCTAAAGTTCGATAGTCATGTAGCCGAGTGTTCACGCAACTGCTTTTACCGATTGAAACTGCTCTACAAAATCAGACCATATTTGTGCGAGAAGTTGAGGAAATTACTCTGCGAGTCTTTAGTTCTTTCAAAACTGAACTATTGTGATGCGGTATATGGGCCATGTCTTCTAGGAAGAACAAGCAACTTAATACAGAGAGTACAGAATGCTTGTGCTCGCTTCTGCTATCACATTCCCCCACGCTCACATGTCACACCATTCATCAATGACGCCAATATGCTGAAGATGGAGGCGCGCAGAAAGGTACATTTAGCCACACTGCTCTTCGGCGTTATTATGACAGGGAAGCCACAGTACCTGTTTGAGAAACTTGAATGGGCTCGTGATAAATGCAGGAACCCACGTAGGACTTGCACTAACACCTTCATTACTTCGAAGCACCGCACTGTGGCGTTCCGGGGCTCCTTTAGACACGCTTCTACTCAGTGCTGGAATAATTTGTTGCCTCCGTTGCGTGAGCTGAAATCAGTGTTTACTTTCAGAAGACGGCTTAAACAACACTTACTGACAATTCAAAAAACGCCAAACTCACCGTCAGGGATTTCGCGACGCACGACGGAGGCGACAGGCTCGGTGCCCCGGCGCCGCTGAGGCGGGCATGCTGAATCCCTAATACTCCTTCTTTGGTCATCCTGTAGGTGCAAGGTCAGGGCGGCGGCGCGTAACATCAATGGTGATCAATTGGTACTCCACATCACTTCCGCCAATTGGCCAACGCCCTTCCGCTTCCAACGAGGGTAATACGCGTTTCGAAAATGTCGTCATAAACATATTATTTCACTCACTCTCTCCACACAAAATCAAAAGTAAAATATTCAAGCTACCTCACATTATGTATACAAAATTTTATTCATTTTTACAATGTCAAATTGGTTTTTTTTTTTTTTTTTTTTCGCTTTTATTGCCTTGGCTGTTTATTCAATATCACATTGTAGTAGTTGGAGCCACTGGAGCCCAATTCTCGGGCTCGTGACATTTCTTTTCATACGACATATCACTAAAACATAGTTTTTTTGTATGGTTTTCCGGTGATATCCGCCATGTTTTTTTCATATCGAAATCCCGAGAATTGGGCTCCATGTCGCATAACGATATCGTATTTTTTTTTTTTAAGTATATTTTTTAAAGTGTTTGTGCTTTGTGCTACCTACTGTTTTATTCTCATCATTGTATTGTGTCTAGCTTTTGAGTGTTGTTTGTATCTATCTGTATGTTATCAACTAAATTCTCTTCTTCTTTTTTTGTGTGTGTGTTTAAATATGTATTTTATTATATCTACCACATCACATATTGCCTATCTATAATAAGTACGTGTATATTTTTTTTTATTTATTTATCTACACCACACCATCACACTCGCTCGCAAACAGGTCCCGCCAGAATACCAGCGCTGCTACGGCAATGCATATATTGTAGTAGCAGCTAATGCTGAGGTCGGGACCTGATTGACCACACACTATCCACATCTCTTTGTCCCTATTCTGTGTAATATTTGTTGTTTTAAGCCGTGTACCAACTGTATATGTTTGTTTCATGTGTATTGTGATGGTCAATAATTGTATTTTCTTTCTTTCTTCTTTCTTTCTAGTATGGATCCCAGGTCATAGCGGTATCCGCGGCAACGAACAGGTCGATACTTGGGCTAAAGAAGCCATACAGCTCGGTACTCCTCGAAACCTAAACTATGCTCAGGATATCTTACCCCTCGCAACCAAGTCACTCCTGAACAGCTGGCATCTTAAATTCAACGAATCTTCAAGTATAAAGGGTCGTCACTACGCAACTATACAACCAACAATTCCACGAAAACCATGGTTTTTCAAACGAAAAACGTCGTCTGAAAAAATTATTGTATCTACAATCTGTCATCTGCGTATTGGCCACGCTTGTACTCCGGTATTTTTAAACAAGATTCGTGTGTAAGACAGCTCACTTTGCGAATGTGGTCTAGACCAGGGGACACCTGAACACATTTTTTTCAACTGCCGGAAGTATCCTATCTCGTTGTATGACGTCCTACCCCCCAAAATTCCCCGTCCTATCAACTTCCCTTTCCTTTTGACCCTATCCTTTTCCTCATATTTAAAATATCTATGTAATTATATTAATCTTTATAACATTAGACTGTAAAATAAATTAAAATGAACCTCCCATTTAATACTGTATTGTCTATGTGTACGTTTTGTTTTGTTATAGGTGGTGATTTTCTAAAAAGAAAACTCAATTAACTAAGAAATAAACTCAAATCACCGGTCAATTCAATTCGTGATAATGTGTCTCTACTCACTTGACACTGGCAGAGTTAACTGCGTCTCCGACGTACAACACTACTAGCAATTAAAAAAAAAAATATATATATATTTTTAACGCCGGAAGCCTGCGCGGCCGCAGACCATCTTGATCAAATATTGTTGATTCCTGCAAATTATTCCATACGGATCACGGCAGGCACCGCGACATAGTTTCCCACGTTGTGTCGTGCCACACCACTCCTGCAGAGTTCTTGGGTTATGAAAACTACTGTGGCGTTACTAGCCACAGATAGGTAGATAGACAGGGGTTCAATGAAAAGCACTAATTAAATAGGTACTTCCTTTATTCTTCGCCCTCCTAACCACACTTCCGGTCACCGCGTGCGTAGGTAGAAATGATTGACTGGCCTTATAATTAGGGAAAGGGCTGGACACCGTGAACTCCTCCTCTTCGGAGACTTCCAGGACGTAACCAAGCAACGTAGTCGTCGTCAGCTCGGTGGTGGTAGACTTCGAGCATAGATTTGAAACCTGGAATCCGCCGAAATTCCACGGGTCAGAAGATGTCCAAATAAGCCCGTTGTGCCAATGCTGATGAAGCTAGGTCAGTCTTCTACATTTCTAGATTTACTTTTCACACTATCGGCGGCACAACGGAATAATTCGATCTCAAGAGATAGCTGATAAGAATTACGTAATTAAAATTGCAACTCACCCCAGCGGGTTATTCCGTTCACATAAACTGTTTAGATAGTGAATACTACACTCGTAATTATCAATTTAGTTAAAAGATATAGGTTTAAACAATAAGATTTTGAAAACGGTGTCAACAGCGTATGCAGTTTTTTTACGAGTAATGCACGTACATTGCACCTTCGGGTCGCGCTGCGAATGATGCGTGTAGGCATGATCTTTTATGGTCTCTGATAGAACGTATTCCAAATGTAGAAATGAAAGAAGAAGCAATAACTGGTTTTGCTATATCTGTATTGAGTCAACGTGATGCACTGATACGACGAGAGTTGAATTCGCATACAATTTCATCTAAAAATCAACTTTATCGTGTACTTGGTGGTATATCGTTAAAACGCAAGTATGAAAATCTTGAAAAATATGACACGGAACCTGAATACAAACGTCCCCGCATGGACCGTTTTTCTGGACTTTGTGACTTTTGTGGAATACGCGGTCACAAGTATGAAGATTGTCGCAAGCGGCGTCAAAGTATTAACCAGAACCGAAAATTCAAGCTTCCGGAAAATGAGAAGACGATTACCTGTTTTACGTGCGGCAAGGCAGGTCACATTAGCACCACCTGTCCGGAAAAGCAAGCTGCTGCCGGCTCAAGAATGAAGAAAGAAGTCCACCTGTGCGAATGCCGGCTACCGAGGGGTACATTGTCTACATCAGCGGGTGAGGCAATGACATTTCTATTTGACAGCGGTTCCGCTTGCTCTTTAGTAAAAAGTAGCTTAGCCCACAAGCTATCGGGTACTGCACGTAACGATTTGGTTTATTTGACAGGTATAGGCGGGAATGACGTTAAATGCAATTCGCAAATATTAAGCATAGTAAAAATTCAGGATCTCGAACTTTCTATTTTGTTTCATATAGTCATGGATAGCGTCATACCGGAAGAGGTTATAATCGGGCGCGATATTCTTGCTCAGGGTGTTAATGTTGAAATTGAAAGTAATTTGATAAAGTTTTCAAAGCGTAAAGAGGTAAATTCGTGTTCCTTTCAACAGCAGGATTCATTTCAGTTCCATTGATACTGATTTGCAGGGTGATGACAGAGAAGCTTTGATTAAAGTCTTAAGTAAATACAGCGAACATTTCATAGATGGGATTCCTACTCGTAGAGTTTCTACGGGGCAGCTTAAAATTGATTTAATTGACTCCCACAGAGTGGTACAACGACGTCCCTATAGGTTATCTCCGGCAGAAAAAGAAATTGTAAGGGACAAAATCCAAGCGTTATTAGATGCAGGTGTAATACGTGAGAGCACCTCTCCTTTTGCAAGCCCCATTCTATTGGTCAAAAAGAAAGATGGTACCGATAGGATGTGCGTTGATTTTAGAGAACTCAATTGTAATACACGTCCAGAGCACTACCCCCTGCCGAGGATTGATGAGCAAATCGATCGTCTAAATGGATCACATTACTTCTCATCTTTAGATATGGCCTCTGGGTACCATCAAATTACTGTCGAGCCGAATTCTATTGAGAAAACTGCTTTCGTAACACCGGAAGGGCAGTATGAGTACCTTGCCATGCCCTTTGGCTTACGAAACGCAGCTTCCGTTTATCAGCGTTGTATAAACAAGGCTTTGACATCTCTTAAAGACACAGTTGTCTCCGCATACATGGATGACGTATTGTGTTTTTCATCCGATATTGCCGAGGGTTTAAGGCGATTAGATGCCGTACTCGATGCTTTATCCGAGGCAGGATTTTCATTTAATGTCAGCAAATGCAAGTTCATGAAGATTGAAGTTCATTATCTAGGACATGTTATACGTGCTGGAGAAGTTAGACCAAATCCTCAAAAGATACAGGCTCTCATCGACGCTCCAACTCCTTCGACTGTCACACACGTCAGGCAATTCCTAGGACTAGCATCTTACTTTCGTCGATTTATACCCAACTTTGTTAATATTGCTGGGCCATTATACCCACTGACAAAACTCAAAGGTGCCATTACATGGTCGAAAAGACATGACGAAGCCCATAAGAAGATTGTCAAGGCTCTTACGTCTTCACCAGTCTTGACCATTTTTGACCCTAAAGTCCCAATAGAACTGCACACAGACGCGAGCTCTGATGGTTATGGAGCTGTCTTAATACAAAGAAGAGAGAACGTTCCCCAGGTTGTCGCATACTTCAGCCGTCGCACCACTGAAACTGAATCCAGGTATCATTCATATGAACTGGAAACTTTAGCGGTGGTGCGTGCGATCGAACATTTCAGGCATTATCTGTATGGGCAGCACTTCACAGTATTTACGGACTGTGCTTCTTTAAAAGCTTCGAAGTCTAAAACTGATTTGTCTCCACGCGTACACCGTTGGTGGGCCTACTTGCAGGCATACGATTTTAGTATTGTTTATAAGGAAGGTAAATCCATGAGTCACGCCGACTTCTTTTCAAGAAACCCTCTTCCAACTACTCAAACACCTGACCTAGATCTAATTGATGGTCCGCTACAAGACGTTGCACGCAAGCCCGTTAATTTCGTCGAACTACATGATAGTTGGTTGAAAGTTGAGCAGGGTAGAGACAATGAAATTCAGGATTTAATTAAAAAGCATGAAAATAATGAGATTCCGGAAAGCATCGCTCATACGTATGATGTGCGAGACGGTGTATTGTACAGGAAAATTGACCGTCATCGCATGCAATCTTGGCTTCCTATTGTTCCACGTTCCCTTATTTGGACGTTGATAAATCATGTGCACAACGAAGTTAAACATCTAGGACACGAGAAAACTTTAGATAAGATATATGAGCACTACTGGTTTCCCGAGATGTCAAAGAACGTTAAGAAATTTGTGGAGTCCTGCATTGTGTGCAAAGCTTCTAAAGGACCTTCTGGTGCTCAGCAAGTTAGACTGCACCCTATACCTAAAGTGGCTACTCCTTGGCATACCATACATGTTGATTTAACCGGAAAACTAAGCGGCAAGAGTGATAAAAAAGAATATGCTTCGGTGATAGTCGACGCCTTTACTAAATACGTTTTACTTGAATATACACAGTCACTTGATGCTAATTGTGCAGTTAGGGCCCTTAAGAAGGCGGTAACATTATTTGGAGCTCCTAAAAGAGTCATAGCAGATCAGGGCAGATGCTATGTAAGTGCAGAATTCAAGCAGTTTTGTACCGATCACAATATAGACCTCCACCTTATCGCGACTGGTTCTTCAAGAGCCAATGGTCAGGTTGAACGGATAATGAGGACCTTAAAGTGCCTTCTTACTATAATCGAGAACGACAATAGTAGAGTATGGCGTGAAGAACTTGGTGACGTCCAGTTAGCCATGAACAGCACGAGGTCCAGGGTAACCGGATTTACGCCTACTGAGCTTATGTTTGGTATTCGCGCGCAGTGACTCGGTATTTCACAAATTACTCCTAACACGAGTCACGATTCTTCATCTCGTATTAACTTGGAAACACTACGGGGCGAGGCTTCACAAAACATCGAACGAGCCAGTAAATCTGATAAAGAAAGGTTTGATCGTGGTAGGGCAACTGTAAAACTGTTTGCACCGGGTGATTATGTCTTTTTAAAGTGTAGCGAACGTAATCAAACAAAGCTGGCTCCAAAATTCAAAGGTCCATATATTATAGTTAGGCTTCTGGAAAATGATAGATACGAACTAAGGAGTATCAATAGGTCGAATCGCTTGTACAAATACTCCCACGAAAACCTGCGTGCAGTCCCGAAGGGTTTTGATGGTTTGGTTGATGTGTCAACAAGCCTAATCGCTGACGAAGAGGCTCAGGATGTCGAGACGGCGTTAGAAATAGGTCAAATTAGCCCAGAAAATCAGCTTGATGTGGACAATGATACACTCTATGTAGCTAGTGAAGATACTCTGACCGCTGGCTCAGACACTCTGACCGCCGGCTCAGACACTCTCACAGCCTCATCGACAGAGAACGATTTCGAAACGGACGAACATCGCGTCCAAATAAACTAGGTAAGCTTTGCAAATGTCATAAAGTGACGATTCAAATTCAGTTATCATAGTTCTTAGTGACGTCATGGTCCCAGGTAACTGGTTGAGCTATTCACGATGGCACATCAGGCCATGTTACCTAGACCCGGTTTCCTGGCCGGGTGCGTGACACCCGGGCCAGCTGTGGTTTCCTGGCCGGGTGCGTGACACCCGGGCCAGCAGTGGTTTCCTGGCCGGGTGCGTGACACCTGGGCCAGCAGTGGTTTCCTGGCCGGGTGTGTGACACCCGGGCCAGCAGTGGTTTCCCGCACGGGCGCCTCACGCCCGTGGCGGCTGTACTCTGTGGTTTCCCGTACGGGCGCCTCACGCCCGTGGCGGCTGTACTCTGTGGTTTCCCGCACGGGCGCCTCACGCCCGTGGCGGCTGTACTCTGTGGTTTCCCGCACGGGCGCCTCACGCCCGTGGCGGCTGTACTCTGTGGTTTCCCGCACGGGCGCCTCACGCCCGTGGCGGCTGTACTCTGTGGTTTCCCGGACGGGCGCCTAACGCCCGTGCCGGCTGTACTCTGTGATTTCCTGGACGGGCGCCTCAGACCCGTGCCGGCTGTAATTTGTGGTTTCCTGGACGGGCGCTTCACGCCCGGGCCAGCTGTATGTTAATGACAAGTTAAAGTTGTATTGGATATTTAAGAAAAGCATTTCAGACTAGCTAACCAATCGTTTGGGATGAGTAGTGCCAGATGATTGCTCTCTTGTAATCTCGAGATAAAGCATGTGCGTTTTTGTCAGAATGGACGAGCGGTTTGAATAACATTTGTACCGATGTTTGAATTTTTGCAGCTAAAAAAATCCCAGAACCTGCGGCGCACGAGGACGTGCGAAAGTCAGGCCGGCCGTGACGGCGCCTGCCACCGATACTCTATGGATTTACCGTTCAGAAACGTACATCACTTTTCAATTCACGTATATTCGCTTTATTGATTATTCCAATTTTTAGATGAACGTAAGGTATTAGCGATTCCTAAACGCAACACCGACACGAGCGTTTTGGTAAGCTGTCATTCTTGTCATTAAAAGAAAAAGATAATCATAGAAAAGGCGGCTGAATTAATTTACGTTTCTGTGCACGGTGGAGCGTTGAATTTAGGAAATACGATTGTAAATCTTCGAGTTACTGTGATTAAAGGGGAATACTGATTATTGTGACTATCATTCTACGTCTCCTTGCCCGCAAACCCGCGCCTGCAATGGAAGTTCCACCTATCCAAAGTGAAGCTCCCCCTAATAAAGGATTAATGCCTTCATATTTATAACATGTTCTAAGTTCGCTCAATGAAATTCTTGGTAGGTAACAATATTGTTCACCTATCGAAGATTGTGGACCCAAGATGTTACAAGGATTACCACTTGCATGCTTGCACTGCAGCACAGCGCGGCACACGTAGTCAGTCCTAGATTTACCGTCATACACTGCGGCCTAGTCTAAAATACAATTTTTCTAAGGGATGTATATGAGGCAGCAAAAGTGAATTCTATTGTGTGTTTTGTGATATTTTGATATTAAATCGTGTTATAAGTAGCTTGTGTAGCTAGCTACTACATGTGTAATAAAATAATAGGTATTTTTCTAGGTACTAATCTCTTCAGGACGAGACGCAAGTATAATTTTAATTTTGTTACTGTAAGGTAGTATACTTATAGATAATTCAAAGCTAGAAAGATTGCTCGATTGATTTATGAATTGAAAACCGAACAATTGATTTACGATAAACACTTTCTTAAAAGTGAAATGTACACATTTCACACTAAACGAATAAATTATTACAACTACGAAGCATAAAAGTAAAAAGTATTTCGTACTATATTCGTAAATTAAACTTTTGATACAATTTTTTATACCTGCGAGGGTGAGTGATAAAACAAATTGCTGTTAGCCAAGTTATCCGTAAACACATAGAGTTATGACGGAGCCAGGGACTAGTGTCCTTAGGATATTTACCTCGAGCAAGCACGTAATGGGAGAAGACACATATCAAATACAATACAAATACACGCACAAGATATTCATCTTGTTTTGGAACACATTTTGGCCAAATCTTTTTCGGAACGTATTTTTCGGAGAATGCTGGCGAGGTGTCATTACGTCTGGCCAGGATGCTCACATGTTTTATCAATTGACATGATAAAACACAATTGTGACTGACACAATGAATTAATTATCAATATAGATAACTATAGCGTCAGTAGTTCGTTCACGAGAAAGATGGCAATCAGAGGCGGGTCAATTATTTTATTGAATAATACAGTTAAATTTAAAGAACGTAAAGATATTGTCTCACTCTCAGTTGAGCAAACTATTGAGCTAGCGTGTGCAGAGCTGGAGCGGCATGTCATTGTCTACGTGTATACGCCCCCAAATGGGAATTTTACCATGTTTGAATCCATTATGGAAGAAATTTTGAGCAAGATATGTTCATCTAATAAAAAAGTAGTTGTTTGTGGAGATTTTAATATCAACATTTTAGATATCTCTCAGAACTCTGTTAGGTTTCTGAATCTCTTTAAATCATTTAATTTACATCATCTTTTCAACGAACACACGCGAGTCACACCCACCTCAGCTACTTGTTTAGATAACATATTTTGTAACTGTGAAGTAATGGACAAGTCCATAATAAATTTTATCAATTCTGACCATAGTGGTCAAATGACTGTGTTTGAGCACCGTCATGCCCCTTCTTCATATAGTTTTGTATTTAGACCAATCACTGAAAACCGTATAAATAAATTTAAAGAAACTATCTCACAAAAGTTGTCTACATTGTCCTATAGTGAAGGAAATGTAAACCAACATTATGATAAATTATTTAATGTCGTTGATAAAGAATTTAATGGTATCTTTACCAAAAGAACCATTAAAACAAATACCTCTAAAACCAAATTCAGTGACTGGGCCACTACAGGTATTTATAAAAGTAGAAAGAGGCTATTTGAATTGTATGATATTAAGGCCAACTCGAATGACCCAACGACATTAGAATATGTTAAGAAATATTCAAAGATATTTAAAAAAGTATGCGCAGTGGCCAAATCAAATTACTTTAAAAATAAGATATTGAAAGCTAGTAATAAAAGTAAAGTTACATGGAAAATTATAAATAAAGAGACTTGCAAAAACAAAACACAACACAGCAAGCTATCTCTTAAAATTGATGGCAAATCTATTGATACAGACTCTGAAGTGGAAAACACATTTGAGTCGTTCTTTTCAAACATTTCAAACATCACTACCACTAAAACATTAAACTCGAGTCCGCATCTCGCTGCTTCTCTCATCAAGTCGCATGTAGATGAGTGCACCAAATCTTTCAGATTTAGTCATGTAAACTCAGAGATTATTCTTAAAACATTTAAAGATTTAAATATTAAAAAGACTGAGGACGCATGGGGAATTTCGATAGATATAATAAAAAATATAATACAATCTATCGCCCCCCACTTAGCTATAATATTTAACGAATGTGTTGACGAGGGTCAATTTCCAAATAAGATGAAAATTAGTAAAATCATACCTTTATTCAAATCTGGAGAAAAGAGTGACCCATCTTACTTTAGGCCAATATCCATATTGCAAGCACTCAGTAAAATATTCGAAAAAATTATATTTACTCAACTTTTGTGTCATTTTAATATTAATAAATTACTGCATGGAAAACAGTTTGGATTTACTAAAGGAAAATCCACTACTGATGCAGGAGTGGCTCTTATCAGACATGTTTTTGATGCGTGGGAGAAAAAGCAGGATGCAATAGGTGTTTTCTGTGATTTGTCGAAAGCATTTGATTGCGTTAATCATGAAACACTATTGATGAAGTTACGGCATTACGGTGTATTGAATAACGCACTTGATATGATTCAATCTTATTTGTCTGATAGAATTCAAAGGGTTAATGTTAATGGAATCGACTCTTCTGGCGCTCCTCTATTAATGGGTGTGTCCCAAGGCTCAATATTGGGGCCTTTGTTGTTCTTAATATACGTAAATGACCTTCCATACTTTACGAAAGATCTATGTGAGATAGTGTTATTTGCTGACGACACTTCCTTGATTTTTAAGGTTGATAGATGTAAAGAATCGATTGACGACGTAAATTATACTCTCTCACAGGTATTGCACTGGTTTACGACCAACAATTTACTTCTTAACTCAAAGAAAACTAAATGTGTAAAATTCACCATGCCAAATGTAAGGCACGTCGATACTTGTATTAGATGAGCAATGAGTCTATTCAAATCATTAATTCCACAGCTTTTCTCGGTATAACTATAGATGCGAAATTAAAGTGGAGTCCCTATATTGCTGCCTTGGCAGGACTAAGTTCCGCTGCATATGCAGTAAGAAAAATTAGACGTCTGACTGATATCGAGACGGCAAGACTAGTCTATTTCAGCTATTTCCACAGTGTGATGTCATTATGGTCTACTGTTGTGGGGGTCTGCTGCTGACATACAAACTATTTTTGTATTACAGAAAAGGGCCATCCGCGCTATATACAGCCTTAGATCACGTGACTCACTTAGGGAAATATTTAAAGAAATAAATATTTTAACCGTGGCTTCCCAATTTATCCTCGACTGCATTATGTATGTACGTAAGAACTTGCACACTTTTCCAAAAAAGTCCGATAGTCATAGTCTTAACACCAGAAATAAACATAGGCTTGCCGTCCCGGTCCTCAGACTTCATAAAATCGGTAATTCGTTTGTTGGCTTAAGTATTAAGATATTTAATAAGCTACCACAAAATGTCATTAACCTATCACTGGATAAGTTTAAGTCTCATATTAAAACCTGCCTAATGAAGAAAGGTTACTATAGTATTATAATACGCGCTGGCTTTGACGTCAGCAGCCGACGTCACCAAGGATGGTGAAGGGAACGAGCCTGCGTGCGCCGGTCGTCGAGCGCGGCGTTCACTTTTTGGCTGGCGGTTGAACGCTACGGACGTCTCTTCCAATTTGTAACCTAGGTTTCCTAGATTTGAGCCCTAGATACCTAAATTTTATCTCTAATCCGTTTTAACGTTACTTCATGATTTCTTGCTCTGTAATTATTTGATTTTGAAAAGTAAATAAGCCTAAATGTTGTAATCGTGACGTTTTTTTAAAAAAACCAACCCTATCTCTGATCTATAAGATCAGAAGTGGGATTAGCTCACGTTTTCTAATTAGATTTTCCATAGTGGCATTCTGACTATGTAACCGGTTGTGTTTGGTTTCCGATCTATTTTTAGCACGCGTAAGGTAATTAAGTGAAGTGAAGTTCGTTTTAGTTTTGAAATTGTTAATGTGCAATGGTGGATTAGATTTTGAAGTGAGTACTATTTGTCTGCCGTAATAATGTCGGAACGTAAATCACGTAAAACTAAATCGAAAAACTATGTTTTAGAGACGATTTTGAATCGATTAAATACAATTGAGGGTAGGTTAGGCAATACGTCCGAGTCGCAATCGCAACCGCCGCCGCCTCCTCCTCCGCCTCCGCCGCCGCCACCGCAGACTCCACCGCCGCTGAGGGATCCGCCACGCTTGGGGCCTCCGCCCCTTCAGCCGTACACACCTCCTAGGCCTGCGTCGGTAGCTAGTATACCCTTGCAATCCGTACCAAACGAATTGACGGGGTCATGCGTTGCCGAGGCTTGTCTGGGGGCTGCGTCGGTTGGGGGTTGTGGGTCTGAGCGGATGAAGATATGTGGAGCCTCCTCACGGTGCGGAAGCGTAGCGGATGAGGTGACAGAGAAGCTGGCTGAAGCCATTGCATCGTTGAGTCAAGTGAGACCTGTCCATTTTTGTACATCCAATTTTGACCCTAAGATTCACGATTTTGATAATTGGAGTGTGGAAGTCGATCAAGCCCGGTTGTTAAATCATTGGAATGATAGTGAATGTTTTTCGCAGGTAGCTAATTGCCTTAAAGGGGATGCGTCTTCATGGTTGAGTGACTGGGTTACTGGCGAGCGTACGTGGAGTAATTTTAAGCGCGAATTCAAATACCTATGCCTGCGTAGTGTTGATGTGGCGAACATATTACATGAAGTTATGAATACGGACTGTAGGAATTACTAAACCTATGCTGAATACGCCCGCCGCTCCTTGTTGCGCCTAAATATAGTAACCGGATTGTCTGATGATTTGAGAACGGCTATTATAATACGCAGTATTGTAGACCCTCAAGTAAAAGCTGCAGCAACGAATGCTTAACTTAAGTCTCACGAACTAGTCGAGTTTTTGTCTGTCTATTCGAAGCCTAGGCTGGATACTCGCCCTAGATTTGACAATAATCCTCGCTTCAATAGAAATATTCCTGCGTCCTCTCTTAAGCGTAATATCAAGCCAGGCATGACATGTTTTGGATGCGGAAGTGTAGGTCACAAACGTTTGCATTGTCCCAAGCGACCTAGGTTAGATCTAACCAGACGTGATGAATCTACAAGCAAACCATCGAATCCGCCTAGTAATGTCCCAAATTGTTCATATTGTCATAAAATCGGTCATACTTCTGATTCATGCTTCGTGAAGCAACGCGCTGAAAGTACTAATAGGCAGAGTAAAAGTGTAAACTTTTGTGGAAAGCTGGAGGCGAATACTAACATCGACGTTATGCCAGCCGTCATTCAGGGTGTGCCCCTAGATATTTTGGTAGATAGTGGCTCTAGCATTTCCCTCGTTACTGAATCTATTCTGAAACATTTTCAGTGCAATAAAGTCCCTACATATCGTCTTTTACGGGGAATAGGCAGCCAAGAAATTGAATCAACCTATAGCGTATCGCTGATGATCCAATTTCCTGAAATCTCCTTAGATGTTGAGTTATATGTGGTACCAGATTTTAGTATGAGTACACCTGTTCTAATTGGCACCGATGTTTTGAATCGTCAAGGCGTTACTTATATTAGGTCAAGTGAGATTCAACGGTTAGTCCGAATTGATAATCCTGCTATTGTTCACCATTTGCAAGACCTAGGTCTCGATCAAATTAAGACTTCGCTGTCCGGAAATGATAAGATTCAATTATTGAGTACTATTAATGAATTTTCTCAATTTTTCGTCAGTGGCACTGCCACATCTACCGTGACTACTGGGCAAATGGATATTCAGTTGAGTAGTGATGTGCCCGTTCATTACCGCCCGTATAAGCTTTCTCTTGATGAGAAATTACGCGTCAGGGAAATAGTAAAAGACTTGGAGAGTAAGGGCATAATCCGCGAGTCATTCTGAATACGCCAGTCCCATCCTTCTTGTAAAAAAGAAGGATGGCACTGACAGAATGTGCGTCGATTACAGGGCCCTGAATGCTGTAACTATTAAAGCTAGGTTCCCTTTGCCTTTGATTGAGGACCACATTGACAGGCTTGGCAAGGCCAAGTACTTCTCTAGTCTAGACATGGCCACGGGCTTTCACCAAATAAAATTAAGCCCAGAGTCTATACCTAAAACCACGTTTGTAACGCCGGAGGGCCACTATGAGTACATTGAAAATGAAAAAATGAAAAAAAATGAAAAATGTTTATTGGTTGTAAATAACAAGTGATTACATAAATTGTCGGAGTAACCCTTTTAGGCTTAAAGTGCCTGTGCCAGGGAACTCCACTCTTTCGTTCGTTCGTGTCTAGGTTTTACATATAAAAAAGATAATTTACCAACTATAAACATTCCATACAAATAAAATTATAACAAATTATTGCAGTAGGTAAGTACTTGAAATTTAGCCTGTTTAATATTAACATGTGTAGTGTGTCGTTTGCGTTTGTGTGGTTGTATGTGATTATATTGACACTAGGGTCTCGGTGTCTTCGTAGGTTAGAGTTTTTAACCAGTCAGTAATGTCCTTTTTGCATTCATGTATGCTTTTAGAATAAATATTTAGTTTTTTATTAATCTTATTATATAAAGTAATAGAGCGGATTTGATGTTGTGTACCGGCAAACTTAGTCTGAGTCCTTGGAACCTGAAGTGCATTTTTAGCTCTACGCCTGGAAGAGGTGTCAGGAACATAGGTTATGTTTTTATGTGTCCGTAGGCATATGTGCAATATGTACAATTTGCGAACGGAAAGTAGGTTACACAATTTATAAAGTGTATCTGTTGAATAAAGTTTATTTTTAAAATACATAATTTTTAGCAAATATCTTTGCGAACGCTCGACCTCTAAGAACCGAGTTTTAAGGGCACCACCCCAAATGGGAATGCAGTAGGTCACAACCGATTGTACCAGTGCAGTATATATATTGTTTAAAAGGTTTTTGTGAGATTCTAGACCATTATCACTTGGAGATTGGACAATGTGTCGAATGGTTTTAAATATCCATATGAATTTTCTAATACGTGCTGAGATTAGTTCAATGTGGGGATACCAAGACAAATTTTGGTCAACAGTTATTCCAAGATATTTAGTGGTTTTAACTTTAGCTACAGTGGGACATGTGCAGGAAGTATTGTGACTATTATCACATGAATGTATTTTTAAATTTAAGTCTGTAGTCGGTTGACCATTATTATATATACTGAAGCAAATGTAATTTGTTTTGTTTGCATTTAGTGTCAAAAGATTGTTTTTAAGCCAATTGGCCACTCTTGAAAGTCCTAGTTCTGCATTATGTTTTACTTCTGCCCAAGACTGCCCCGAAAATGTGATTGCTGTATCATCGGCGTAAGATTGTATTTTGGCATTTTTAATACTCATGTTACAGAGATCATTGATATAGATCAAAAAGAGCGTGGGGCCTAGGATGCTCCCTTGAGGCACACCATATGATATACTGATGTCGTCACTTGTTGTATGATCTAACTTAACTCTTTGCAATCTATTCGTTAAGTAGTCCTCGAATATGGCAAGCTGAAGGCCTCTAATTCCAATTCTTTCAAGTTTTTGTACCAAGATAGGAAGAGAGACGGTATCAAATGCCTTTTTGAAATCTAAAAAGACTGATAAGCATTTTCCACCATTGTCAAGTTGTGAAGTAATTTGTGAAGTAAGTGATTTTATGGCGTCTTCCGTAGATTTTCCTTGTCTAAAACCGAATTGGGAATGTGATAATATGTTATATTTATTTAAGTAGGCAATCAGTCTTTTATTTAGTATTTTCTCTAATATTTTGGAAAGAACTGGCAACACTGAGATAGGTCTGTAGTTTCCCATATCGTCTTTTTGCCCATCTTTGTACACAGGGGTGACTATAGACTGTTTTAAGGATAAGGGAAATGTGCCTACATTAAAATGCCCTATGGTCTTGCTAACGCGCCTGTGGTTTATCAAAAAATAATTACAGCTACTTTAAAAGACTTCATAGAAAGCGGCAGAGTCCTGGTGTACATCGATGATGTTTTAATACCATCAGACACCATCGATGAAGGGCTGCAAACATTGCGAGAGGTACTGGCTAGATTAACTTGCTCAGGTTTTTCAATTAACCTCAAAAAGTGCCGTTTCTTAACCACCGAAGTTGAATACCTAGGTAGGTTAATCAGTCAGGGTCAGGTACGGCCGAGCCCAGGAAAAGTCGAAGCCTTGATTAAATCACCGAAGCCAACTAACGTTAAACAGGTTCGACAATTCTTGGGGCTCGCTGGTTATTTTAGGCGATATATAGCTGGCTATTCTGCAAAAACCGCTATTATAGCCAAGCTTACTAAAAAGGACGAGCCCTTTGTGTGGGGTGACGAGCAGGAAGTGGCGCGAAAGTACATCATTGAGCGACTTACTGATGAGCCTGTGCTTGCGATCTTTGACCCATGTCTTCCAACGCAGCTGCACACCGACGCCAGCTCGCAGGGCTACGGTGCAGTTTTATTTCAAGACCATGGTGAGAGAAGAAAGCGAGTGGTCGCTTATTTCAGTAAGGCCACTCAGGGAGCGGAGTCAAGGTATCACAGTTATGAACTGGAAACCTTGGCTATAGTGAAAGCGCTACAACATTTTCGCCACTACTTGCTCGGAATTTAATTTAAGATCGTAACGGACTGCAATTCGTTGAAACTGACCGAACGTAAAAAGGATCTGGTACCCCGTGTCGCTCGCTGGTGGGTGGGCAGGACTTTAAGGTGGAAGCTCACGCAATCCTGCTAAACGATTGCTAAGAGATGGCTCTGTTGTCAGTGAATCGAGAAAATAAATAATTACGACTTCTACAGGACAGTAATTTTAAGTGTAGAGTGATTCGCGACATCTACGTAATAACTGCGATTTTTTTATGTATTTCAACAATTAACAACTAAACCATAATCATTATATTGCTGCATCGTAGCTAAATTAATATCAACTTGTGTACGTACGTATCGTCCCCACACACACATACAAAGCTGAAGCATGTTTTTTATCGGATAGCTGTTATTCCTCGCTGGCAATAGATGGCGCGCTTAGCACTAAAAATGTGATGTGGATAGGAATTACGGAATAAGTGAATTTCTTCTTCAGATCTATCGAATGGACTACGGATAGGTAGCGATGGTAATCTAGTAGATAACTTAACACACACTGGACTTCGAAATTGAAGTGCGGTTTATTATGCAACTAACGGTCCGCCCTCACTTCGTTTCGGGACGATTTTTTGCCACATAGCGTCTGTAGACCTAATAGAGTAGGCTAGGTGTGCGTAGGTGGGCGACTTCTAATATGTATGTATTCATGTAGGTAGGTTCGTGCAGAAGAAGTGGAGTGGTATAAGTCCTTAGGAATGTTAATTAAAAAACAATCAATATAATAAAATCTATATTTGAATCCTTTAAAACCATTTCATTAGTATGTATAATTTACATGTGATTACATAAATATGCCGATACATAAAATATATTAAAATATAAATACAAATAATGTGATTCTACCACCGGATCGGAAAGTTGTTTCTGGACGAGAAGGTCCAGCAAGAAACTCACCAGTTACTCTTTAAGCACCATATTTTTATACAATGTTTTATTACACATTATATACAAAGTATACCTTATACCAAGTCAAACAGCTAATAATGCAACACAAAATAATAAGCATAATATGATTTAAACCAAAGCAGACCAGTCCCCAAAGGTGGCACCTGTTCAAGTATGACATATGTTTCAGCCATCACTTCACTCAACTATAGCAGAGTGAATGTTATGACCAGCCACATAGCACCACAACCTCAGGGACATTTGGGGAGCATGATCATTCGTGAAGTTCCCGTCATATGTTACAAACAAAAGTAAATATTCCAAAACTAGTTAACTGTATGACGAGGTGTACAAATTAGTTGGTGTAGGTAGGTAGGAGGTAGTATCAAGTCAATTTTTAATAATTAATAAAAAATATTTACATCAATTTATATACAATAAAATGCTTCTAAAGTAACTTTGAGTGTTTCTTGAAAATCACCATGCTTGAATGCTATGCATTCTATCCCAAGTGGACTGAAGTATCTGTAAAAAGAAATAAATAATGTAAGAATGTTTGTAACAATAAATTTATATTATTTCAATTTGTTATTAAATATTGTTACCAAACATCTGTCCCCTTTATTACAAAAATGGCCTACAAGGTTTAAAAATGACGCTGTCACTTTTATATAGCTTTCAAATGAAAGTGACAGCATCCATTTTAAACCAAGCCTAACTTTAGACCATGTTTGTATTAAAGGGGTGTGTGTTTTATAACACATTCTATTATTACTTTGAACTCCCGAATCCCCGACTCCCCGCACACGGAGTTACCCTTATTGGACTTTGTACCGTCCTTATGTCTGAGACACATTTTCAGTGGGATTAAAGTTTTACTTGCAAAAATTAAACAACAATGAAAAATGTATAACAAACAAGTGATTATAACAAAGTTAAACTTACCATCCCAAAAGATGAGTTAAAGTTATGCCCATATGATCTTTTCAGACAGTGATATATGGCACCCCATCAGGGGACATGTGTCCCTTTACAATGGCGATGGCTCTTTCTTCGGCTCCAGCTTTTATTATCTCCTCTGTCAAGTGTTGTTGCCACACAGATCCCAATTCTTTTTCAATTGAGTGAAACTTATTCGGTGATAAACTTGGTATATCCATAAGCGCAGTCATCTGGGCTACTTGTGCATAGTAGCTGCCACTTGTCACAGCACCCCAAACTAGGGCTTTATTTATGTGACCATCCTTTTCACTAGCTCGCTTCCAGAGCATTCCACACATGGTACATTCAAAAGAGTAAACACTGTGTAATCCATTTTTTGTTTCATCATTCAGTTCAATTTGAGGTTTGGTTAGAGAATAGGTCTTTCTGTAATTGAAAAGCAAAGTTTATTGTTCTGTACATAGTAAAAGAGTAACACATTAAAAAGCTCGATTTGTTTGTCCTTCCAAAGTCCATTGTGAACACCCAGCTCCTCACTTCATCTCAAACAAAACTATCAAAAAAATCAACAAAATATAGGAAAGTCAATCAAATTGCATATAATACCTAAACAACGATCAGAACAAGTCAGTCAGAAATTCAGACAGAATGAAAAAAAGTTGTTTGAAAAAGTACGAGTAGAGTTGTTTATTTTGCTATCAGAGAAGCTGGCAATTTATCGATAAAAGCATTATTCAAATGAAAATTTATCATCATAGCATAGCATACATTTTATTGGAAAAATACTATTAAATTTTAAATTACAGAATAAAAGACTCCAAAATAATAAAACCTATAAAACATACTCGTACATTAATAGTATTTTAATTAATAACATTTATTAATTTATTTAAAAAAAAAAAACAAAACAGTTTCAACGGTAACGATATTTTATACTGAAAAACGTCAGTTATAAGTTTTCAAACCGTTGATGCTGACGGTACCGGCTCCACGTGCCGCCATTTCTAATCCCATTCTTTATCCGCACGGATAGTAAGTTAAATTGGTAGGTATGTACTTACCAAGCTTAACTTTTTATACTTAATTCAATCAATGACCACAAGAGTTACATTTGACTCTTAATTCCAAGTGTTTATCACGAGTTCCCATAACTTTAAGGCCAATACATTACCAATGGAGTCACTATTTATCAATCCACATTGGACTTTATCCTCTAAACTCATCACTTAACATTAGAACATTTAAAACACTGCCGCTTGATTAACACTACGCGACGTAAACAACAAATTGCACAGATGAGTTCCTAACTTTGTACCCTGACGAACTTGATTCAATATCACTCAAAAAAACCGTTCGCTCATAGAAAATTCGTAGCAACATTCGACTCTAAATACAGTAATTTCACTAAAACTAAAAAAATAATTGGTTGTACTTGTACGTATACTTTTGTCCCGGAACCCGAACGGAGCCGAGAGTAGCAGTAGTAGAGTTCCATCCAACTCTGCTGTATTGGCCTACCCGTTGTACTATATATTATATATTATCAGATAAGTACGGATAGCGCGTGGCTGTTACGTTTCGCGCGAACTGCAGATGTTCATGTTTGTATTTCAATTTCTTCAACAATGCACCTACCAAACCAAGGCTATGAATATCATCGATATTTATTTATTTTAGCGTTGAATGGATTGATGCATACACAGCACTAGTTATCACAAAAAATTTGATTACGTTCCGTTACAGCAAATGGTTTATCATTCCTTAGAAATATATTATAATTAAGTTATTGGAAATAATTATGTATGCATGTAACCCTTTGAGCCAAGATGTTAAGTGGCTGATGGTAAAGCTAGCTCCGTGGGTTCTGAGGCGCTCGCAGGATTCTAACAGAGAGCTGAGAGAGGGCGCCACTAGCTTTTAAACCACCTAGCTAGAAAGTTAGAATTTAAATAAAAAGAGTTTAAGTATGAGGGCTGAATATTTTTTATAAAAAATATGCAAAAATACATGCTTTTGGAAAAGATAATTTTTTTGTTTCTGGCTTTTAAAGTTAAATTTTTATGTAAGAACTTATATGATCTTAAGCAAGTAATGCATTAAAGCTAGGCTTAATCTAGGCCGTATCAAAATTAAATTTAACTAAACAGGACTCCTATCCCGAGGATTATCCTGATAAAAATACAAATATTACAGCTTAGTCTATGCCGCTTAGAAAAAGTTCAAAGTAACAAGACTCCTATCAAGAGGATAGTCTCTTAGAAAAAGTTACAAAGATAAAATAGGTTATCATATCATATACGCATAAAACTTCTACTCCGGAGTGAAACAAGAATAATAAAAGTGTACCTTAATAAAGCATTATACTAAACTTAATGCTAAACATGGGAGTCGCAGTCCTGCGATGGCAACGGAGACCTCTCCAAGTATCAGCCACGCATGGAGTGCAGCGGCTGACCGGTTATAAGTCCTGGAGTGTTCCTTGCCTCGCCAGATCGACACCCATGCATAAAGAGGGCTTTATATGCCTGAAATGTGTACACAAAGGAAGCATTAGGACAGCCAGGCAACACAAGATGGTAGTGCTGTTGGGAAAAGAGTTACATAATGTCATAGCACGTGGTATGCAGACGACCCATGGTCTCCAGCGCACATAGGCAAATGCGTGAAGAGCTTCTAGGCGCAATAAAGGCGGCAAATAAAAAAAGAAAACTGAAAATGCGAAAGCGTGCTCACCCATTATGAGAAGATGTGGTGCAGGAGGTATTCAGCCCATCACAAAATATAAAAGGGGTGACATCATTTGCCTAAAACAACAGACAATGGCTTAGCATGTGCGAGAAAATATAGTAAACTATGAAAATTTAGGTCACATAACCAATCCTACTTACCAACACATGGTGTCACCAAAATGATAAAAAAATGTTATAAAAAGGAAAAACTAATGCGGCTCTGCCGTTACTTAAGGAGCCATGTGTCCCAATTCATCTTGGATGCAATTTGACTGGATTATTTAAAAAAACAAATTCAAATGTGCTTCAGCGCACCACAAGAATAGAAGATAAAAAAATGGCAGACGTCAAAAATCCATAAAGGAATCTATATTTTTTAATCCATAGACTGAAGGTATTAGATATCTAAGATCATACGTCTACTAAACGAAAAGGTAAAACGCAGTCGATGCAGAAAAATAAAAATTGGCTACCAACTTCGAGGTTTATTGAAAATTAATTACTTTAATATGAGAAATATTTATTTATAGAAAATTGACGAAAATATATTGAAATCGACAACAGAAAAATCCAATGCTCAAATGAGTGATCGCTGTCAAAGATTAGAAAGAAATTTGGTTTGTTCTCGCTAGATGGCGTTAGAAGTAAAGAAAAATTAGGATAAAATTATAAACATAGTTAAAATAGGTAACGACGTGTTACAATACCTCCTTAGTTACAAAAAAAAGAGAAAAAAAAGAATTTATGGAGAGGGACAAGACACAAAAGCAATCTAAATAGAATATACTAAACTCACAATTAAACAATTACTTATTGTCCCTGACCATTGCTGGCCAGTAAGAAGACTGTGAGACAAAACAGTATAGGCTTAATTTAAGGAGTCACTAACCGCTCCTGCGTAGGCTTATTTATAGAGTTACAATCCGCTCTTTAATTTAAACTAACTAAATAGTCAAGGCTTTTTTAAGGAGTAACAAACCGCTCCTGTATTGGCTTCTTTATAGAGTTACAATCCGCTCTTTAATTTAGAGCTCATCGAGTAGTTAAGGCTTATTTATGGAGTAACTAACCGCTCCGGCATAGGCTTCTTTATTGAGTTGCGATCCGCTCACTAATTTAAACATTCGTCAGACGCAAGCATCCTATAAAACGAAGTTATACTGCACCATAAGTGCATAAGTATCAGATATATCATCTGACTGATGAAGAAAAAACATCACCACTAAACAAGCCCACATAAAGCTTATGACGCACCAGCGGCGTCAAAAAAGTCCTTACAAAAATTTAAGGCACAAAAAAAACAACTGCCCCTAATATAGGCACATACAAAATATTACAAAGACAACAAGAAAAAATATAATCAATAGAGACAACCCTATTGGAAAAGAAGAGAGGAGAGAATGTAAATAACGTTTAGGTGCAAATTAAAAGGAATAAGGTAACACTATTAGTCAGGGAATTTCATAAAAAAACTAGAATATTGAAAAGAGAATGTAGATAAAAGAAGAATCCCGTAGCTGGTCAACACAGAGAGGTGTCTGCTTCCTTTGAGGCACTTGTGTCAGGTTTTAAACACAGGTTTACAAAATATTTAAAGATATATAATAAGCCAGAAACAAAGGAAAAAAAAGATCACAGCTTTCTGTTAGATCCCGGTCTGGAAAAAGTCGAGGCCTACCCGTTGAGGCGCCAATGTAACCCTTTGAGCCAAGATGTTAAGTGGCTGATGGTAAAGCTAGCTCCGTGGGTTCTGAGGCGCTCGCAGGATTCTAACAGAGAGCTGAGAGAGGGCGCCACTAGCTTTTAAACCACCTAGCTAGAAAGTTAGAATTTAAATAAAAAGAGTTTAAGTATGAGGGCTGAATATTTTTTATAAAAAATATGCAAAAATACATGCTTTTGGAAAAGATAATTTTTTTGTTTCTGGCTTTTAAAGTTAAATTTTTATGTAAGAACTTATATGATCTTAAGCAAGTAATGCATTAAAGCTAGGCTTAATCTAGGCCGTATCAAAATTAAATTTAACTAAACAGGACTCCTATCCCGAGGATTATCCTGATAAAAATACAAATATTACAGCTTAGTCTATGCCGCTTAGAAAAAGTTCAAAGTAACAAGACTCCTATCAAGAGGATAGTCTCTTAGAAAAAGTTACAAAGATAAAATAGGTTATCATATCATATACGCATAAAACTTCTACTCCGGAGTGAAACAAGAATAATAAAAGTGTACCTTAATAAAGCATTATACTAAACTTAATGCTAAACATGGGAGTCGCAGTCCTGCGATGGCAACGGAGACCTCTCCAAGTATCAGCCACGCATGGAGTGCAGCGGCTGACCGGTTATAAGTCCTGGAGTGTTCCTTGCCTCGCCAGATCGACACCCATGCATAAAGAGGGCTTTATATGCCTGAAATGTGTACACAAAGGAAGCATTAGGACAGCCAGGCAACACAAGATGGTAGTGCTGTTGGGAAAAGAGCTACATAATGTCATAGCACGTGGTATGCAGACGACCCATGGTCTCCAGCGCACATAGGCAAATGCGTGAAGAGCTTCTAGGCGCAATAAAGGCGGCAAATAAAAAAAGAAAACTGAAAATGCGAAAGCGTGCTCACCCATTATGAGAAGATGTGGTGCAGGAGGTATTCAGCCCATCACAAAATATAAAAGGGGTGACATCATTTGCCTAAAACAACAGACAATGGCTTAGCATGTGCGAGAAATATAGTAAACTATGAAAATTTAGGTTACATAACCAATCCTACTTACCAACACATGGTGTCACCAAAATGATAAAAAAAATGTTATAAAAAGGAAAAACTAATGCGGCTCTGCCGTTACTTAAGGAGCCATGTGTCCCAATTCATCTTGGATGCAATTTGACTGGATTATTTAAAAAAACAAATTCAAATGTGCTTCAGCGCACCACAAGAATAGAAGATAAAAAAATGGCAGACGTCAAAAATCCATAAAGGAATCTATATTTTTTAATCCATAGACTGAAGGTATTAGATATCTAAGATCATACGTCTACTAAACGAAAAGGTAAAACGCAGTCGATGCAGAAAAATAAAAATTGGCTACCAACTTCGAGGTTTATTGAAAATTAATTACTTTAATATGAGAAATATTTATTTATAGAAAATTGACGAAAATATATTGAAATCGACAACAGAAAAATCCAATGCTCAAATGAGTGATCGCTGTCAAAGATTAGAAAGAAATTTGGTTTGTTCTCGCTAGATGGCGTTAGAAGTAAAGAAAAATTAGGATAAAATTATAAACATAGTTAAAATAGGTAACGACGTGTTACAATACCTCCTTAGTTACAAAAAAAAGAGAAAAAAAGAATTTATGGAGAGGGACAAGACACAAAAGCAATCTAAATAGAATATACTAAACTCACAATTAAACAATTACTTATTGTCCCTGACCATTGCTGGCCAGTAAGAAGACTGTGAGACAAAACAGTATAGGCTTAATTTAAGGAGTCACTAACCGCTCCTGCGTAGGCTTATTTATAGAGTTACAATCCGCTCTTTAATTTAAACTAACTAAATAGTCAAGGCTTTTTTAAGGAGTAACAAACCGCTCCTGTATTGGCTTCTTTATAGAGTTACAATCCGCTCTTTAATTTAGAGCTCATCGAGTAGTTAAGGCTTATTTATGGAGTAACTAACCGCTCCGGCATAGGCTTCTTTATTGAGTTGCGATCCGCTCACTAATTTAAACATTCGTCAGACGCAAGCATCCTATAAAACGAAGTTATACTGCACCATAAGTGCATAAGTATCAGATATATCATCTGACTGATGAAGAAAAAACATCACCACTAAACAAGCCCACATAAAGCTTATGACGCACCAGCGGCGTCAAAAAAGTCCTTACAAAAATTTAAGGCACAAAAAAACAACTGCCCCTAATATAGGCACATACAAAATATTACAAAGACAACAAGAAAAATATAATCAATAGAGACAACCCTATTGGAAAAGAAGAGAGGAGAGAATGTAAATAACGTTTAGGTGCAAATTAAAAGGAATAAGGTAACACTATTAGTCAGGGAATTTCATAAAAAAACTAGAATATTGAAAAGAGAATGTAGATAAAAGAAGAATCCCGTAGCTGGTCAACACAGAGAGGTGTCTGCTTCCTTTGAGGCACTTGTGTCAGGTTTTAAACACAGGTTTACAAAATATTTAAAGATATATAATAAGCCAGAAACAAAGGAAAAAAAGATCACAGCTTTCTGTTAGATCCCGGTCTGGAAAAAGTCGAGGCCTACCCGTTGAGGCGCCAATGTAACCCTTTGAGCCAAGATGTTAAGTGGCTGATGGTAAAGCTAGCTCCGTGGGTTCTGAGGCGCTCGCAGGATTCTAACAGAGAGCTGAGAGAGGGCGCCACTAGCTTTTAAACCACCTAGCTAGAAAGTTAGAATTTAAATAAAAAGAGTTTAAGTATGAGGGCTGAATATTTTTTATAAAAAATATGCAAAAATACATGCTTTTGGAAAAGATAATTTTTTTGTTTCTGGCTTTTAAAGTTAAATTTTTATGTAAGAACTTATATGATCTTAAGCAAGTAATGCATTAAAGCTAGGCTTAATCTAGGCCGTATCAAAATTAAATTTAACTAAACAGGACTCCTATCCCGAGGATTATCCTGATAAAAATACAAATATTACAGCTTAGTCTATGCCGCTTAGAAAAAGTTCAAAGTAACAAGACTCCTATCAAGAGGATAGTCTCTTAGAAAAAGTTACAAAGATAAAATAGGTTATCATATCATATACGCATAAAACTTCTACTCCGGAGTGAAACAAGAATAATAAAAGTGTACCTTAATAAAGCATTATACTAAACTTAATGCTAAACATGGGAGTCGCAGTCCTGCGATGGCAACGGAGACCTCTCCAAGTATCAGCCACGCATGGAGTGCAGCGGCTGACCGGTTATAAGTCCTGGAGTGTTCCTTGCCTCGCCAGATCGACACCCATGCATAAAGAGGGCTTTATATGCCTGAAATGTGCACACAAAGGAAGCATTAGGACAGCCAGGCAACACAAGATGGTAGTGCTGTTGGGAAAAGAGCTACATAATGTCATAGCACGTGGTATGCAGACGACCCATGGTCTCCAGCGCACATAGGCAAATGCGTGAAGAGCTTCTAGGCGCAATAAAGGCGGCAAATAAAAAAAGAAAACTGAAAATGCGAAAGCGTGCTCACCCATTATGAGAAGATGTGGTGCAGGAGGTATTCAGCCCATCACAAAATATAAAAGGGGTGACATCATTTGCCTAAAACAACAGACAATGGCTTAGCATGTGCGAGGAAATATAGTAAACTATGAAAATTTAGGTTACATAACCAATCCTACTTACCAACACATGGTGTCACCAAAATGATAAAAAAATGTTATAAAAAGGAAAAACTAATGCGGCTCTGCCGTTACTTAAGGAGCCATGTGTCCCAATTCATCTTGGATGCAATTTGACTGGATTATTTAAAAAAACAAATTCAAATGTGCTTCAGCGCACCACAAGAATAGAAGATAAAAAAATGGCAGACGTCAAAAATCCATAAAGGAATCTATATTTTTTAATCCATAGACTGAAGGTATTAGATATCTAAGATCATACGTCTACTAAACGAAAAGGTAAAACGCAGTCGATGCAGAAAAATAAAAATTGGCTACCAACTTCGAGGTTTATTGAAAATTAATTACTTTAATATGAGAAATATTTATTTATAGAAAATTGACGAAAATATATTGAAATCGACAACAGAAAAATCCAATGCTCAAATGAGTGATCGCTGTCAAAGATTAGAAAGAAATTTGGTTTGTTCTCGCTAGATGGCGTTAGAAGTAAAGAAAAATTAGGATAAAATTATAAACATAGTTAAAATAGGTAACGACGTGTTACATGCACTATTATGACCAATCATTTGTGTAGAAATGTGCTTCTCCTCCTGCAGGAATCTAGGGGCTGCCTCAAAGATTCTATGTTCTACTTATGTGTACCTTCGTGGTGTTGTTCTAGCTTCTTGTGTGTGATGTGGACTGTATATGCAATATAGGTACTTACTGGCGTGTGATGGGGGGCCTATCTATCAGGAGATTTATTTTAGTAATATAAAAACCACAGTTTCCAAGGTTTATAGTGCAGCTTTATTTATTGTTCACCACTCACTGTTCATCACATTACACTTTTCAATGTCACAGCGTAAATTCTTAGTTATTACAATATTGTAATCATTCTTCACATTTATTTGCAGCTAAACAATATTGGTGTGAAGCATGTTCTTTATAATTATTATGTATCCACTTATGGGCACCGCGTGCTTCGTCCATTTATTTATAGGGACATTTTAAATGCACTTGTATAAAACACACTACTACATTCGTGATTATAGACACGAAGTGTTGTGTTGTTTATGTATTTTAATTAATAATTATTATGGCCATGATAGGCACATAATATTGTATAAAAACGTTAAATTCTCATAGCAACTCTATCACCCGGCCCTTTCTTGTGCAGAGATAAAACGGTAATTTTTCTAAGTCTTTGAGTGCCATCATTCTAATAATGAAACGGAAACGGATGCAGTGCGTCTCAGTGTTATCATGCGTGAAAAATAGTTAATGTTCGGTAGGATTCGAACAATTTGTAACAATAAAGTAGGTATTTCTTAAAATTTGATTACTTTACAGTTGAATTTTTTAGTTGAAAAGTTTTGGAAATAAGCGGTAGGTACATTTTGTAAAGCGTAAACAGGATCGCACTTCGGACGATGCCGCGATGCTAGATTGAGTCATAGTTGCCAGGTACGATTTTGTATTTGTCCCCAAATTCCTGACCATAAATATACAGACTAGTTTTCTGGCTCCAGTCTCACGGCGATTTTAGACAGCCAATACCAAGCTAAACTCTGTTTTTTTACTATGCAGACTAAAACTGACAGAGATGGCAATGTGTTATCCCAGTACATTTTTGCTCATTTTGACATATCAATTGTATTTCGTACCTGGATGCGTATATAAATTGCATGTTCGTTTCATGTACACTCACTTCACAATATTTCTCTTATGGAACCAATGAAAAAAAAGGAAATTAAAAAAAAGAAAGACTAAATTTTACCAAGAATTTCAGGAAAAGTACCTTCTGGCAATCCAGTAAAGGAGCAATCTAAAATCCCGAAATAATTTCAAGTTGAAGAAATTGGTGCTATAGAAATATGGCAACGACGCGTAAGAGCGGCAACGTCGCTAACACATAATGCCATGCCTCGATGGCGCAGCGGGTAGACAGACGGTCGCACTTAAAAGCCTCTATTATTTCTTATAAATGTAAAGTCAAAGTGTGTGACCTTTTTGCATTTTGTGTTTTATTATAGCAATAAAAAAATACAATTTTTAATATATTATGAATATAAATTAACAAATCGCTAAAATATCATGCATATTTTTATTGCAGTTCAGCGCCATCTGTTCGATAGCCAGTTCGTTTAGCTAAGCAAACATAGCCTACCATCTAGGAAATTTAACTAGATTCGTATAGATGTCGCCGTTTTTACGAGAGATTGCATTCGTTTCAAGCACACACACATTCAAGCGATTTCGCAAATTGCTACGTTTTTTAAAATCGAAATTATACTTTGTTTATGTTTTAAACTTGAAAGATTATACCATTCGCGTAAATAGACACACATATATAATTTTTTAAAAGACATTTTAACCATATTCAAGCTTCTGCCTGTAAGTATTCCTGTAAAACAAGTTTGTATAGGAAACGGACCACCTTAAGTTTAATATTGAGTACCGAAAGGGAACACTTATGTCTCATGCAGATTTCCTAAGTAGAAATCCTGCTCGAGTGCTACATATAGAACTGGGCACAGATCGCCCAAACTGCGGACAGTGAGACACGTGGCTTGATCGACAAGTTAAATAATGGTCAGTTGGATTCAACGAGGTACGTAGTCCGTAACAATCTGCTGTATTATAAATACTCTCCTACAGCAGGGGAGGATTTAAAACTGTTATGTTTTATTCCGAGGGGCCATAGACTGTCTCTGTTAAGGATTTTCCATGACGAACATGACCACATCGGAATAGACAAAACAGTAGACCTTATATTGAGACATTTTTGGTTTCCGGCCCTAAGACAATTTGTTCGAAAATACATAACGCATTGTCTTATATGTTTGTCGCATAAAAAGATACCTAGGGCTCCGCACCAGCCTATAGAGTCATGGTCAAAGCCTGAGGAACCTTTTCTTACCATACACATGGATGTTCTGGGTCCTCTACCCGAATCTAAAGGTTACAAGTACATACTTGTAATTGTTGATGCCTTCTCCAAATATTGCCTTTTATATGATCTTTACCTTTAGTGGGTGACCAAGTTTTTGTAATTAAAAAGTCTCAAAGCTCTGGAAAGTTTGACTCGGGGATGAGGGGACCATATAAAGTTGTGAGAGTGCTGTCCCATGGCAGATATGAGCTGGAGCTTTTAGCTGGCTCGTATGGCAAACGCACTAAGGCTGCGTCGGAATATATGGTTCCGTGGCGGGGAGAGTGGTCTCCCGAGACATGCGCTGCATTTTTTGAAGGTGCGTACTGTGGTATATTATTTGTTTATGTATGTACGCACTGGGTAGGCATTTAATGAGTGTTGACTTATATGTGGATCATTGTTGACTTTAGGTCAATGGCAGACTGCATGTGTGCAGTGGTGACTCTGGTCACGGCAGACTGCATGTGTGCAGTGGTGACTCTGGTCACGACAGACTGCTTTAGGCAGTGTGACTTTGGTCACGGCAGACCGCGACGCGGTAGTAACCTTATGTTACGGCAGACTGCAGAAGTGCAGTAGTGACTATGTCACGGCAGACTGCGGTTACTCCAAGTAGCATAGGGTCTTTGGACCTATGCTATGGCAGACCAGCATAATGCATGATCCGCGACTGTGTTATGAGAGTCTGTGTAACTGATGTTATACTTACTTTTTGTAATGCGGTGCTGTATGTTTTGTCTTGGTATTTAGGTAATGGAGAACGCAGTGCAACAGTTAAGCTGTTGTGGCAGACCATGGTATTCGTTGGGGGTTGATTGCGCAATGTAGGATATTTTATTTTACATGTTCTCGATTATTACAGTTGGTATGTAAATAAGAGTGTTGTATGAGGGTACATGTAAATTACGAAGGCTACAGCCGGAGGATGCAAAAAAATACAAAATTTAATTAAAATAAGTTTAATGTATAAAAATTACAATAGTAAAGTATAGGCTAATTTGGGTGACAACTGATCGATGTGTGAATCAAGAGTGACGAAATATTGCGAGGCTCCGTCCGGTGTCGGGTGCGCGGCGGGCGGCGGCACGTTGCGCTGACTCGACACCTAGATTTGGTTGTTTCCACGCGCTGCTATAATGAGGTAATTGCTGATCGGCAATATCAATGGTACCGCAATATGTAACACCTCCCCCCGAAGATCAGCGACTATTTGCGAACTTTGTTGGAGATAGTTGCTGAGATGTTACGATGATCTACTTTTATCTCGCTGGGATTGGTTGGTTTCGACTCTGGAATCGCATAGATGCCGTGAAGAGAATCTGTGTTACTTTCATTGGCGTCATTGTTCTTTCTTAGGCAACGCTTTCGTAGAAGGCGACTTGCTACGACGATTATGAGTGCTACGACGCATAGCAGTACTACGTACAGCGGGATTGTAGTATGATATAGTAGCTGCTGTGTGGCATCGTTGAGGTGAACGGGAGTCTGCAACGATATTTGGGTATTTGCGTCATGCAATCTTTCTAAGTTCATAGAGTTCAGGATGACAGATGGATACTCTTGGGGCCTCGACTCATCATACTGAGGCATTTCCATTATCTTCACGACGTGACCTTTGATGTGCTCGTTCGTATTTGCTAAGGTGAACTCAGGTGCTTTGAGGTGACAGTTGAATGGAATGATGATCAGGAAACTTCCATGTAGTGTTCTATATTGCTCCTGTCCGCAGGATATCTTTACCTTGGTTGGTATAGGGAACGACACAGTATAATGTTGGTCATCGAGTTGTTCTACTGCTTCCCTTTTTAGTGTGATTGAAGTCTGCGTGCAAGATGGGTGTAGTTCTTGTCTCAAGATCAGATGCTGGATACAATCTGGCTCATCTCTTATCCTGTAGCTCGGCGTGTCTTGGCAGAGAAACCATGAGTTGAGCTTCGGACATTCAGTCTCTATGTACTTATAATCTTTACCAGAAATTGCTATATAAGGTAAGGTAGGTATAAGGATTTTATGTTTTTTATTAGGGATTATGGATAATTTATATAGATTGTAAGTTAGTGGATAGGCAATAGGTACTTTAATTACTATTATAATCTTATTATTCGAGTAGAAATAACCTAGTCTAATTATATCATAGAAATCTCTATACTCTACGTCGAGGATTTCATCTTGAGAGTACAGCATCCTAATTTTACCCAACATATTCTTTATACTATCTAAGCTTACTATAGAATGAGGAGTGCTCGATGCACGTATAAAAGCTAATGTATATTCTAGTTTATTAAGTTCATGGGATAAATCTTCGATATTATCCCCTAAGATTATAAGATGCTTGTGCCAAGTGGGCGTATTTAATTAAATCCGTTTCTCTCTGACTATCACTCTCCATAATAATGTTTAAAACTGAATTAATTTTAACTTGATTTTTCGCTATGTTATCTAATGTCTTAGTACTTTGTGAAACCCATTCTTTATTTAAAGTTACATGATTATTAAACTCATTCTCTAACTTAAACTCGTTATCTTGGAGGATTTTTATCGCGTTATTGTATTTGATAGCATCTTCATAATCGAGATTACCGGAAATGCTCTTAATTACAGTGCCAAGTCCGTCTATGAGTCCTCTTTTATTACGATTTGGTTCAAAACTATGTAATTGATCTGAAATTAAGTTTAGCTTATTGCTAAGATGTTCCATGTGGGGCTCGTAGAGAGATAGGGTTTTATTGTTTAAACGAGGTGTAAGGTCAAATAGTTGGGATTTTACTAATTCGAACTTGCCTTTCGATATTACCGAGATCTATGTTAGTAAGGAAGGAATGGTAATGGGCTACGATTCTCGTGGGTCCTAGTTTGAACGGGAGTAGACCTGGTCCGCTGTCCAATGAGTCAATCGTTACGTCCTGTCCTCGAGTCAGATGGAGCAGTGAGGTTAATAGAAGTATCCTGCAACAAGGTGGGATCTTTAGGACTACGTTTTAGACGTGATTTAGCAACGGGACCACGTTTCTTTTTAGTGTAAATGTGTATTGGTAAATCAGCAAGGAACCGTGTCCTGAGTAAATCGAGGGGCTAATTTTTGTCTGTTTGCCATAGGGTTCCGAACGAATACCTGCTGGTCTGGAGTGTATTCTTTTTCGGGTTCGCGGTCTTTATTCCTATTTTCAGTCAGTTCGGTCCTCTGATGTAAAGAAGTCTCGTTAATTAAGTCGTAAACTTGAGTCATTCGTTTTTTATGTTCAACTGAGTATTGTTGTAAAAGATGTTCGGTCAAGTCTACATCTATCGGGTCGCGTGGGTCAAAGTGTCCTGTAATTAGGTCTAGGGGCCTACACTTAGTGAAGCTATGAATGGAGCTATTATACGCTAGTATTGCATATGGCATGAGGTTCACCACAGGTTCATTACGTTTCTCAAGCTTCATTATCCTAAGATGTTCCAGGATGGTGGAATGAAAGCGTTCGACTATACCGTTATCATTAGGAGTATGCGCAAGAATCTTGTGATGTTGGATTCTGTGAAGTCTCGTGAATTCAGCGAATAGCTGATTGGTGAATTCAGGGCCTTGATCCGTAACTATAGTCAAGGGAACGCCATGATGCGTGGAAAATTGCAGGAGAGCTTGGACAACGCTTAGGGCGGTTCCATCTCTTAGATGATATGCTTGAGCATATTTCGAGAAGGCATCAACGAGAGTGAGATATTTCTCATTCTGGGCTGTGAAGAGATCAAGGTGAACTGTCTCAAACGGCTTAGTTGGTGGTGGGACAATAGAGAACCTTTGTTTGATTGGATTTCGGTCGTATTTAGCTTGACCACAGATACTACATTCGTTAATATATTTAGTGATGTGTTCTCTCATCTTGGGCCAGTAGTATTTGTTAGATAATGCTAGGTAGCATTCATTAATACCACGGTGGTTGGTTTTACCCTCGTGATATTTTTGTATGATTTCTTGCTGTCGCAGATATTCTTTGACATTTTCTAACTCTACTTTAGTAAGTACTAAGTTCATAGCAGAGCTTTTGAACTTTTCCTGTATGACGGGAACGATCTTATACATGGCCAAAGGTGGGTGAATTATCAGACCGGTTTTGACTTTCGGATTCACGTATTCTTTTACTGCGTTAATAACATCGTCTTCTAAGTTAGACTCGGATATCTGAATAGTAGTTCTAGTGTTAGTCTCAAAGGGCTTGGTTACTGTCGGTCGTTTTTTTATGTCACCAACTATCACAAAACATATTTGTCTATTGAATCTGTTAAGTGGGTCATCGGTTATGGGAATCTCTAAAATCGGATGTTCAGCGCTAGTGTGAGCGGTAGCTGTGGTAGAGCCAGCTACAGATGGTGGCTTCTCTGATGGATTTGCTACGATGGAGCTAACGTCCTCGTTGTTAATCTCGATCCGAGATAAAGCGTCGGCATTGGTATTATGTTTGCCTTGCTTATAAACTGTAGTGAAATTATACTCGCTCAATTTTAATCTCCAACGCGTTAATCTTGAATTTGGCTCTTTCAGATTCATAACCCACTGTAATGGTTTATGATCTGTTACTACTTTAAATTTTCTACCGAATAGATATGGCCGGAAATACTTTGTGGCCCAGACGATAGCTAAAAGTTCTTTTTCTATTGTGCTGTAGTTAATTTCACTAGAGTTTAAAGTTCTAGACGCATAGGCTATCGGTTTATCACTGCCTATAGTACCCTGTGAGAGGACAGCACCAATAGCATAGTTAGATAGCTACCCCCCCGTACCCCGTACCGGACGGTTGAGTCAGAACGAGCTCCGTTATTAAAAAATATTTTAGTGTAGTAAACCGTATAATTTCGGACAAATAACGTAATAAACATAAACAGTAACACAATAACTAAAAAATAGTGAAAAAATATCACAGTTATGTTGACCAAGTGAGGTGAAATTAGAAGAAAATCTTTTCGAAAAGACGTTGTATTTACAAATTGTGAATAACAAGTGCGCTGTGTTGAAGTGGTTACCGGCCGGCGACGATGAATCACCCTCACCGATACCTAATTGACTTCTCGTCACTACGTTGAACAAGATGCGTACTTTCGTCGTTCAGTTCAGCGGCTAACTGGAATAACGCGCTGCGCCTCGGTCTTAGCGTTCTAAGGAGCCAAGTTCAAGTCCGACTGATAACGAAAAAAAAAGAATTTTTTTTTTTTTCTATAAATTTTTTATTTACGGCACAATTATTTGCAATCTATTTTAACGATTTACTGCGACAATTTAACAATGAATAAAGACTGCAATGAGTGTGGGAAAAAATGCAAGAGGAATGATTTCCTCAAATGCGGCTACTGTAAACAAATACTGTGTATTGATGGTTGCTCTAACGTTTCCTGGAGCCGATACAACGTCATGACGGCAGAAAGAAGATTGACTTGGAAGTGCAGAAAATGTTATACCAAGTCGAGTACTCCACTAGCAGCCAGTGCATCAAAAACCAAACCTAAATCTAAGGAAACAAAATTGAAAAGAGTAAAATGTTCGGGACTTGAACATTCTTCTATGAATTCCCGTCTTCGTATCCCAGACAGAAGCGTTCATGGGTCTGATACTCATCAAGCATCCACCGCGTTAAACAGCTCACAGCCTAAGACACCTGGGCCCTCAAATATTGAATCCTCGGACCTAAACGATAAAAGAGATATAGAGAAATTTGTAGACGTCTACAACAGCACGGATGATTTTCTCCAACTATCTGCCATTCATAACAACGACAATGTTACTACCACACACAGAAAACACTCAGACCTAGTAAACAAGACAATAACATCGAAACTATCTTACGTTGAAAGCCAAGATTTAAGGGGAGAAACGAAGGAAGACGGACGATTAAAGGAAGAAACAAAGAAAAACGACCCTTTGGACGCTCAAAATAGCGATATTCGACAACTTTCGATTATACATAACAACGATAACGTTACATACAGAAAACGGTATGTATTAAATGTTCCAGTTAAGAACTCCTTCGACTCTTTATCGAGCGCTGAAACTGATGATGAGGATGAGTATCATCCCATAAAAGAGACTTCCATCGGCATTCCACGTAGTAGAAGCTGTTTAGATTTTGACGAAATCACCCAAAAAAATGAACTAGAATCCTTAAGAGAGCAGGTATTGAGCCTGAAAACACAGCTTCAATCAGCAGAAAATGAAATAGAGACAATGTTATCAGAAAATTGTAACCTTAAATTAGAGGTGAACAGATACGTAGAAAAGGTGGAACAACTTACTAAGTTGGGGCTTAACTTAACCAGCAGGAGAAATAAAACAAAAAAGCAACGCAATAAAAACCATACCATGCCAAACTTAGAGGCGGATGACCTGGCAACTGAAGTGTTGTCAGTGGAGCAACCATTGGCAGAGAATACCAACCCTAATAAAGCAAACGTTATCCCGAACAGCAAAACAAATACTGACGATCTAAACGTATATGAGGAACATGGATCCGTGATTACAAGTATGACGACTAACAGAAGTAAATTATATATCGTTAGCAATAATAAGAAGCTAACTCTAAAAAACATGGTAAATTCAGACATTTATTGTGACTACGAATTCTGTAACTACTTGTACCCAAACAGTGGTATAATCCAAGTATTAAAGGAACTTAAAGAGAAATTAAAAGGTTTCACTAAAGAGGACTATTGCATTATTATGATAGGGGAAGGAGACTTTAAAACAACACAAAATTATTCGATACTTGTAAGGCACATTAGAGAATGTCTTCAGAACTTGGGTGTCTGTACAAATATAATTATTGCAGTTGCTACATACATATGCGGACGGCCGCTGTACAATAGTAGGGTCGAGACTTTCAACTACTTGTTGTTAACGGACACACAACTACATAACTATGCCTATTGCTTTGACTCAAACGCTCAACTTAGTTATGATATGTTCGCGATGAAATCAGGAAAACTAAATCAACAAGGTGTCAAAAACATATTACATTGTTTAAGAAGTCTGATAACCGAAGTAAATGCTGAATTACAAAACACGAAAGAGACTTACACGCAGAGTAATCACACAAGTCGTACTAATCGGATAACTCAACCGAATTACAAAACTCAATATTGTAATGAAAATAAAAGTGGACAAAATGGAATTATCTCGCAGATTTTTCAAGAAGAGCGAACTTTGAACGTGGGAACATGATAAAAAGTAACAATAGTAATTCGTTCTCAATGTTGGGAGTAATGCATCAAAATATTGCAGGTGCACTAACGAAGCAGGAAGAACTTTATAGTACTATAATAAAATTAGGGGAAGAAAACACACCCGTAGATATTATTTGTCTGTGCGAAACCAACATAGAGAGAGGTATGGAGCGCAGCTTGAAGCTAAAGAGCTTTAACACAGCTGCCTGGTATTCAAGACAAAAGTCAAAAAGGGGAGGAGTAGCAATATTACTGAAAAACGATCTAGAATTTAAGCCCATAACACATTTAGATAAACTCTCTCAAACATTTAACTTCGAATGCTGTGGCATAGAATTAACACGACACGGTATAACAGTAATATGTATATACACAAACAAAACTCCAACCTGTAAAAGCTCAATATTTTTTCAAAAATTGAATGAATTACTCGATATGATATGTAGACATAAAAGAAAGAAATATATAATCTGTGGAGACTTTAACATTGATATGCTAAAACCGTCGAAAGTATCAGTGGAGCTAGAGCAGATATTCGAAAACTATAACTTAAGAAGACTTATTAACGAACCAACTCGTATCACAAGTGACACATCAACATGCATAGACCATATTTACACCAATGTTGTGGGCGGTGAAGCTAAAGTACAAGACCTAGGGCTGTCAGATCATACAGCACAAACTTATCAAGCCCCAATAAATAAACGCATTACCCGTCCACAAAGTTCGTGGTATGAGTATAGAAGGGATTACTGTGAGGAAAATAAATCCAAGTTCTTGGAATGCCTATCCAATCTTTCCTTTAGTAGTGTGTATGAGCCTTCTAATACGGTATCGGAAGCTTTTGAGGAGTTCTATGAATTATTTACTTTACTGTACTATATGTGTTTTCCGGTTATTAAAATTAAAACTCTAGCTAGAAAAAATAAAGCAAAATGGCTTACAAAAGGTCTATTGAAATGTATCGCAAAAAAGAGACAGCTTTATTTGGAGTCCCGTCATAAAAATAATAATAAGAATCTGTACAAATCCTATACAAAAATATTAAGACGATGTATGGTATCATCTCAAAAGTGTTGTAACTTGAATTATATTTGTAAATCTAATAATAAGTGTAAAGCAGTATGGAATGTTATAAAGAAGCACACTAGTCCAGATGTTTGTCTTGATTCAGTAGCTGAAATTAACAGCAATGGTAATAAGATTTGCGACCCACGGTTAATAACAGAATTGTTTAATGATTATTTTTTAAAAGTAGTAACCAATAACTGCTCCAAAGATTTGGGTATGACTGAAATTAATAATAATGTAAAATCAGTTGAAAATAGTGTGTTTCTTTATCCTATGAGCTCAGATGAATTATGTAAAATTGTTCATTCTTTAAATAATACTAAGTGTTCGGGTATTGACGAGATAACTACTGATATCATTAAAATGTGTATTGGGTTAATTGCGGGTCCACTTGAACATATTATTAATCTATCCTTGAAATTCGGAAGTTTTCCAAACACTCTTAAAAAATCTATAGTAAAACCGCTCTTTAAAAGGGGGGATAAGACTAATATTGATAATTATAGGCCGATAACTTTAATACCCGTATTTTCTAAAATATTTGAAAGAGTAATGTACAAAAGGCTAGTTAACTTTATGGATGAAAATAGTGTTCTGGTGGACGAGCAATACGGCTTTCGCAAGAAAAGGAATACGTCTTTGGCTACTTTTAAACTAATAAAATGTATTACTGACTCCATCAACGATAAAATTCCGATAACGGCAATCTTTATGGATATGAGTAAGGCATTCGATTTTGTATGTCATAAAAGACTAATGGCTAAATTGTATAGGTGTGGTATCAGGGGACCAGCATACGAATGGATTAAATCGTACTTGAAATACAGACAGCAATGTGTCGAAATACAAAGATACTGTAGCAACAGTCAAAGCATTGAAAAATACAGATCAACATTGACAATTAATAAATACGGTGTACCCCAGGGTAGTATACTAGGTCCTCTACTCTTCTTGGTTTACATCAACGACTTGCCGAAAGCCTTGTCTAGGAATTGTATTCTTTTTGCCGATGATACCACATTTACCATAAGAGGAACAAATAATCCGAATTACGAGGACGAACTCAATGCTACTCTTAAATCTGCTATTACCTGGCTTAGGACTAATAATTTGAAAGTAAACATTGACAAAACTAAATATATGCAATTTCATACAAACAGGGGAAAACCACAAAAGCTTAGCATACATTTTGAGGGAAAACTAGTTGAGGAAGTGACAACAATCAAGTTTCTAGGCATAAGAATCGACCGCTTTTGTAATTGGAAAGAACATGTTGCAAACGTCTGCGCTAAAGTTAACAGCTTCGTCTATGCACTGAGACGAATTTCGCAAACTACTACTACTGAAGCCACACTTGCGGCTTACAATGGGTATGTTCATTCTATCCTACGATATGGAATTATTCTGTGGGGCAACTCCACGGATCTTGATAGGGCTTTTATCACACAGAAAAGATGTATCCGTGCAATGTTTGGACTGAAGCAAATTGAGTCATGCAGACCATTTTTCCGGAGTTACAAATTATTGACACTGCCCTGTCTTTACATTCTAGAAATATGTTTATTTGTTTACACGCACCAGCACTTCTTCCAGCAGAATCACGAAATTAGCAAGCGACAGTTACGATCCAAATACAAAAATAAACTTCATACACCAACTAGTCAGTTAACATTAGTAAAAAAAAATGTTTTTATATGTGTATTAAAGTATATAATAATCTACCTGACTTAATCAAGAGGGATAAATATTTGCAGTTCAAAAAATCTTTAATATTGTGGCTGACTGAAAAATGTTTCTATAGTATATCTGAATATTTAAATTATAAATGAATATTGACAAGAATACTGACATCACTGAAATTTATTATATTATTACTTTAAATAAATTGACATTGTATTACATTAATTAAAATAGATAAAAAAATAGTTCTCAGCATAAATTAATTAACATTGTTAGTCTTCTACATTATATTTTATAACCGACTTAAACATTTGAATTATTAATGAATGTAGACAAGAATACTGACATCACGGAAATGTATTATTTTATTACTTTTGATTACTTGACATTGCATTATATACATTAATTAAATTGGATTAAAAATAATTAAATTCGTCACTAAGCATATATTATTAACATTGTCAATCAACTATATTATGTATTACTTAATTTAGGTGATTTGAAATTATGTATTAAGGTTAATGGAATAAATTTTGTTAATAGTTAGAAATGTCTGAATTCTAATAATTAAAAAATATATTGGAAAATAAAATGATGTAGTTACTAAGTTGAAATAGATTGTTAATTAAGTTTAAATAATGTGCATACACCTGTAAAGGTAGAAGTTAGAGAACTAATTGTTTCAAAAGATCTGTAAATATGTACCTGATTTCATGCACAATAAAGTTTTATGAATTTATGAATTTAGAAGCGTCAGTTGTTAATACAAAGTCTTTTTCAAAGTCGGGATATTGTAAAATCGGGTCATTAGTCAGTAGCGTCTTGCATGTTTCGAAACAGTTAATGTATTTAACGTCATTGTATGTTATCTTAGAACCTTTCTTTAGGCATTGCGTCATAGGTTTCGTTATACGAGCGAAGTCGGGTATAAATTTACGATAGTAGCCTAAGAGACCGAGGAATCTTTTGATTTCAGTTGCAGATTTTGGCAAGGGGAATTTCTGGATGGCAGCAATTTTGTCCGGGTTTGGTTTTATCCCGTCTTTACTAATAATGTGTCCTAAATAGGCAGTTTCTAATTTTAAGAATTCCGACTTGTCCATTTGAATTTTGAAGTTCGATTCTCTCAATCTTTTAAATACTTTTTCTAAATTAACCATATGCTCTTGTAATGAAACGCTGAATACGATGATGTTATCCAAATACACCAGGCAATTAACGTTCTGGAGGTCCCTGAGCACATTATCCATTACCCGTTGAAAAGTAGATGGTGAATTCTTTAATCCCATTGGCATGCGCTAAAATTCAAAGTGCCCATGCTCAACATTAAAGGCTGTTTTTTGTATATACTGTGGATCCATTTCACACTGATAAAATCCACTGGCAAGGTCAAGGGTAGTGAAATAATGACAGTTCCCTAATTTATCCAGGACATCAGTAATATTTGGAATAGGATATTTGTCATCAATGGTTTTTTCATTAACTTTCCTGAAATCTACTACTATGCGCCATTTGGTTTTGCCTGACGCATCAGCCTTCTTCGGGACAACCCAGATGGGGGAGCTCCAAGCTGATTGTGAAGGTCGAATAATGCCCTGATCTAACATCTTAGATATTTGATCTTGAACTTCTTGTCTGTGAATAAAAGGGTACCGATAGGTTTTTGTATACACAGGTACCTCGTCTGTAGTCCTAATACTGTGTTTGATTTTATTGGTGAAAGTCAATGGTTCACCTTCAAGGTAGAAGACATCAGCGTATTGAGCACAAAGTGACTCTAAGTTAGCACGCTCTTCAGGATTCAAATGGTCGGTACGTAAGCGCGATAGTACTTGTGTTGCGCGATCGGATGGTTGTTCGGTGCGCGTGCACTTAACATTAAACAATTCCGCACTTACGGGTCGGTCCATTGAGAACACAATATCGTATCGAGTAGGGTTTATTACTTCAACTATTCCGCGATTGTTTTTAACTGTCGTAACGCAATCCATAATGTTGCAATTTGAGATGCATTGTTCAGATAGTAACGCTTCGCCGTCATGAAAATTAATCGGGATTCTAACTAACTTGGATGAGTTTGCCGGTATAATATCTTCATAAAGATTACAATTGCGTGAATCATACATCAACAAAGGGGTCTCAGATTGCCGTGTTACTAAGATCTTATCTTTTAAGTTAATACTAGATTCTAACTTTTCTAATAAGTCATAGCCTATTAATCCGTCAAAGTAATCGTGGAATTTGTAAATGAATAAAGTTATGTTTTCATCTTCGTTAAACTCTTTGAAACAAGGTACAGTTATTGAATAGTTATTTCGTGTGGTAGCATGAATATTTGTAACTTTAAATGGATCATAGTTACATGGTACATCTGGGAAAAATCTTTGTACGGCCGCGGGACTAATAAATGATTGATTAGCCCCAGTATCGATAAGTAATTTAAGTGGCGGATTAGATATCTGTATATAGGGTAACTGTCTTTGTGTATGCAAATTTATCTCTATTTTGGTTTTTCGGATTTCGTGGTTCTCTGAAAATCCTGTTCATCATTGGGAGGAGCTTCGACCTGAGCTTCTTCTACAGAAGCAGAAACGTATTCCGGATAATAAGGCTGTTGCTCGTATAAGTCGCCGTAATTAACGTCAGGGTAATCACAATAGTCCTGTTGATAGTCACAGTAATTAAAGTCATAAGTCAGATCATACTCATGTGATTGATCATAAAACTCGTTAAAGTTAAGCTCACGAGTTTTGAAATAGTTTGAGGGTGGCGGATTGCCAGACTTAGTCCAGTCGTGCGGTGTACGCAAAGGTAATGGCTTAGCCACATAGTGGCTGACACCACTCATGGGCTGGGGTGCGGTACTCGCATTGTTGGGTTGAAAACCGGGGTTCCTCTGAGGCATCCTAAATACATGACTTTGAGGTCTATAATTAGGCGGAGGCGCCGCGAACATTTGTTGGGTCCTTGATGGGCCACCGTGATGAGGCGTTTGGGGCTTCCAAAACTGCATAGGCCTCTGAGGCTGTAGAGGGAATGGCCGTGATGGACCAGGCATATTAAATGGCTTAGATGGACCGGGCATGACAAATGGTTTTTGTGGTGCGAAGTTAAATGCTCTAAGGGGTGGCAACATAACGGGTTGCGGAGCGCTGTAAGAGAGTTTAGGTTGGTTAAATGAAGACGTAGACTGCAACCTCCTATCAGGAAGATATTCATTCCTCTGCTGCAGATATAGGGTGTTCATCTCGTCGTGTACAAACTCTAACGCCTTTTGGATAGTATCAGGTCGCATGCACCGAATACGGGAGCCCAGCGGGTCGCGGAGACCGCGTAGATATGATTGAAGGGTTAACTTTTTATATAGCTCACGTTTCGCTTCAATGGTGCTCGGTACCGTTTCATGCAAACTGATATATGTCATAATCATGCTAAAGAGGTTTTGACACTGTTCGTAAAATTCCTGCGGGGTTGCTGAACCCTGGGTAAGGAGAGACAAATCGTTATAAAGCGAGGTCTCATCGCGGTGATCGGCAAAGTTATTAATAAGCGTTCTGCGAATCGCTTCCCAGGTTTCTGGAATTCCATTAGAATTTATAGTACGCGCTGCGGGCCCAGTGACTTTATTTAAAATTCCATTGATAAGCGCAAGATTGCTAAGTTAGTAACCATTTTCCGTACTCATATACTGGTGAACTAACTGATCGCATAAGTTTACGAACCGCGTAAGAACATTTGAATTGCCGTCAAAATCGGGAACTAACCTAAGGGCTTTGTAAATCTTGTCTACGAGTTGATCAGACATCTTGTTAGATTCTGATATCTCCTCCTGTATAATACCTAAATCCCTATTCGAATCTAACTCTATGCATCTACGACTAATACCTAATCTAGGGGATCGTGATTGCCTTGGATGGAAAATCTTGAAAAAAATATAGGAACACTAAAGGATAGAAAGGAAGCAACTCTAGATAGATCTAGGTACTTACATACGCATCTTGGGTTTCTCTGCTGTATCGATGTCTTGATACTCCTCTTGGCTGCAGCTCTTGTAGGTTCGGATAGTTAACGCCTTTGCTTGATGCACTGACTCTACTTTAACTATCCTACCGACTGCGCCAATTACGAAGGCTACAGCCGGAGGATGCAAAAAAATACAAAATTTAATTAAAATAAGTTTAATGTATAAAAATTACAATAGTAAAGTATAGGCTAATTTGGGTGACAACTGATCGATGTGTGAATCAAAAGTGACGAAATATTGCGAGGCTCCGTCCGGTGTCGGGTGCGCGGCGGGCAGCGGCACGTTGCGCTGACTCGACACCTAGATTTGGTTGTTTCCACGCGCTGCTATAATGAGGTAATTGCTGATCGGCAATATCAATGGTACCGCAATATGTAACATGTATGTATGTGTATGAATGATTGAAAGTGCTGTTTTATCTTAGGCAATGTGTGAAATTGGGATTTGTGTAATAGAACTTATCCATGTTTACTAGAGCGCTCACAAGTAAATATGTATAAGGCATGTATGTCGAAGTTTGATTGTGGATAAAACTCTGATTAAATTGTAATGCTATTCTGTGTGGTGTTTGCAGATGATAATGATAATGATGACGATGCCTGTGACGAAGCTCAGTCAGTAGCTTCAAGAGCTGAGCAAGTGGTCGTCGAGGCTGAAGTTCATCAGGCCGCCCCAGAAGCTGTGCAAGAAGGATAAGCGGACGAGGACGCCGGTGAAGTCAGGCTGGCCGTATTATAATACGCGCTGGCTTTCACGTCAGCAGCCGACGTCACTAAGGCTGGTGAAAGGAACGAGCCTGCGTGCGCCGGTCGTCGAGCGCGGAGCTCACTTTTTGGCTGGCGGTTGAACGCGACGGACGTCTCTTCCAATTTGTAACCTAGGTTTCCTAGATTTGAGCCTAGAATTTAGGTATCTAGACCTAAATTCTATCTCTAATCCGTTTTAACGTTACTTCATGATTTCTTGCTCTGTAATTATTTGATTTTGAAAAGTAAATAAGCCTAAATGTTGTAATCGTGACGTTTTTTTTAAAAAAACCAACCCTACCTCTGATCTATAAGAATAGTGTACAAGACTATTTAAATGATAAGGATTCTTGGTCATGTTAATTGATTAATCTTTTGAGTTGTTATTCATAGTAGTCTATTAACTTTCATAATTGTATTTTTTCTGTCTCTTCTCAATTGAAACTCTGTAACATCATCAATATTTGAAAAGAGTAACTACTGAGTTTCTTGCTGGTGTCTTCTCAGTAGAAATCGACATTCCGAACCAGCGGTATATAATATATACTATTTTGACATTCATAAGTGTTCTGTGTGGACCTAAATTGAATAAAGAATTTTTTATCTTTATCTTATCTTGTTTGACTGCTGTTTCGCTGCTTCACAGGCTTGTCGAAAAAAGGTTTTATTCTTGAGCGTGAGATGCTCATTAATGTAGATTCGTTGAGACGGGCCGGAAATATTTAGCTGCTCAGTAGTTAAATCCTTATGCCGGCGCGCTGCTGACAATAGGTTGTCACGTGTCACTCGGCTTGAAAACTTCACGATGATATTTTTGGAACGTTGCGTTCGCGAAGATGCATGTGGAACACCATGAATTGCGACAATGTCACTTCTGTTAATAGGCTCTTTGACTAGAGCACTCATGTAGTTCATAATGCTTATAAGGTTTTCTCCGCGTTTCTCTGAATAGAATAATATTTATTTCGCTTAAAAGGTGGTACATGATGATCTTAAAACATAATGGAGTTTCACACATTTTGTCAGAACCTGACATGCAAAATTAAAGTATTTTAAAATAATCTATTAATATAATAAAATTTAAACAATCATTAAAAATCAATAAATTACACTTTTCTAAAAGATTCAAAAAATTCATTAATAGAATAGAAACAGTTTTGTATCAACCAGCTTCTCAATCTCCTCTTGAACATTCCCAACGGTAAAGACTTCAGCTCATCGCTCAATCTGTTGAATATTTTGACTGACATTTGATAACTATTCATATTGTTCAATTTTGTAGTTATTGTGTTTAGCATCAGTTTGTTGGGGTATCTTGTTCTTGTATTATGCGTTTCCATTCGCGTTTTGTATAAATTTGAATTATTTTTCACAAAGACGCATATTTCGTAAATATACAAGCAGGGTACTGTTAAGAGATTTAGCTCCCTAAAAAATGGCCTACAGGATGTTCGAGAGTCAATGTTACAAATTGCTCTCACGCATTGTTTTTGCGCTATAAATGCTCGATTAATATGATATGAATTCCCCCACAACAGGATCCCATATCTCAACACACTTCCCACATATCCATGATATGCCTGAATGGCCACTTTTCTAGTACTGATTTTTGTTAATCTCCATAGCGCATATACAAAAGAGTTCACCTTATTACAGACTTTCTCCACATGACTTATCCACGAACATCTATCATCCAATAAAATACCCAAAAATGTTGTTTGAGATGATTCTTTAATTACTTGATTATCAAAATGTACGTTCAAAGGGTGTTTTTTTCCATTTTTGTTAATGAATTGAATGTATGTCGTTTTGCTAATATTAGTTTTGAGGTTGTTATCATTTAATCAGTCAATAATCTTAAATCCGTGCCTGGCGTGAATACATTGATAAGTCGACTTGCATGTTTTTTTTTTATTTGCTCATTGGCTTTCTATGGTCAAGACACATCCCTGAAAAAAAAAACAAAACTCTAAATATTAAAAAATGGCGGTAAAATGGTCGTCGTTCACAACTGAATAACTGCAGTTTTACTGAACATCATCGGACATATTGACATATCAAATTAAATATTGACTTATCACTATAAATAAAGATTCACAACTCGATTTATCAATTTATGGTCAATTCATATCAAAATGTACAAAAATATACAACTAGACTTACTCATTTATGAATTTCAAATACGAATAAACATAAGTGACAAGTTCAGGTATCAAGTTCTTACCGCTTAAAATAGGTTGATCAAAGTTTGAGAAGTCGAGTTGTCAAGTTATTCCCGCGTCATGCCAGTCAATTCAAACCTAATAAGTATATTTGTTAAAATTCTAACAATGCTACAAATTTCTGAATTATTGAATAAATGTACATATTTGTTAAATTTTGGTTATTTTTATGTGTAAGCCGTTCAGTTAACGTCCAGATTGGACATTTGAGGCACTGATGTAGATATGATATTTGTTAAGCAGTTTTACTTAATATGCCTCATGTGAAAGCATATTACAAATTCGAGATTTTATATTTTTTAATTTGTATATTTTTTACTTTCAACACTTTTTATATTTATGTGCTGGTAACACTGTTTAACAGATCGTGTTTAAACTTAGGTGTGTCAAGTTGCACTCGTCTCCAGTGTGACCAGATTTAGTAGATTTGTACTTTTTTGGTAGATTTCGAGGTACCTGTAACAGTGATCAGAAGGTAAAGAATAATTGGTATAGGTATTTTGGTATAATTCACGGTTTTCAAGTATTCTGGTATTTTTTTTGCCTTCATATGGCAAACTTGTCAAAAAACTTCACGGTATTCTCCTTTTAATCGAAGTAATTGTAACTATACTCTTTCAATTGAGTCGTGTAATTTATTGTTGAGGAACTAATACGGTGTTTTTTTTTACTTTTATAACCAACTAGCTTTTGCCCGCGACTTGGTCTGCGTGTAATTCGAATAAAAGCAAGGTCTTTATGTATCAATAACTGGTATCTTTATAAATTATAGCCTATGTGTTATTCTGATCTATAAGCTACATTACTGTAAAGTTTCATTAAAATCCGTTTAGTAGTTTTTGCGTGAAAGAGGAACAAACATCCATCCATACATCCATCCAAACAAACATTCGCCTTTATAATATTAGTAAGGATGAGGTCCCCATGCACTATGAAGTAGGCGGCAGTGGCGCCATAATTTATTTTCACAACTTTATTGACCGAGTATATTCTTTCTCATATTCATTATTCGAGAGGGAAAGCTATAGGTGAATCCCACCTATATTGAAACAAAACAAAATAATTCCTGGTTGTTACCTCTGCCGGTAGAATTTAGTAGTTTTTACCACCACAGGCAGTCGATTAGTTAAATGAAATCTGGCCACACTACTCTTTTTGGCCGTTAGCTCACTTGTTGTGTGTAAACAAAACACAAAGTACGACAGCAATATTTACAATACTTTACAAGATGAGTACCGATTAGACCTAACAAATCAGTTTGAAGGCTTGAATGAGAAAAATCTCGACGTGGACTCGCTATCATGGTGCTCTCTGTGAAATAATTGTCAAAACCACTAAAGACCACATAAAACCTGTTAAGGTTGAAAAACAGAAGTATACGCTGGAAACTTTAGACCTATTAGAACAGCGTAGCAAACTTAAGCAGGAATCATTAACTGAACACAAAGCTCTTCTCGCGCTAAACAGAAAAATTAATAGGTAAGCTAGGAAAGATATCAGACATTACAATACTAAAATAACATTGGATACAAAAAAAGAAAACTGAGGCCCCAAAATTTTTAGTTAGAAAATAAATAACAATAAGTCAGAAATAAATAAAATTACACATAAAAATGGAGTGCTAACTACTGACCGCGACCGCATTTTAGAGATTGTAGAAGAGTTCTACAAAGATCTGTATGCTTCTGTTGTATCAGAGTTGTGGCTCTGATACAACAGAAGCATACAGATCTTCGAACCAAGCTGACACCGACCCGAGGGCAAATCCGGCAGAGCGCACTAGGGATGAAGAACTTCCAGACATTACCGAGGCTGAAATGAAAGCTGGAAAGGCTAGTGGGCAAGATGACGTCTACGCAGAAATGCTGAGAGCAGGAGGCACTTCCCTAAAATCTGTTTTGTTAAAGCTATTTGATCTCATTTTGCGAACATCTAAAACACCAAACACTTGGAAAAATGCAGTAGTGACCATATTGTTTAAGAAATGAGATAAATCCAAACTAACGAACTACCGCCCGATCAGCCTCCTCTCACAGGTGTACAAACTGTTTGCCAAAATCTTATGCAACAGGTTATCTTCCTCATTTGATTATTACCAACCCGTCGAGCAAGCTGGCTTTCTTAGCGGATTCTCCACAATGGATCATATCCACACGATAAAGCAACTGATGGAGAAATGCAGAGAGTACAATCGCCCCCTGTGTTGCGCTTTCGTAGACTACGAAAAAGCATTCGACAGTGTCGAACACTGGGCTGTATTACAATCTCTCCATCATTGCAACATAGACAAGAGATATGTCAATATCCTTCGAGAGCTGTACGGGACGGCAACAATGCCGGTGCGAATGCACGAGCTTACCCAACTCATCCCAATCAAACGTGTTGTCCGACAAGGTGACACTCTCTCGCCAAAGCTCTTCACCAACGTACTTGAGGACGTGATGAAGACCGTTGGATTGGGATGAAAAAGGAGTGAACATTAATGGCAGCTACTTGTCGCACCTGCGTTTTGCACCTGTACCTGGTTGTCGATTACATCATCATGCTAGCCCAGACAAATAATGACCTCCAACTGATGTTATCGCAGCTAAACGAAGCTTCCTTGGGGGTAGGCCTTAAGATGAATATGTCCAAGACCAAAATAATGACCAAACATCCTAAAACTATACTGAATATAACTGTCGGTAGTCACTCATTAGAGGTGGTCAATGATTACGTTTATCTTGGACATAATTTATCTTTTAGTTGGGGGCCACTAGTAATAGAGGTCACGCTGGTATGGGCTGCTTTCGGGAAGTTAGGCTACCTTTTTAAATCTGAAATCCCGCAGTGCCTTAAGACAAAGGTATTTAACCAATGTGTCCTCCCAACGCTCACATATGGGGCCGAGACATGGACGCTGACTTAAGAAACTATGCACAAGTTAAAGGTGGCGCAACGTGCTATGGAGCGTTCCTTGCTCGGTCTTTCTTTACGAGACCGCGTACCAAACGATACAATTCGAAAGAGAACCAGGGTAGTAGACGTTATCACGCGAGTGTGTGAGCTAAAGTGGAGATGGGCAGGGCACCTGGCAAGGCGTAAAGATGATAAGTGGACTATAATGCTTACCGAATGGTAGCCAAGAGTGGGACGGCGTCCTGTGGGTAGACCGCCTGCACGATGGTCTGACGATATTGTGACGGCAGTAGGGAAACAATGGATAAGGCTGGCAAGGGACCGAAGGGAATGGCGGGATAAAGAAGAGGCCTATACTCAGCAGTAGGTGGATGTGGGCTGATATGAAAAAAAAATTACCTTCAGATGAAAAAGTAATTTCCAAACTAACTTTCTTTCTTATAATGTAATTTATTTATTTATTTATTTATTTATTGGCACACAAAACAGAATAACATCAAAAAAGCATCAAAATTAACAAATTAAATATTTTTAGTCCAGACATTATCCCAAAATCATGTGTACACATCATGACATCAAAAGCAATGAGACTAAATAAAAATGTCTGCTATTTAAAAAAAACACAAACCTCAGATCTTAAAATAACAATTAATAATATTACAAGTAACGTACGGCTATATTGGTCTAAATTATACATTTTTGGAGATATTTTTTATTGCTGCCCGTTTGAAACTTGGCAGGTTGTCCTTAAATATGTCTATAGAATTATAATTATTTATCAGGAGTTCATTGTAGAGGCGACACATTCTAACTACAGGGTTAAAGTATGATGTGTTGTTTTTATATGTTAAAAGGGAAAAGGTATTTAGGAAGGGATACCGATGTCTTGGTTTGGTGTTAAAAGTGATAAAGGAAAGGAGACTCGGGGAATCTATATAGGAGTGTATAATTTTAAAGAGATTTACTATGTCATGGTACGAGCGACGAGCCTGGAGAGATAGGATATTAAAACGTTTAAGTTTGTCTTCGTATTTGGGTAAACTTCTATTCAGGCCGCAACGGAAACTGAGAACAGTAAGGAATCTCCTCTGAATGCCTTCAATTCGATTGCTGTGAACAGCGTAATATGGAGACCAAACAGACGAGTTATATTCAAGGGTGCTGCGCACAAGAGAATTATATAGGTAGAGCAGACTATTGGGATTCCTGAATTCTTTTGTCGTTCTGTATAAGAAACCAAGAAGTTTCCAGCATTTAGCTGAGATATCGTCGTAGTGTGCATGGAAAGTTAGTTTTTCATCAAAAAATACTCCAAGATCTCGGGCCACAGTCTTTCTTTGAAGCACCTGGCCACCAAGGCAGTAATCGTGTAGTATTTTTAGTTTTTTATGGCCAAAAGTCAAGACAAAACATTTTCCAACATTTAAGTGCATGTGATTTATATTGCACCAGCTCTGAATTATGTTTAAGTCAGATTGTAGAACCGAAACATCTGCAAAACAGTTAATAGTAGAAAACACCTTGAGGTCATCTGCATAGAGTAAACATGGACACGTAATTTGATCAATGAGATCGTTGATAAAAGTAATGAAAAACAGCGGACCAAGGTGCGAACCCTGTGGCACCCCGGAACTAACAGGAGCTGGAGTGGATAAAATGCCCTTAACAGCAACCAATTGACTTCTGTTATGCAGATACGATTCAATCCATCTCAACAAGTTTCCATGTATCCCATAAGAAGCCAGTTTGACACACAAAATACGGTGGTTTACCTTGTCAAAGGCTTTGGAAAAATCCGTGTAAATGCTGTCCACTTGTGACGTCTTAGCAAAGGCATGACAAGTTCTTGTATTCGAGCAAGTTCGATGCCGTAGATCTATTCCTGACGAAACCATGCTGTTTCGGAGAAAGGTATGGGTAAATATGGTGATACAGAAAGTCATAAACGACAGATTCGAATAATTTACCAAAACAAGATAAGATGCTAATTGGTCGATAGTTTTCGCATTTAGACTTATCACCAGATTTGTAGATGGGAGTGATATGAGCCAATTTCCATTTTGATGGGAAAGTACCCGCCCGAAGAGAAGCATTAAATACTTTGCATAGTGGAACACTTAATTCTTTGGCACAGTTTTTAATAAGCAATGGAGGAAGTCCATCGGGTCCAGCCCCCTTATTAGAGTCGAGTTGCCCAATCTTTTTTTCAATGATTTCGCGAGTAACAACAATATTACTCAAAATAGTGCTACTGCGATTTGGTTCAGCCTCTATGTTGAATGTGGCGTCTGGTTCAAAAACGGACCCGAAGTAGCTGGAAAAAAGATCACAGGTCTCTCTTTGGTTGGATGAGATATTATTACCATATTGCATAGAGTGAGGGATTGCACTTGTATTTTTCTTTTTGTTGTTGACAAAACGCCAAAAGCTCTTTATATTGGTTTTCAAAGAAGACTCCACCGAGGTTGTAAAGGTGCGATAGTCGCTTTCTATGAGTTTTTTACAGCGAGCACGGAGTAATACAAAAGTGTCATAGTCTCTGGGGTTTTTAAATTTTTTAAAAAGACGGTGGTATTTAAGTTTTTCCTTGAGACAGCGTTTTGTGGCTGGGGTAAACCAAGTAGGATGCTTTTGGTAGTTATCATTCCTCATGGGGGTATGGGCTCTTATAACTTTATCAACTTCCGCGTAGAACACGTCAATCATATCATCAATGTTGTGCGATGATGACAAAACGCCATCCCAGTCTATGACGGAAAGATCACTGCAGATTTTTGAAAAATTACACTTGAAAAAATTTAGGCGTCCTTTATTTTTACTTTTAAATGTATTAATTTTGGGTTTGTTTATTAAATCAATATCTATTACTATGGGAGGGTGATGTCTATCTTCTCTACTCAAGGGTTCTGCGCCATATACTTGAATGGAGTTGACACTAAAGATAACTAAGTCGAGAAATCTACCATAGCCATTGGGGATATTGTTGTACTGGTTAAGGTTACAAAGGGAAAGAGTATCACACAGGAGCTGGGCCCTATATCCATGGGGCTCCAGTGGACTCATGGAATCATATTTTGGGAATTTGGTCCATCGGATATTAGGAGTATTGAAGTCGCCTATACAGAGAAACTCTTCATCATCGCGAAACCGTGTGACCACGTTCTGAAGATTTATATAAAACTTTTGAAAATATTCATTTGGTAAATCTGGTGGAAGGTAACAAAGACAGATGTTAATCGTCTGAGCTTTTAAAGAATCTGGAAAGACACTAATCCATAAGTCTTCAATCTCGCTGTCCCACGATTTCCGCCTTGTGTAGCGTATTTCCTTTTTAAGCGCTATAGCGACACCTCCACCGTCACACTTGTGCACAGACGAGTCACACCTGTCTCGTCTTAAAACATTATAACGTGAGTCAAAGAGTTCCCGATCAAAAACACTATTGTTCAGATTTGTTTCAGTAAGGCAAATAATGTCATAGTCATTATTGAGTACATTTATGTAAAAATCTTTAGTTTTCGATCTAAAACGGTTAACATTTTGATAGTAAATGAACATAAAATAAAGGCAAATGAATTAAATAATATCAGCCACTAATGTTCCAGAGTAATACTAATTATCTTAACACTACAGTTTGTTCAAAGTGTCCATATTTTTTATGTGTATACATGCCGCATCGTCCGTCTTACGCATATATACTCTTCCATATTTGACCCAGATATATTTGTAGCTTTTTTCTCTGGCCACTTTTCTAGCAGCTGCGTGGAGAGCCTTACAGTCAGCAGAGAGATGTTCAGTCACATATATTCTGCGCCTTTCTGTGGTCAGTCCTAGGTGTGTGGTGTCCAGGGGCTCGTTTTTGTGCGTTTTGTTATAGCGGTGGCATGCTGAGAGTATTTGATCCCTTACGCGAGGGTTAATGAGGGATACAAGAATATTACGAGGACGTTCGGAGGATGGATTTAATTTAGCGACTCTGCGGCAGGAGTGGATATTATCTTCGTTAATCTGAAGGTTAATAATTTTGCATAGATTTTGAAAAACAGCTAAAGGATTGTCGTTTCGGCCTTCAGGCACTGCCTGGATCTCCAAGTTTTGATTGCGCGTCATTTTTTCAATAGAAGCAAGACGATTTCCCAGAGAATTGAGTTAATTAAATTTAATTTTGCATTATTATTATGTCTTTATAGTGTATCTGAAAAAGTTTATTGTGAATAAATGAATGAAACTTGATACTTTGATATTTTTATTAAATAAATTATCCACAATGTATGGGTTCATAAGTTGATAAGTCGTTGGTGAATGAATTGACAAGTCTAATTCAAAGAAAACTATAATAAATTAAGCTATGAAGCTTACACTGTTCGAAAGATCAGAAAAAAATACCTTTATACAAAGGCACAGCCATTTATTAATTTAATATCCTGATTTACCAGGCGAAGCCAAACTTTAAAACTGCCGCCCTGTAAAGTAGCCATTTTAGACTTGTCAACTTGTTCACGCCAGGCACGGAAATATTGTATTATTTATATCGTCGTTGTAGGTTTTAATATCCTGACATGGAATTATTACCGACACGTCGTCAGCAAAGAGTACACATTCATAGTTTGTAACGTCTGGTAAATCATTAATATATAGAAGAAACAGTAAGGGACCCAGGATGCTTCCTTGGGGTAACCCGACTCTATTTGCCTGTATTAGAGATTGATATTTATTCAGTTCATTCCTAGAGTTTAGTTTTGAAATTTCTACGTACTGTGTTCTATTGGTTAAATAACTTTCAAGCCATTTGTTTGCGACACCTCTAATGCCATATAGATCACATTTCTTCAAAAGAGTATCATGAGTCACGAAATCGAATGCCTTAGACATATCGAAGAAAACTGTTGTCACAGGCATACGCTTATCCATGAAAGACAACACCTTGTTGACAAAAGAAAAGGCAGCTAGGGAAGTGGATTTCCCTTTTTGGAAACCATGTTGGCTTTGTTTTATAATATTACATTTGATAAGAAACTTGGTAATACGTTCATGCATTGCCTTCTCGAGTATTTTTGAAAGAACAGGTATTAACGACACTGGACGATAATTATCCACGGTATCTCTCGCTCCTTTTTTATAAAGAGGTTTTACAATTGATATTTTTAGTGGATCTGGAAAGGTTCCACTAGTAAATGAGAGGTTTACTAAATAACTCAAAACAAAAGCAATTTCTCTTTTACAAACCTTCAATATGCTTGTTTGTATTTCATCCTTACCGACTGAAAATGTAGATTTTAGAGAATTAATTATTTTAATTATTTCATAGTCATCTGTTGGTGTCATGAATAAGCTAGCTGAATTAGAGTTGACATTGGAAGTATTTGAACATAAATTAATATTATTATTAGTATTTGTCGTATTAATGTAGTATTTATTAAAATTATTTGCAATTACAATTGGGTCATTTATTACTCTATCATCGATTATTAACCTGTCAATGTCAAAGTTACAAGCGGCATTTATTGTTTTATTTCGAATGAAATTCCACGTATCCTTGCCCATATTTTTTGAATTCATCAAGTATTTAGAGTTTGCTAATTTTTGAGACTAGTGAATGCATCGTTTTAAGAGCCTCGAGTAGTGTAGGTATCTATTTTTACTACATAAATCGCGTCTTTTGTAATAGGTAAAACGCAAGTGTCTCTTAACAACCGCAGACTTTTTTATGCCTTTAGTAAACCAGTTTGCAACACATTTTGTTCCCGGTTTAGATTTTACTCGTATTACTGGAAAGCACAAATTATAAAATAATGTCAAATTATCATAGAACTCCTTAAATGCTATATTAAATTGGCTTTCCGTATAGACATTGCTCCAGGACAGGCTCCCGAGACACTCCTGAAACTTGTTTATATTTTCTAGGTTGTAATCTCTTTTTTTATAATACCAACATTTTGGAGATGACCATTTAGAAGGTATTTTAAATTTTATCGACTGCGCTGTATCATGATCAGATAAACCTAAAGCATGAGTTTCACTTTGAACTAGAGGTATATTACTAATAATATTGTCTAGGCAAGCATTTTTACGTGTAGGGGTTAATATATGTAATTTAAAATTATAATTGCTTACAATTCTTTTCATTTCATTTGATTCATTAGTCGTTTTTAATAAATCTATATTAAAGTCTCCAGCTATTACAATCTTATATTTGGTTTTGTATTTTAATTTACACATAAGTTGTTCAAATTTAGCAAAAAAGAGTGTTAAGTTTGATGAAGGTGTTCTGTAAATTGTAATAATAATGCATTTTATTGAATTGATTCTTATTGCACAGCATTCAAATACATGATCTTCTGATAATTCCTTCACAGAAGACCATTCTTGAGTTTCAATATCGTTTTTACATAATATGCACACACCGCCTCTTTTTTGATGTTTTCTTGAGTAAGAAGCGGCCAGTTGATGCCCAGTAATGTGTAATGTGCTTTCGCTGCCCGATTTGATAAATGTTTCACTGAAACATATAACATGGAAGCGCTTACTAGCCTCTGCTAACTCATCAAAAGCAAGTTCTAACATTTCTATCTTGCCCAATATGCCCGCTATGTTTTGATGAAAGACAGAAAATTCATTTTCTCTTCAGAAATCGCCATCTCACATTTAGAGAAATAGTCTGTAATGAGCTTTTGAACAACATTCCCACAATATAAAGAGCCCTGACTACCTTTTTCATTAACTTCAGATTTATTTGGAAAGTAAAAAGGGATAGTCCCTTTTTTATAAATATTTTTATGCACAATAATATTTGAAAGCTGTGTACTATATTTAACTGTAAGTTTATTGTAAGACAAATATTTTTTACAATAAAAAATAGTATCGATCACAGTATTAATTTTTCCAGATAATTTGAACATGAAGTCTTCATATGCGTAGGAAGAAATATCAACAGGATCAACAAATGTACAGTTCTCAAAATTTTTACAATAGGTAGCTAAAACACTATTTAATTTTCTTACATTTAAAAATCTATTCTCTTGTACACCTAACACTATTATTGTTGCTGGAGAATAGGATTTCAGGAAAAAACTTAATTCTATGCACATTTTAGTTGGATTTTTCTCGAATTCACCAATGCTTATGATAATTACATCACCGTCAGTCATATTTGCTGTTTTTGCTGTTCTTAGTATTTCTTCAGACGTTGCGCTTGGTTTTGTAAATGATGTTATAACGTATTTTTCGTAATTAGTATTAGCCCTTGTTCGTATGAGCGTTGAAGCCAAACCTACGCATTGTTGTCCGCCGAATATAAAAACTCTCTTTTTCTTACTCTGATTGTTATCTTTCTCTGCCCTTTCATCCTTCACTTCTTTGATTGTTTCTTTTTGCTTCTTTATAATTTCTTGTTGATCCTCTTTTTGCTCAACGATTTCTCCTTCACTGATATGATTCTGGTGTCTTTTTTCTGAACAGGAGTATGTTTTTGATGAACTGATTTCTCTAGTAGTGTGGATTGTAGATTGGATGCGTTCAAGTTCTTTTTTCTTCGAATTATTCTAGCTGGTGAATCTTTACAAATGTGTTCTAGCTGTTTGATTTTAATTTCATTCTTAGTTATTTGTTCCTTCAAACCACTGTTTTCTAATAGAAGTAAATCAACTTGATTATCAGCTGCATTAAGTTTGTATTGAAGTTCGGCTAGTTTTGAATTCAGTTCCTCTACTTTGTCTTTATAGTCCTTATAATCTGTATTAACATCGGGACAACTTCTATTTAATGTATCATTCCGCAAGATACAACTATCAAACGATTCGTCTTCATCTGATAAAGAATCGAAAGAATTCTTTACTGGGATATTGTATGTCCTTTTAGTAATATTATCGGGTGATAATTTATTCTGTCGCTCTTTTGATGTAGTTGGTTTTGACAAGGATGTTACTATTTCTTTAGTGTGTGATTGTTTAAGTATTTCTACAGTAGGTGCTTGTGCTTTTTCTTTTTTCCCAGCTTGTCTTTGTGCCTTTTGAGATTTTGGTATGCTGCTCAGAATTGTCTTACAACATTTGTCACAAGCCCATAAAGATTTTCTTTCTTTACTCATTAAATTGTATAGTTTCTCCTTATTAGTACAAGATGAATCAAATGATTGCTTGCAAACTGAGCATGTTAAAAAATGTTTTCCAATAATTTTTTTATTGCATTTTCCACAATAGTTTTCTGAAGCCATAGTTCTACGGTTATTCTTAAAAAAAAAAAAAAAAATTTTTTTCCTAGTTCTCCGTCGGATTCGATCCCCCGGACTTATTGGGTGGAAACCAGTTTAACCGAAACCCTGTGATTTACGTATTACACCAACTGTCTCTGAATGTTCCTGTCGAAAATTGTCATTATATGAAACCAGTATTGTAATTTGAATGTTGATTTTCGTTAAAATGACTCAATGCCCAGGAATTTTTGCACTGTCTTACTGGTATTCGTGATTACAACATTCACTGCAAATGTTATTTTGATGTTTTCACTGCACTGATTAAGTTTTTTATTTAATTTTTGTTCACTTTAATTGGTTTTATGACATTATAGTTTTTATTTGCAAGCACTGTTTGTTTGTTTACGTTTTTTGGTTGTCAAATATTCAAACACTGATTCCGCTGTTTTCTTTATGATTGTTTGTTGAGATAACGTTTTCACCGCTGTATTGGCTATAGATGAAGTTGTCAACACTATTTTTGTTGGTAAAAAACAGTTTTTTCTATTTTTTTGATAAATTGTTACGCAGCTCGATCTGTTCCGTCGTCTGGTACGTTACTTAACTCCAAATTGCATTGGCGTGCTTGCTATTCCATGACATCTATCTTAGTTTCTAGGTGTAGGATCTTTAAAGCGTTTTCTTCAGGCTTGATGTCTTTTCCATCGCAGTGACACGGTCAGTTATGCTATTAACTTTAGTATTAATATTAAGGTTCTCGTATTTTTCATTGATGAACTGAATATATGTTTCTAGTTCATTAAATTCATCCATGACCTTGGACATCTTGCTGTCTTGTTTAGTGAACCAACTTTCAAGCGTGGATAATATACTTGATTGAAGAAATTTCAGCTCCATTCTCAATTCTTAAATTTCAGCATTTCTTGCTCCTTTTCTTTGAGTCACAAAATTGGGCGGCGACTCTTTGTATATAAGCGAACCATCAATGCTCATCTCTCCTAATTTGTATTCCTGTATGGCAGTGTCACTTTTATCAAAGGTGCTATTCATTGCCATTGCAGCGTCAAGTACAGTCTCTGTCCGCGATACTACACTGCACATTGAGCGCATACTACGAGAGTTTTTTTTCTATGCTGGAGGTATCAGTAGAATACGGACGCGGTGACGTAGGATGAGTGCCGGGCAGTGAGCAAACGAACGGTTTGCCCGCACGCCGAAGACGGAATGACGGAACTCATCGAAGAACTTAACAATGATTCCCAAACATCTCAAGATGTCTTGCCAAAAATTTCAATTTATGAAAATTAAAAAAAAAATGTTCATACAAACACAGAAATACTGCCTTGGGAGTCAAAACAAACTAGATTTTTTAAAACTATCGATGTCTGTGTCCTGCCAATTTTCAACGATTTTCTATTAGCTGATTATTCTTTTGAAGACTGTAGGACCTCAGACGCTAGAGACCTTTTAGAAAAAATGTATTTTATGATAGTTCTTTTAAATGTGTTACACCACCCTTTTACACAACTATACACAATACACGTGGACGCTGTGAGTTCAGACGAAAGTAACAGTGTTGTATCTGTGATAAAACTGCTTGCTTCCAGATAAAAAAAAAAACACTTATGAATTAATGTTTCAGCTTATCAAGAGCAGAATTCCGAATTTTCAGCCAGACATTTTCATAACTGATTTTGAGGCCAACGCAAGCTATTTCCGCAACTTTTCCTAATGCAAAGACGCAAGGGTGTCTTTTTCATTTCGGAAGAGCTTTGTGGAGAAATACACAGAAGTCCAACAGTTCCGTCTCCAGGAGCCACAAAAAGTCCTACATGAGGCACAAAAAAACTAACAGCAGTAATTACCCTTCAGTTATGCATTACAATGATAGTACAGCTGAAAATGGTAGACAAATTGCGTCCTTGTTCGCTACATGCTTTATGTCCGTGTATAATAAACCTTCAGCTTATAATAAACCTGTGATTGTGCCTCCTGTAGCAGCTAGCAATAGCAATATTGGAGCAATTCTGTTTAAACCGCGCCAGATTCTTGACGCTATAAAAAAATTAGATGTTACCAAAGGTGCAGGTGCGGATGGAATACCCCCTTTGTTTTTAGTACCCTGTGCCGAAAATGTCTCTTATCCACTCTCGATTATTTTTAACGATTCTTTGAGATCTGCATATTTCCTTTAGCCTGGAAGACGGCTCTCATAGTTCCGGTATTTAAATCCGGAGACATAAAATCAATTAGAAACTACAGGCCTATCTCACTTTTGTCTACAATTGCGAAGCTGTTCGAATCCCTTCTCTGTCCCATAATATCATCGCACATCAAGCATTCCATTACCTCCTGCCAGTTTGGATTCATGAAGAATCGTTCTACTACGTCGAACCTTGCTGAATTCTTGTCTAACACTAACCAAGCAGTTGACAATCGTCACGAAGTCGACACCATATACACTGATTTCAGCAAGGCTTTTGACAGGGTTGATCATGGCATATTGTTATCCAAGCTGGCGCACTATGGCCTAGGTGATGGACTTGTGAAGTGGTTTTCTTCGTACCTATCGGATCGAACGGCTAGCGTAGTCGTGAATGGTTACACGTCTGAGTCTTTACCGGTTCTCTCTGGCGTTCCGCAAGGTTCCCATTTAGGACCAATTTTATTTAATATCTTTATAAACGATGTTGTATCTGTTCTAAAACATTCTGAGGCTTACCTTTTCGCAGACAATCTAAAGTTATGTAGGGAAATCACTTCTGCAAACGATGAGTTACTTCTTCAGAGTGACCTCAATAGTTTGGCACATTGGGTAAGGGCTAATCAGATGGATCTCAATACGGATAAGTGTCACTTCATTCGATTTACAAGAGGCAAAGCGACGACATCGCCTACATATTTTATAAATAGGATGCCTCTTAAGGAAGTTGACTGTATACGAGATCTCGGCGTTACCCTGGACAAGCGGCTAAGTTTTAACATACATGTTGACAATATCGCGTGCAGAGCTTTCAAAATGCTGGGGTTCGTGATTCGCAGCTGCAAGTCTCCCAAAACCAAAACATTGTTGTATAACGCGTATGTGAGACCAATACTGGAATACTGTAGTCCGGTTTGGTCGCCGCACTACGACATTTATGTAAAGCGCTTAGAACGAGTACAAAAACGGTTTCTGTGGCATAATATGCCACAGAAACCGTTATGCCACAGAAACCGTTTTTGTACTCGTTCTATATGTCTTTCCAATCCGGCCTAGCAAAGAAACTGCCCTCGTACACCGACCGCCTCTCAAAGTACCATATGTTAAGTTTGAAAGATAGACGCGAAATGCTAGATCTTCTCTTCTTGCAAAGGTTGGTTAGTGGTGGTCTAGATTGCCCGGGCCTTCTTGCACAACTACAGTTTCACATCCCTCTCAAATTGCCAAGAATGGGTAAACTCATTCCATTTGCACCCAAGGGGTCTAAAAGCAATCTCGGCCATCACTCACTAATAAACAGACTTCAACGTCAATACAACGGATTGATGAAGAGGTCAGCAAGAGTTGATGTTTTTTCATGTAGCAGTCACAAATTTAAGAGGACTATACTTGATTTGTTCAAGTTGTAGCGGTCTGGTGCCATTTGGCTATTTTTAAATTTTGTTATTTTTTATTTAAATTTCTCTATTTACTCTGCTCACATTTGCATGTCGTGACATGTAAGAGAATCTGCACTTAGTCTTATTATAGTACTTAAGTAAATACAATGTTATTAGTGTAAGATTTGTTGGTTGTCCTTAATAAATAAATAAAAAGTTACCGATTTTGAAGTCCAATGTCAAAAGAACTATAGCACTTGCTCATTTGCCTCGAGAATTCGTACATGATGGATGGTTATACAACTTAGGGGAGTGTGATAGGGACCCAGCCACCTTTTATTTTAATGATTACTTCGAAAGGATCTGGCTACGAGAGAAAGCATTTTTTTTCAAAAATGTGGTGTTTCTATGAAATAACATCATAGAACCAACAATTTGATTGAAGCTGGGAATGCGCGGCTCAATAAAATTGTTAGAGAAAAACCAAATATTGTTGTCCTACTAAGGGCCCTGCAAAAAGATTCCAAATATTAATTTGGAATACTTAAGAAAAATGGGTACATAACAAAAAGAACTTCTGAAAGTATTTGAGTCGGAAAAAAAATTAAACGAGTATTGCGTGAATAGATTGACAATGAAATCAGTTTGGGTCATTGTATTGAGAAAATTGTTAACAAATAAACCAAAATAATTTACATAAACTTTCCATTACATACACTTCATTTTTTAAAGTTACGAATAGTAACTTAACAAATTAAAAAAAAAACAATATTTAGGTTCCGTACCAAACATGTAAAACGTTAATTACGAAGGCTACAGCCGGAGGATTGAAAAAAAAACCGAAATTAATTTAAAACTAAATGTATTTAATAAAAAGAAGTACAATTAAACTTAGCCTAATTGACCCGATCGATGTAAGAAGCGAAGTCGCCCGCACTTCGCTTCTTAAATCGATCGGGTTACGACGGAGGTCCGGCGCTCGATGGCGTGGTGGCGTGGTCACGTTGCAGGCCACGTACGCGGCGTCAGCGATTCCCTGGTTTCGCAATATTTCAGTGCTCCACTTAGGGAATCAGCATCAGCATTCTTCATACGAGTAGAATCCGTAATTCCTCCACCCTATTTGAGTTCAGATCAGCAACTATTTGAGTACTTTTAGCGAAAATGTTGCTGGTGAGTTTCCGACTCCAGGATTCTTATGTCTTTCATGATTTTCAGGTGGGCTCTCATATTCATGATTTTCATATTCACGGCTTTATGGCGTTTGGGACTCTGGTGCGGTTGCAGGTAAGTATCTCGTAGCGTCGTAGTATGACTACGAAGGTAAGTACAGTTGCACTCAATAGTACGCCGTAGAAGGGGATTGTAGTATGATATAATTCGATCGACGGTGAGTCGATTTGCGCTGGCGTTTGGAGCGTTATCTTATCTTGGATGCTGTGAAGGCCTTGTAGATCTATCGAATGCAGATTGATGTGAGATGAATCAGTGGCTTGCATTTCAATGTTTGGTATCTTCATTATCTTAATTGGCTGGCCTTTTATCTCATCGTTATCATTAATTATAGTGAATTCTGATGTTCGCAGGTAGCAGCTCACGGGGATGGTGACTAAAAAGCTTCCTTCCAGCTGGGTGTAGTCTTCCTTTCCGCAGGTGAGTTTAACTTTCGTTTGCTGTGGCATTGAGATGACATAGTGCTGATCATCCAACTTTTCCATGGCTTCTTTATATAATGTGACAGTTGTTAGCTTGCAGGTCTTCTCCAGAGATTGGCTCGAGATGAGATGCTGGATACAGTCGGGAATGTTACGAACTTGATGATTAACATTTTCTTCGCAGAGATAGCCGTAAGATAACTTCGGATATTCAATCTCTATGTACACGAACGCATTCTCGCTAGTTGCAATAAAGGGATAGGACGGGATAAGGGCTTGATGATTCCTATTAGGAACTATAGCTAATTTATAAAGATCATAGCTTTCACCAGTAACGATCGGGAATTTAAAAACGAAAACTATTTCTTTATCTATGTAATAGTAAGCGGACTTTACGATATCATAAAATTCCCGAAACTCTTACTCTAAGATATTATCTTTACTATATAACTTTCTTAACTTGGCTACCATACTACTTAAAATATCTATTTTTAACATTGAATTATGTGTGCTCGATGCACGAATAAATGCTAATATATATTAATTAGTTCACTTAAAATATCGTCTAAATTCTCACTAATGATTGTCAATATCTGAGCAAACTTAGTGTATTTAATTAAACTCTCATTCTGATAACTATTCTTATCTAACAATAGGTGTAAAGTATCGTTTACTATGCGTTGATTTTCTACCAACTGTGAGATGATGCCAAAATGCTTTGTCATCCATTCTTTACTGTAACTAATATGATTATTGATCTCAAATGAAAGCTTATTCTCGTTACTATAAAGTGTCTTAAGTGCATTAGTGTATGTAACTGCATCTGACTGATCTAAATTACCGGTTATACTTTTTATTACGGAACCTAAACCGTCTATAAGACCTCGTTTAGCCCTTCTAGGCTCTAAACTATTTAACTGTGTTAGTACGTTATCTATTTTACTATTTAAATAACTAATCTGTAATTCATATAATGTATAAGTGTCATTAGGAAGTTTAAATTTAAAGGTTTGTATTTGTGACTGTAAAATAGAGATTTTATCTTCAATATCATTTAACTGAATGCGTTGTAGAAAAGTATGGTAATGAGTTATGAGTCTAGTCGGTCCTAGTTTAAAAGGTAAAAGTCCAGGTCCATCGTCAAGAGTCTCAAGTCTTATCTCCTGGGGTCTTGTCATCTGGATCAGTAGCAGCAGAATCCTGTAACAATTTAGCATGCTTGGGAACACGTTTCAACCTAGATTTCGCTACGGGTCCGCGCTTTTTGGAAGTATAAAGAAAAGTATTATATGTATATATTTGTAATCCCACTGTTGATTCTGATATCCGTAACACAGGTGCTTGAGCTACCTAACTCGGAGTCAGATCAATGTATGTGATGTTGTGAAATATTTATTTATTTATTTATTTATTTATTTTATAAATATGAATAGGTAAGTCGGCTAAGACTTTGTCCTGGGTATACCTAGGCGCGACTTTTTGTCCACTGGCCTTGGGGTTCCTGATGAAAATCTGTTGTTACGATATGTATAATATTTCAGGTTCGCGGGTCTTATTCCTATTATCGATTAAAGCGGTTCTATTTGCTAAGGATGTATCGTTGATAAGATCGTAGACGGTTTTCATCTGTGCTTTGTGATTAACTGAATACTGTTGTAACAAGTGAGGGACGGGGTCTATGTCTATAGGATCTCTGGGGTCAAAGTGACCTGTAATTAAGCCAAAGGGTTTGCATTGGTTGAAACTATGTATAGAACTATTATAGGCTATGATTGCTAAAGGCATTAAATTTACAATCGGTTCGTCTTCATGTTGCAGTTTTAAAATACGGAGATGTTCGAGCAAAGTCGAGTGAAAACGCTCTATGTTTCCATTGTCATTCGGCGCATGAGCTAAAGTTCTATGGTGATTTATATTATGAAGGCGTACGAATTCTGAGAATAGCTGATTGGTAAACTCAGTTCCGTTATCGGTAACTATAATGAATGGGAGGCCGTGATGGGTTGAAAACTGTAATAGGGCTTGTAAGATGCTGATTGCTGTACCATCTCGTAAATGGTATGCCTGTCCGTATTTAGAGAAGACATCTATAAAGGTCAAGTAATTTTCATTTTGGGTGGTGAATAAATCCATATGAATGGTTTCGAAAGGTTTAGTAGCTGGTGGTACGACGTTAAACTACGTTCTAATAGGATTCCTGTCATATTTTGCTTGGCCACATATTGTACATTCTCCTATGAATTTGGCAATATGTTCTTTCATTTTAGGCCAAAAGTTTTTTTTAGAAAGGGATAGAAAACATTCGTGAATGCCTCTGTGATTTGTTTTGCCATCGTGATAATTACGAATTATTTCCTCCTGTCTAAGATATTCCTTAACGTTCTCTATTTCAGATTTGGCAAGTACAAGATTCATAGATGAGCTCTTAAATTTATCTTGTATAATGGGAATAATAGAATACATAGCGAGAGGGGGATTAATAAGCATTGCAGTTTTAACCTTGGGACTTACGTATTCTTTAATCGCGTCAATAACGTCGGATTCCAGGTTCGACTCGCTTACTTGCAACGAAATACGAGTATGAGTGTCAAATGGCTTTGTAACTACGGGACGGCGTTTGACGTCACCTACTATAGTGATGTGCAGCTGTCGATGAAATCTATTTATAGGTTCATCGGTGATTGGGACTTCGAGGATGGGATTTTCATGACTCGTATGAACTGTTTCAGTGCGGGAACCAGATGCGGATTCTGGCTTCTCGGAAGGATTCGCGATCATTGAACTCGTCTCCTCGTTATTTATCTCGATTCTGGACAGGGCGTCGGCATTAGTGTTACTTTTGCCTTTCTTATAGACAACAGTAAAATCATATTCGCTTAATTTCAGCCTCCATCTAGTTAATCTTGAATTGGGTTCTTTTAGATTCATCATCCACTGCAACGGTTTATGGTCAGTGATGATTTTAAATTTACATCCAAAAAGGTAAGGTCTAAAATCAAATCAAATCAAATCAAATAATTCTTTATTTGCATAGGCTTGTACACAGCACTTACAAATCGTCATACATTTGAATGATTTAAAACTATTTATAAGTACTTATGTAATAATTTACATGTTAATACATATATATGTTGATACATAAAATATACTAAAGAAATAAATAAACATAATGCGATTCTACCACCGGCTCGGAAAGTTGTTTCTGGTCGAGAAGATCCGGCAAGAAACTCGCCAGTTACTCTTTTTAATCGCCAACTTTTTTACAATGGTTTATTATCCTCATACCAAGTCATACAGTCTAATGCAACACAAAATAGAATGAAGCAAATTAAAAGCTAAATATGAGGTAAACCGAAGAGGACCAGTCCCCAAAGGTGGCACCTGTTCACAAGTATACGTCATACTCATACGTCATACATGTGTCAGCCATCATTTCACTCAACCATTTTAGAGGGAATGTAATGACCCGCCACATAACGCCACCACCTCAGAGACATTTGAGTGAGCATGACTACTTAGGTTCCCCTCATAGGTCACAGATTACTTAATCCAATACTAATAAACTGCAGGACGAGGTGTACAATAGTAGGTGGTTAGCATCTTGTCAATTGTTTGATTAATCAATACTAATCAATTTGTATACAATAATAAATGTTGCTAAGCCTAATTTATTAAAATTGATTAATTATATAATAATAGTGATTTCAGTAAATATTTATAAAATTACTACATGTGTGCAGGCACAGAGGTCATTATGTCCACGAATCCTTATCATTTAAGTAATCTACAATTTTATAGTATCCTTTACTCATTAAACAGGTTTTCACGTGGGATTTAAATTTATGCGTTGGTAACTCAATTACATTTTGTGGCAACTTATTGTACATTTTAATACTTTGTCCAACAAATGAACTATTAATCTTTTGGAGCTTCAGATTTGGAATCGCGAGCTTGTGTTTATTTCTAGTGTTAAAACCATGACAATCAGATTTTTTAGAAAAAATATCAATGTTTTTACGCACGTACAAAATACAGTCCAAAATGTATTGGGAAGCTACAGTTAAAATGTCGATATTCTTAAACAGTTCTTTCAGCGAATCGCGAGGCCTAAGGTTGTATATGGAGCGGATGGCCCTCTTCTGCAATACAAAAATAGTCTGTATCTCAGCCGCCGACCCCCACAACAAAAGACCATATGACATTATACTATGAAAATAACTAAAATAAACCAGTCTCGCGGTTTCAATATCAGTCAGATGTCTGATCTTCTTAACCGCATATGCGGCGGAACTAAGTCTTCCCGCCAAGGCTGCCAAGTGTGGATTCCATTGAAGTTTGGCATCCAGTGTAATACCTAAGAAAATTGTCGAATTAATAACTTCAATGTGTTCATTATTCATAACGATGTTAGTGTTCACCTGCTTTACATTGGGCATAGTGAATTTTACACATTTGGTTTTCTTGGCATTTAAAAGCAAGTTGTTAGTTGTAAACCAATGTAGCACTTGTGAGAGGGTGTCATTTACGTCGTCAAACGTATCTTTTCGACGGTCAACGTTAAAAATCAACGAGGTATCATTAGCAAATAACACTACCTCACAAAGATCTTGTGCAAAGTAAGGGAGGTCATTTATGTATATTAGGAAGAGCAGAGGTCTCAATATTGATCCTTGGGGCACTCCCATTAATAGAGGGGCGCCTGAAGAGTCAGTTCCATTGACACTGACTTTCTGAAGTCTATCTGATAAGTAAGAATTTATCAAACTTATTGCATTATTTAGAACACCATAGTGAGCTAACTTCAACAACAATGTTTGATGCTCAACGCAATCAAACGCCTTCGAGAGGTCACAGAAAACACCAATTGCATCCTGTTTGTTTTCCCATGCATCAAAAATATACTTAATAAGTGCAACTCCTGCGTCAGTGGTTGACTTACCCTTGGTAAACCCAAATTGTTTACTATGAAGTAAGTCGTTAACTTTAAAATGAGACAGCAACTGAACGAATATGACTTTTTCAAAAATTTTACTCAGTGCTGGTAAAATAGAAATAGGCCTAAAGTTAGAAGGGTCACTTTTTTCACCTGATTTAAATAACGGTATGATTTTGCTGTACTTCATTAAGCTAGGAAACTGACCCTCATCAATACATCTGTTGAATATCGTTGCCAAATGGGGTGCAATAACTAGTATTATATTTTTTAAAATGTCTACTGATATTCCCCAAAGATCTTCAGTTTTTTTCATATTCAGATCTTTGAAAGTTTTAACTATTATCTTGGAGGTTACATGGTTAAATTTGAAAGGCGTTTGACACTCGGCAACATTTGCTTTAAGTAATGAGATAGCAAGATACGAACTTGAATTTAATGTACTTGTTGTTGCCACTGGTATATTAGTGAAGAATGACTCAAATGCATTTGCCACTTCAGTATCAGAGTCAAGACATTTGCCATTGATTTTTAGAGAGAACTTGTGTTGTTGTGTTTTATTTTTACAAGTCTCTTTGTTGATGATGTTCCACGTGATTTTACTTTTGTTAGTTGCTTTACTTATTTTGTTTTTAATATAGTTAGATTTAGCAACTGCACATACTTTCTTAAAGCACTTAGAATAATTTCTAACATATTCAACTATCACAGGATCACGTGAATTAGCTTTAATATCATATAATTCAAACAATTTTCTACTGCTTATGTGAATCCCTGTAGTGGCCCAGTCACTAAATTTATTTTTAGAACTGTTTAATTTAATGGTCTTTTTTGTAAAAATATCATTAAATTCCTTTTCAACAATTTCGAAAAGGCTTTCATACAACTGGTCGACACTATTTTTATTACCAGGCATTAAGGATACCTTATTATAAATATTATCTTTGAATTTATCTATACGTCTTTTTGTAATAGGCCTACATGTAATACTTGTAGACGGATCATTTCGATGACAGTCGATAACAGCCAGCTGACCACTGTGATCAGAGTTTATGAAATTTATTATAGATTTCTCCCCTACAATACAATCACAGAATATGTTGTCCAAGCATGTAGCTGAAGTGGGGGTGATTCTCGTAGGTTCGTTGAAGAGGTGCACCAGATTGAAACACTTAAAAAGATTCAGAAACCTAATTGAGTTCTGCGAATTCTCCAGGATGTTAATATTAAAGTCACCGCACACGATAACTTGTTTACTAGTTGCACATACTTTTCTCAGGACTTCTTCCATGCTAGTCTCAAATGAGTCGTAATTTGCAGACAATGATATGCTGCTCCAGCTCTGCACACGAAATTTCAATAGTTCGTTCTATAGATAGTGACTCAATATCTTTACGTTGTTTACATTTAAGAGTACTTTTTAACAAAATGAGTGACCCTCCTCTTATTGCAGAGCCTCTCGTGAACGAACTGATAATTTTATAATTATTAATAGTAACAATTAATTGATGTTGATTTAACCAATGTTCGGTGAGACATAGTACATCAACATTTATTTCTTCTAAAAATAATTCTAGTTCTAGTTCTTTACCAGGAAGTCCCTGTATATTTTGGTGAATAAGTTTTAAATTATCTTCTCTGGTCAATAAATTGCTAGAGGCGTCCTCTATTGTCTTAAACTTAAATTTAAATTGTTTGGAATAATTTCCAAAGTCTGCCTATATATAATATTTATATTAAATGCTAACAAAGTAGCTAGTTCTTTTTTTACATTATAAGGCAAATAAAACTTTTTGCCAGTCACTATCAACTTATAATTAATAAATTTATTTGTGTCAAAAAACACAAAGTTGTCGCTATGACTAGTAACTAAATTATATAATGTAGTATTCAATATGTGAATACTGTTATTTTGTTCTGATAAGTAGTGCCTAGAAAATGGGAAGGCACAAACAACTATTTTTTTACAGCAATCCCTTTTAAACGGGAGAACCCTTTAATGATGTCCTTTTTATTTGAATTTAATCCATTCCCCAGCATTAATATGATAATTGAATCTTTATCATAATTACAATTTGCCACCCTATCTATTAATTGGGTAAGAGATGCATTTGGCATACAATAATTAATTATTTTACAATTGAGTTGCTTGTGCAAAAGGGGACCATAGCCAACTCCAATTGAATCTGAAAATACTAGTACATTATTGTATGTATTTATAGTACTAGTAGTAGTCATAGTAGGCATAGTACAGTTCGGTACATCCCTATTTGTGTCTAACAGGATATTTGACATATCTGGCACTTGGTACTGGGCAGCTGGGCTGCCACCCTGGCTGCACTTACCTTCCTCTGTGCCGCTACTTACAGTGGGAACCTGGGGCTCGTCTGCCGCACCCAGATTGCAGCTGCACTGGGCCATGTACCTGTTTGCAGCGAGGATGTGTTCATGTATTTGTCGCTGGGCAGAGGTATAATTTCCAGTCATTACTTCTAATGACCTCTCCAGACGCTCGAGCTGAGTCTGCAGTTCTCGAACATCAGTCTCGTACCTAAGCCTACTTTCTTTTAATTTTATACTATATAATTCTTAACTATCAATTAAATCTATCCGTTCCTTTCTTAAAAGTATGTTTTGGTTAAAACATTTTTTTCTTTTAATTAATTTATTTGTTTTCGTAATGTATTTATTTATTTTAATATATTTCTTAATTTTATTTTTACTATTTAACTTAGTATGACTATTATTTAGAGTAAGACAATCAATATGAGAGATGTCCCGCCCAGTTGGTGACCCTATCAACTCCTCATAAAGGCTGTGAGTGTTTAAAGCCTCTTGACATTGTTTGTCCTCTTCATACAGTCTGATGGTCCTGTTTGCGTCACAAAGCTCCACTTCAAGGTCCTGAATACGAGATAGGGCCTGCTCGTATGTGTTCCGGCATTCATCGAAACTGCTGACTATTGTGAGAAGGTTATCACGTTGAATAGTGACATCCATAAGCTGGGTATGAATATCTGCCATTTCCGTTTTTAATTGGGTGTTTAAGTTTATTATTTTCATTGACTCCTCCTCATTTTCTTCACGTTCCCTAAGAAGCTGGTTTTTGTCCTCCCTTTGTTCCTTCAGTTCCTCAAGGGCACGCTTTAGTTTTGTTTCCAGTTGTTGAGTGGTAGCCTTGCGAGTCATCATCTTGGTTATGTAACTACTTATGAGTAAAGGAGGGTACAACACAAATTTAAAAAGAACTTTAGGGAGATATAATTGAGATATATATTTCATTCAAAAGGAATAAAATCGTATTTACTTGTACTGCGACAAGTACACAAACCTGTTTTGTTGTCAGATTTACCTATACATATACATGCATAATAGGTATCTAAAGCTGTGATTTTTTGACGAAGATAAATACTCAGAAGTTCTGTTTATGATATGATTTGATTAATTAGGATATCAGCACTGAGTACTGTGAAAAGTTTTAACACGTAACAATAGGGACCGGAAATAACCTGTTTGCAAACTCCTCGTAGGTAGGTGTTTGAAGGTTATTGTTTGCATTGACTTAAGTCAAATATAGATGATTACGTTTTTATCGTTAAACTATTGAAGTAATATGTAATTAAATGATAGAAATAACACTTATACTTCCCCGGTTTGTCCGTTGTGGGTTTGAATCACCTTGACAGGTTGCCTCCGAACAGTTCCTCGGTATAAATACCAGGAATTATCGAAGCCACAGGCTTGCGCACATTTATCCTAATTAATTAGCCACTTAACACAATAATTGACTTAATTTTAACACAAAGATTAATGAATTACATAATAAAATTAATTTAATTATTATCAGCTGGCGATTTGACGTGTGACGCTTAGGGTTGCCAGTGCAAAAAAAAAAAATACTTTGTAGCCCAAACTATGGCCAAAAGTTCTTTTTCCATGGTACTATAATTTATTTCACTGTCATTTAGGGTACGCGATGCGAATGAAACGGGCTTATCGGAACCTACTGGGCCCTGAGATAATATGGCTCCTATGGCGAGGTTAGATGCGTCTGTAGTCAGTATAAATTCACAGTTAAAGTCTGGGTACTGTAAAATTGGGTCATTTGTTAAAAGTCTCTTACATTTTTCAAATGCTTATACATAGTCTGAGTCAAAAGTTATCTTTTTACCTTTCTTTAAACAATGAGTCAAGGGCTTTGTAATACGGGCGAAATCGGGAATGAACTTACGGCAATAACCAATAAGGCCTAGGAACTGTTTTATTTGTTTCGGTGTTTCTGGCATGGGGTATTTTTCTATTGCAGATATTTTATCTGGGTTCGGTTTAATACCGTCTCTCGTGATAATATGACCATAGTAACTAGTTTCTAACTTTTAAAATTCGGATTTATCCATTTGGATTTTAAAGTTAGATTCTCGTAATATTTGAAGGACTTTCTGTAGGTTAACTATTGATTCTTGCAAGGACGTTCCAAAGACTACGATATCGTCAAGGTACACCAGGCATATTTCATTCTGTAGGCCCGTTAGGACGTTATCCATGACTCTCTGAAACATGGAAGGTGAATTTTTGAGTCCCATTGGCATTCTCATGAACTCATAATGGCCATTTTCCACATTAAACGCTGTCTTTAAAATATCCTGTTCTCGCATTTGTACCTGATGAAATCCAGATGCTAAGTCTAAGGTCGTGAAGTACATGCATTTGCCTAACTTGTCAAGGACGTCAGTTATGTTGGGAATGGGGTATTTGTCATCTATAGTCTTGTCATTCAGTTTACGAAAGTCTAAAACGATTCGCCATTTCTTTTTGCCTGATGCGTCCGCTTTCTTAGGTACTACCCAAATAGGTGAGCTCCATGCTGAAGTTGAAGGTCCAATTATCCCCTGTTCTAACATTTTAGAGATCTGGTCGCGGACTTCCTGTCGGTGTACAAACGGGTAACGGTAAGTCTTAGTGTAAATCGGAACTTCATCTGTAGTATTAATGCAATGTTTAATTTTATTATTAAAGGTAAGCGGTACATCGGCATAACGCGAGCATAAAGATTCTATGTTAGCTTTTTCCTCGGCGTTCATATGATCCGTCCTAAGGCGCGATAACACGTCCCGAGCGCGTGATGTAGGTGCTGCGGTAGTGCGCATGCACTCGATATTGAACACTTGCGCTTGCGCGGGGCGATCTAAAGAGAATATGATATCGTTGTTTGTCGGATTGTAGACTTCTAATAAACCACGGCTATTTTTAACTGATGTAATGCATTCGTGAATTAAACAATTACAAATTAATTGTTCTTCGACTAAAACATCACCGTCAGGGGCGTTAATTGGGATCCTAACCATCTTAGAGGTACCAGCCCGGATAATATCTTCATAGAGATTGACGTTGCATGAGTTGCATTTGGATGGGATTGACCGCGAATTGAGTAGATAAGGTTTGATCTTTAAGATCTATCTCTATCTTAGCTTCCCATTTTGTTAGTAAATCTAGACCGATAAGGCCGTCGAAATAATCGTGAAAACGATAGATAAATAATTTCATACTATCTTGGGTATTAAATTCGGGAAAGCATGGGAGTGTGATAGAATAGTCGTTACGACTAGTCGCATGAACGTTGGTAACCTCGAATAGGTCGTAATCTAAAGGAAAATTGTTAAAGAACACATATTTTTGCACACATTCGGGACTGATAAACGATTGATTTGCACTTGTGTCTATTAATAACTTAAGCGGTGCATCTGCAATCTGAATGTACGGGAGTTGTCGTTGCGTTTGTAAATTCAACTCTATTTTAACTTGTCTGACGGGCGGTTCTTGTGAAAATCCTGATCATCGGAATTATGAGCCACACGAGCCTCACTACTTGATACCTCGCTTTGTTCCTGATAAGGCGAACTATTCGCGGGCTCGTAATACTGAACTCTATGGCCATAGTCATAAGGTGTGGCATAGTTAGTATAGTCATTTAAGTCGTTATAACACTCGGCGTCGTAGTAATAGTCAGGATAGTACGAATCACCGTACGCGCATTAATTAAAATTGACCTCGCGAGATTTGAAATAATTATTCGGAGGGAGATTGCCGAATCTTCTCCAATCATGCCTGGATAAAGTAGGGGGCAAGGCTTTAGGTACAAAGTGCTGCACTCCGCTCATTGGCCTTGGAGGCGGCTGATGTGGCTGCTGCCTGGGTTGTAATCTAAACGTATGACTCTGAGGATGGTACCTAGGTGGCGGTGCACTGAACATTTGCTGAGTACGGGAAGGAATACACGGCTGTGAGTTAAAGGTAGCTGGCGGATTAAACTTGAAAGGTTGTGGTTGCATTGATAAGCGTTGCGGAGGCGGTGGCGGATTAAATCGCTGCGCCGGTTGGCTAGAGAAGTTATTCGGATAGTGTGCCTGATGATTAAAATGTTTAGGCATTGAGAAACCTATAGGTAAGGCAGGTGGTGTAGTACGCAGGGCTAACTGCTGCTTTGGTGCACTATCATTGCGTTGTTGTAGATAAAGAATATTTAACTCTTCCTGCACATACTCCAGAGCTTTCTCTATGCTGTCTGGCCTCATACACCTTATACGAGATCCAAGAGGTTCCTTTAAACCTCGTACAAATGCTTGCATGGTCAATTTCTTGTATAACACTCGCTTAGCTTCAATAGTGGTTCCTATTGTCTCATTTAATGTGACATAGGTCATTATTGTACTAAATAAGGTTTGGCAGTGATTATAAAATCTTGGGGACTACTATTTCCTTGCATAGCTAAAGAGAGGTCATTATATAACGCTGTCTCGTCTCTTTGGTCTGCGAAATTATTGACCAGAACATTACGTATACCAGCCCAACTTTCAGGAATGCCGTTTGAATTGATTATGGTTGCGGCGGGGCCTGTTATCTTATTCAAAATTCCATTTAAAAGACACAAATAACTCAATTGGCTTCTGGGATCATCTTTCAGGTAATCAGCGCATAACTTATCGCAAATTTTGATGAATCTAGTTAAGACATTTGCGTTACCGTCGAAATCGGGGACTAGGCGCAGTGCCTTGTGGATATCATCTGGAGTGATATCCATCTCTTCAGTTATACTATCTAACTCTATTCTATGTAAATCTAGAAGTTCTCTCCGGCGAGACCTATTCGATACAGGCACGCTCAACGGATCCCGAGTTTCTCGGATGAAAAATGGTGAAAACTAAAAATACTAAGAGGACTTAAGATAGGAAGAAAGCAACACGAGAATGATTCAATTGTACTTACATGAACATTTCGGCTTTTCTCTGGTCGTATCGATGTCTGGATACTGCCTCTGGCTGCCTTCAGGTTCGGATTCTCGAAGCGCCACACGGGCGGCTCGTACGGAAATCTTCTTAATTTCGGAGACCGACCGCGAGAATCCTACCGACTACGCCAATTACGAAGGCTACAGCCGGAGGATTGAAAAAAAACCGAAATTAATTTAAAACTAAATTTATTTAATAAAAAGAAGTACAATTAAACTTAGCCTAATTGACCCGATCGATGTAAGAAGCGAAGTGCGGGCGACGACGGAGGTCCGGCGCTCGATGGCGTGGTGGCGTGGTCACGTTGCAGGCCACTTACGCGGCGTCAGCGATTCCCTGGTTTCGCAATATTTCAGTGCTCCACTTAGGAAATCAGCATCAGCATTCTTCATACGAGTAGAATCCGTAATTCATTCTTAAACGCTATTTAAGCAAAATGATTTTTTGATGAACTATAACATTCAAAAATACTTTTTTTATAGTGAAAAAATTCGTTAATATGTAATTTGACTTAGATTTTTTTTGTTATCAATATAATTGTTGTTATTTATAATATTATATTGTTAGCAAACTGGCATTTGGACAGATCGGTAAAATAATAATGGTTTTGACAGTTATGGATTAGCGAACTGTCATTCGGACAGATCGGGAGAATAATGCTTCGGACAATATTATTGCAATAGTGTATCATTGTGGACACCCTGGGATATTTCTACAATCAGAAGTGAGTCCTGACGCCCATCGGTATGTATACTGTTAATTAAATCCGCCAATTTCGTTATTCGTTTGAAATTCAAGGAAACATTTTCATCATTGAATGTCTCCCTGGTACACTAGGTACATATAACGCAAGATTAAGAGGAACCGCCGTAAACTAATTTAGGTGGTTACGTTACTTACCAGAAAATAGCATCCTGGGCATACCTATTCAATCGAATAGTGCAAAGAGAATGTAATCACTATAGTGTTTGATATATTTACATAATCATCAAATATTCAATTGACATATCAATGAAGAAGTAATGGACATAAACTGAAGTATTGTTTTGCCATGTAAATAAACATTTCTTCTTTCTTTCTTTATTGGTTCTGTTATATCTGTACCATAGACTAATATTGTATATCTGTATTGATAACCAGTGGAAATCTAAGTAAATGTAATAAGAGTTGATTTGTGAAATATAGGTATGAATAACAGTGTTCTTATGTTATGTTGTTAATGGTGCATATTGTTATGCACCAAAACCAAGTGACAGTGTAGTTATGCTTTATTAAATGAGATAAGGTATAAAACTTGTTATGCTGTAACGGGACCTGTGTCCTCGTTACTCTCACTTACACAGGTTTTACAAGAATCAAATTAATTCATACTTACATATTTTAAAGCTTCTTGTTAATGGTGTACCTATTTTATTATAGGTGTGTGGTACAAATAAAATAAAAGTTTTTTGTATGGTTCAACTTTAGATATTTAGGTTTAAAGGTTACAATATTTACTTTAAATTAATATTTCTTTCACAATTTATTATACAATGTGGTTCAGTAGACCATCATCATCATCATCATCATCATAGGCCTTCACATATTTAACAGATTATTTAAGCGGTGTGACGTGGTGTGACTTTACAGAAGCACAGTAGACAATACTTCTATAATAAAAGCTTATATCATAAATGAATTTAAGATACAATGTGGGTAGCAAATGTTTTTTTTTGTACTAACTAATATAATATCTTTTCTTCTCCTGTCCTATCCTTATCCTACAAATCCTAACTAGGACCTCGCTCGATAAATAGACTTAGACATCCCAATAGAGTTAAAATGTCCGAGCCAATGACACCACCAATACCATCCCACCAACTCGAACAAATGGAAGCACCGATCAGGAAGTCTCGTGCCAGGAAGTATCGGTCTGAGCGTAGCAGGTCTCGTGGTTATAAGCGTAACCGGTCGCATTCCCATTCGATCCGTCCGCGAATGTGTAGAAAGAGAAGCCGGTCGCCACCCCGACATAAACGCGATCGTCGCCGACACGATCGCCGCCGACACTATTATAGTAATAGTGCCACTTCATCATCCTCCGCAGAATATTCCTCTAGAAAACGGAGACAGGTTTCCAGTGATACTACAGAATCCAGCTCTTTCAGCTCGAGTACTTTTTCGCCTTCCAGTGACGATGATGGGCATCGGCGCCGTTCACGATCCAAACGTCGGTGCAATTCCCGAAAAAAACGAAGATACAATCGATCATCACACAAAGAAGAGGACCGGTCGATGATGGACAAGTTTATAGATGCATTAAGCCGTCATGATAAGAACTCGTTTAATAGCGCACATGACGTAATCCCGAAATTTGACCCCAGTATTAAAACGCAATCCACCCGAGCTTGGTTGAAGAAGGTAAACGAGATTGCCTCAATATATAGGTGGAATGAAAAACAAACAATATTCCATGCACTGTCGAAGCTTTCTGGACTGGCGAAGCAGTGGTACGAAGGACTGTTCACGGTCGATCTCAACTGGAAGGGATGGCAAAGGAAGTTGTTGAAAAACTTTCCCGATGACCGCAATTATGCGGAGAGACTTGCAGAGATGCTCAGCAGGAAAAGCCGTCGGGATGAGACACTGGAAGAATACTTCTATGACAAAGCCAAACTTGTTAGCCATTGCAACATTAGAGGAAAAGATGCGGTGGACTGCATAATTTATGGTATTTATGACCACAACATCAGATTGAACGCACAGGGTGCAAATTTTAGAAGCCCTAATAAGCTATTGCGTTTTCTACGAAGTATATCTTTAAACAACTCCAAGGACAACCTCAGAAGGCCACTAATTTCACAAAAACCGGAACAGACTAGTTCTCGAACATTCGAGAATATTAAAACACAAAGAGCTGGCAACCAGTCAAGAATAGTGCGCTGCTATAATTGCTCTGAAATAGGACATACCGTAATTAAGTGTCCTAAGGAATTACAAAAAAGATGCACTAAGTGTAACTTCCTTGGACATACTGCAGAACATTGTCGAAGAGGAAATGATCCCAGTGGACGTGCGAAGAATGTTACCAATAGTGACATAACATCTGCGGTGAATAAAATACAGCCAAATGAGGTACAAGAGCTCAACCCTAATATTTATAACAAAGTTGTAAAAGTTAACGGGATCAATAGGCGAGCATTTATCGATTTTGGGAGTCAATGTACAATGATTAATAAAAGTAGCTGTAGTGAGTTGAATCTTGAATTAGTGTCGTCAAAATTACCTATATTAAAGGGATTTGCGTTTGGTACCATGCAGCCCGAGGGATGCGTTCAAATTAGTATATGTGTAGATTTTGTTGAAGCGGATATTGAAGCTTATGTTGTACCTGACGAATTTCTGAACTACGACTTATTACTAGGACAAAATTTAACTGAAAGGCCCGAGGTAGTTGCCCATAAAACTAATACCAACCTTATTTTATACTCAAATGACTCAGATTTAGGTAAAATTCAATTATATAACAAAAGTAACGTAAGATTTCAAGGTGTGCATACGGTTGACTTCATCTGCAAGGATCATTTCACAGGTCATGTATATATACACGGGAACTCATGTTTTAAAGATGGGGAAGAGTTCATGTTAATACCCGGTGTGTATTCAGTAGTAAACGGATCAGGAAAAATAGTAGTAATTACATTCTCAAACATAGCAATTAAATTGAGTGAAGGAAAGCTGTTGGCCCGAGCGCGAATACTACCAATTGATATTCCAAAGGTGGAATTTCCATTGGAAAAAGAAGTGAATTTGGTGGATAGTAATAATCTAGAAAATAGCACTTATGTAAGGGAAGAGATAACTATTGATATGCTTAACACAGGACCAGATTTATCAGATAAAGATAAACTTGAACTTCTTAGTATGGTAAATGAGTTTAGGGACTGTTTTGCCCTCACTATGGATGAGCTGGGCAAAACATCAATATGTGAAATGCACATTAAACTGCTTGACGATTCTCCAGTAACATACAAACCATATCGATTGCCGTATTGCGAGAGGATAATAGTAAGAGATATAATTAATCAGTTACTTGAGAATAACATAATCAGAGAATCTGACTCTCCATATGCGAGTCCTATAGTTTTAGTAAGAAAAAAGAATGGCGAAACTCGATTGTGCATAGATTATAGGGCTCTCAATAAAAAGACTGTAAAGGACTCATATCCCATGCCCGTCATTGATGACCAATTGGATCGTCTAAGTGGAAAAAGGTACTTTACCAGCCTTGACTTAAAATCTGGGTATTATCAGATTCCAATGAGCGTAGAATCCAGACATCTTACAGCATTTGTAACGCCAGACGGCCACTACGAATACACGAGAATGCCGTTTGGTTTAGTTAATGCACCAGCTGTGTTCCAACATATGATGAATAAGGCTCTGGGTAAAGACCGATATGAACTAGCAATGCCTTACTTAGATGATCTACTGTCACCGGCAGCGACTGTAACAGAAGGACTAGAAAAACTTAGGAGAATCTTTAGTTCATTACGCGAGGCTGGCCTTACGTTGAACCTAAACAAATGTTCTTTTTTTGCAACTTCCTTAGATTATTTAGGCTTTGAATTGTCTGAGACTGGTTTAAGGCCAGGAACGAAAAAAATTGAAGCCGTCGCTTTGTTTCCTGTCCCTACTAATGTCCACCAGGTCCGGCAATTCATCGGCCTTACGAGTTTCTTTAGAAGGTTCGTACCTAATTTTGCTGGTATAGCAAAACCGTTAACAGCCCTTACTAAAGCCAATGTACCCTGGGCTTGGCGCGAATCGGAAAATAATGCATTCGAAAGTCTGAAAGCAATGTTAGTCCAAAGGCCTATATTAGCACTATATGACCCTAAATACATAACTGAGGTACATTGTGATGCAAGCAAAATCGGACTTGGCGGAATACTCTTGCAAAAGCCAGACGAAAGCTCATCATTGAAACCGGTCGCTTACTACAGTAAGCAGACTACCAAGGAAGAGGAATACCTGCATTCCTATGAGCTTGAAACGCTTGCAGTAGTACAATCGTTAAAAAAGTTTCGAGTCTATCTGATCGGTCTGCCTTTTAAAGTATGTACAGATTGCAATGCCCTTAAATCGACTCTCACTAAACGTGATCTGGTGCCAAGAATTGCTAGGTGGTGGCTATTATTACAGGAGTACAATTTTACGATAGAGTATAGACCGGGAGAGAATATGAGACATGCAGATGCCCTGAGCAGAAACCCCTTACCTAACAATAGCCATGATTTTGATGACTTAAGTGATATGCGGGAGTTTGATATATTGAGAGTAGATACGCTGGATACAACTCAATGGCTACACACAGTCCAAATGACTGACCCCAAACTGAAGCTTATAAAAACCGTCCTAAGTCAAAATAACAAAGATTTAAAAGATATATGCAACAATTATGTTATGAAGGATGACAAACTGTATCGGAAAATAGGTGATTCGTTAAAATGGGTAGTGCCTAGTGCAGCCAGATGGCGAATATGCCAATTGTGCCACGACGAATCAGGACACCTTGCTGTAGAAAAAACCCTTGACAGAATAAAACAGGAGTACTGGTTCCCCAAGATGATTAGGTTCGTTAACAAATACGTGTCCGCCTGTCTTAACTGCGCTTTTAGTAAGGGTACCACTTCCAAAAAAAGTGGATATCTACACCCCATTCCTAAGGGAAGCTTGCCGTTTCATACGTTGCATATGGACCACCTTGGTCCATTTGTACGAAGCAAAGCCGGTAACTCCTATATTTTTGCTATTATAGATGGATTTAGCAAGTTTATTTTCATTAGGGCAGTGAAAAACCTGAAAAGTAATACCACCATAAAAATCCTTCAGGATATATTTGATGTAGTTGGATGTCCTAGAGTAATTATATCGGATAGGGGAACGAGTTTTACCTCAAGAACGTTTAGAGAATATATTAAGTCCATTGGTGTGAAGCATGTCCTTAATGCAGTAGCTACACCTCGCGCCAACGGACAAATTGAAAGATATAATCGGACAATTCTGGACTCACTTAACGCATCTAATCACGGCTTAGATGAGCGTGAGTGGGATTCGCATGTGGGAAAAGTTCAGTGGAGCCTTAATAACACCATGAACAAGGGCACAGGAACTTCCCCATCTGAAATAGTTTTTGGCCGTAGAACAACCAGCACAAGTGAAGGGATGATAAGGAACGCTCTCCATGAGGACGAGGATCCTAGTGAGATTGATCTTGAAGAAATTCGTGGCAAAGCAAAAGAGTGTATAGAAAAGTCTCAACTCTACATGAAAAATAACTACGACAAAACTAGAGCTCCTACCAAATTTTATAACGAAGGTGACCTTGTTATGATCCCGAACCACTGTCTCCCTGCAGATGGCAAAAGTAAAAAACTTTTACAAAAATATCGGGGTCCCTTCAAGGTAACATCAGTACTACCGAACGATAGATACGAAGTGACGAGCATACCAGGGTTTACTAAACGACGATACCAAAGTATTTACCCGGCTGATCAACTTAAGAAATGGATTACTTTTAATACACGTGATAATATGAATAATGATATTGATGAGAGTACGGACAATAGCAGCAGTTGTAGTAACGAAAATGATAATTTAGAATAACGGTTTAATAATCTATTAAAAGCCTTTATGGGTTCAAAATAAATGAGCTATCTAAGTTAATTAAATGATAAGAATACATTTACTATTACCAATATTTTAACTATTGTACTGTGGGCAACATATATTATTTACAATATTGACCTATTTACTTACACATATTAGTGATGATATCACTACGCACGGGGACCACAGCGCGGGCTGCGCGGGCGCGCGGGACGAAGACGAAGGATATACACACGCGCGCGCACCCGCCCCCCAGGACAGACCTCACCGATCACGGAATCGCGCGCACGTCTTACTTGTTGCTTAAAATCACTATTTTTGGTCTTAATATACCTAGTAGTTTACAGTCCACGTCTTTCACTTCATCACCTCAAGAAACGTAGGCTCCGAAGCACACTGCCGAGGACTACGCCAACATATGGTCCATCAGCCTCTTGAAGAAATTACGTCGCGGAGCAGATAACGGGACATAACGGTCGCCGGCCAATAACAGCTGTTGGAGCGTTTTGAAATTGGAGTTGGCGTCGTAACGGATTTCTGCCTGTGACGGATCATCAAAAATAGACTTAGAGATTTAAAAAATCAAGATCTTGTGCTCTTATCGCGGCTTGGTGAAGTGTCCAGCAGAGGGAAGAAGATACAGAAGAGAGGATAAGTTGCTACATCGCATCGAAACCGTGAGATCGTTTCAATTTTTCCTTACTTTATTCCTTCTGTCATTTTTCATCTTTTCTTCATCATCATATCATCCATTTGATATGTTTACCTTAGGTTTTAGTTGGCTTACTATTCTGTGTCAGTGGTAGTTTCCTCTCTAATAGATATCATATTTCACCCCATCATAATTCATTTAATCATTCATCCACTTCGTACTTCATAATTTAATTCCATCGTATTTTGTTCATCATTACAAATTCAGAAATCCATAATTTGTAGTAAATTCATACCAAACATTTTCAAAAATTACCGTTTTTTTTTTTTTTTCATTTCAAAATTGTATTTATTGTGTCTTTGTCAATTGCATGACTGTTTTTCAAAATAGTCGTTACATTGTCTTGCTACTAATAGCAAACATAAATACTTACATAACAAAATATTTTAACAAATTGATCAAAAGGACTTAAATTGAAAATACATCCTATTCAAGCTTTGCCTAGTTATTTTTGTAAAAGAAGTAGATATTTGTGTTCGTTTAAACTCATCATTCATCATCATAACCTACATGAAATCTAATTGTTTGTGTCCATAAAACGAAACATTTTTCATTTTATGGGTACAAATAATTTAGAAATAACCGAAACCTAGATAGTATTAGTGCTTTTCATAGTCTTGTCAAAATTGCGTAGTTAGTAACTAGCAACTACTAACAAATTCAAATCTTTACTTGATTTTTTTCTGATACTTGTTTTTTTTTTTTGTGTTGGAGGTCAGTTGACGGCCACGACCATTCGTGTGTGCGAGCTGACGAAGCGCCTACGGACGGAGCATAGCAAAGTTTCTTATTACTCCGTGTTGTATATTGCCTTATACAATTTTTTAGTAAAATAGTTTACTTCATATTGGATTTTTTTTTATGTTTTTTTTTGTTTTTCCTTTCATTAGAATTTCATACATTACATCATTTTGCTTTTTCTTTTACTGCTCAAACTTCCACTGATTAAAACTACAATATTTCATTGCAACGTAACTATATTTACTTTCATAAAATAAAATCTTGCCTCATCATTTTACATCATTTCATAACAACATTGATATTTGCATAAAGTACATTGTTTTGCCTATTCTTCTATTGCTCTTACATTCATTTATATAGCTATATACTTTAATAGGTATTTACATAAATAAAATCTTACTATTTTATTTCCACTTATACTTACCTATATTTACATAATTAAAATCAACTTAAATCTACCTATTACATTACATTATATTATTTACAATGACTGATAATATTGCACAATTAGTTAAAAAGCGAGGCACTTTTAAATGTAAGCTTACAAGCTTTTGCACTTATTTAAATTTAATTAAAGCAAGCACAATAATAGACAATCCTCCACTTTACAATGAACTCAAAACACGTCTTGAAAAAATGGAAATCTTATATTTAGACTTTGACCTACTTCAGGGAAAGATCGAGGAACTGGCCGACGATGCTGATGTCAGGTATCAGGAACGAGATGCTTTCGAGAACCAGTTCTATGATGCTGTAGGAAAGGCGAAAGCACTGTGCGAGACATACTCTGCGGCTTCTCACAAGGCGTCGGATAGTTTCGAGGTAGGCTCAGATGCAACATGCATACAAAAGCAACACAATTTTGTAAGGCTTCCAAAAATTAATTTACCCTCTTTTGATGGCAGCTATCAGCAATGGCTTGAGTTTCGAGACACATTCATTTCATTCAATTGTTCACTCTAATGATAGCATAGATGATATTAATAAATATCATTACCTTCGTGCTTGTTTGCAAGGCAGTGCTGCTTTAGTCATTAAAAGCTTAGATTTTAAGGCCAAAAATTATGCTTCAGCTTGGGAATTGTTATGTAAGCGGTATGACAACAAACGCTTACTCGTTAACAATCATGTTCAGTCACTATTTAATATAAATACAATTCAGAGAGAATCTAGTAAAGCCTTTAGATACATGGTTGACACAACAAACAAAAACTTAAGAGCGTTGGCAACCCTAGATCAACCAACTAATCATTGGGATACTTTAATCATTTATATGTTATCTTCAAAGTTAGATACTACTACCTATAGGGAATGGGAGGAATATCGTAACAATCTTAATGACGCCCCCACTCTTGATATTTTTTTAACTTTTTTAACTAATAGGGCTGATCTATTGGAGACTTTGGAGGAGGCAAAGAATAACAAAGGTAAATTAGATACATCACATATGCCTATAATTCATAAATCGAATAGTTTCATTGTATCCACTAATAAACCTAAGTCGCATTTTACTCGTGCCTGTCCACTTTGTCATAGCAATGATCACCAATTATTTAACTGTGCTGCATTTCGTAAATTACCTATTCAGGTACGCATGTCAAAGGCAAAAGAATTAAATGTTTGCCAAAATTGTCTTAGATTAGGGCACCACGAGTCAAAATGTAAGTTAACACACATTGCAAGTATTGTGATTTAAAACACAATACTCTTTTACATGAGGAGCCATCACAGGAAACCATAACACAAGATAGTGTTGTCCTTTCAGCCGATCATTCTCATAACATTAAAGGAAGCAATGTATTGCTGTCCACAGCCATGGTCAAGGTGATCGACAGGCAGGGGCGACCTCACTCAGCCAGGCTCTTGCTTGATAATGGAAGTACAGGTAACTTTGTTACGCAGGATCTGTGCTCCAAACTTAATCTTGCCACTCATGAGATAAACTCAAAGGTAACAGGAATAAACGGTCAGATGTCAAATAGTTCCAAGTGTTGCTCTCTTAAATTGGAGTCTTATAATGGAGACTATAAAACAGACAGTGACTGTTATGTCTTACCACAAATTACATCCTTGTTGCCTGGCACATACATAGATAGAACTAAATTAAACATCCCATCAGGAATTTGCTTAGCCGATCCAACATTTAATACACCGTCTACTATCGACTTACTGGTAGGTGCAGACGTCTTTTGGAACGTAATCGGTTCAAATCGCATCCACTTAGGGAAGAATAGACCGGTCTTATGTGAAACCAAATTTGGATGGTTGGTTTCAGGCTCCATATGCCAGCCGGGTCCCAAGAATCATCATCATAACATTAAGTGCATATTTTCTATAAATCTTAACAGTAATAATAACAATATTGATCCCAATCGATTTAGAAAATTAGCTGCATCAAAATTATAAATAATAACAATACTTAATCAAAAATAAAAATCTAGCCTACTATGTACTTTAATTAATAAATAAATCATCTAATTTAATAATAGTAAAACCAATATTATCATTCTTAATAATAATAGATAATTCCAATAATAATAAATCAAAACCTTTCATACCATTCTCAGAACGTCAATAATTCTTTGTTTGCTACTTTTGTTATTACTTAATGTAAGCTTACCTAACAAAGATAGACTGTCACCAATCTCACTTTTTTATGCCGAGGGTCTTATTTTAGTGGGTGGCAGGCTCATACTGATTCTCACTATGATTTTCTTTATATTGTTAGCATCGTTTAGGTCTCTTTTGATTTATTACATAATTCATACTTATATATAATGATTTCTCAACTGCTGCTGGCTACATAATGCGACATGATTATTGGCCTTACGAGGAACCAGGTTAGCGAAACGCACGGTACACTCTTATCTTGTGTAAAATGCACTCGCTTTCGTGGCAAACCCATCCTACCAATGATAGGTAATCTGCCTTGCAACCAAGCTCACTTAGATAATTCCTTTTATGAAATTGTTTTAGATTACACTGGACTGATGCTGATGGCAGGCCGTAAAGGAGATTTGCAGTCTTAATAAATTTTATATTTGTGTTATTGCTTGTTTAGCCACCAAGGCGTTGCATTTGAGCTTGTTTCGAACTTAACCTAATAATGCTTTTATTGCAGCTCTAAGTATGTCTACTGTTTGCCGTGGGAGGCCTCAGGGTGGTTTTCGGACAGCACACTTCTTAGGACACTTTTTATTACTCTTGCATCATTTACGTCAAGTTTAGAGCTGTCCCATTCAGACTTTGAGAAGATGGACACCCTATTGATGCAGGTAGAAGCAATTCTAAAATCTTCTTCTCGTCCTATTACCCCTCTTTCCGTCCACCTGATCTTTCCTGTCTTCCCTCATTCCTTATTGGACGATCGATCATATCTTTGCATTGTCCGCAATTATTTACAGGAGAATCTCTTCGCTGCAGCGCCTTCATCACAGCTTAGCGCTCAAGCAGCCTTTCTGATTACGCTTCTCATACAAGTATATTTATCACTGCAGAAAAGGATAAAAAGGCAGACTTCGAACGGAGCTCGTCCTAATCCCGGACAGAGCAATCAGATATCAACACAACTGCACTTTTATCAGTCATCCGACTCCTGCCTGGCACTGATGGAGTTGCCAGAGTTGCTGACATTCAGACAAGGAGACCACTCTTCATCATCCATCGCGTCTTCCACATCATCTACCCCTTAATATGGAAATGTTGAAGAAGACTCTTCAAGGCGGGGAGTATAGTGATGATATCACTACGCACGGGGACCACAGCGCGGGCTGCGCGGGCGCGCGGGACGAAGACGAAGGATATACACACGCGCGCGCACCGCTCGCGCTGTGGTCCCCGTGCGTAGTGATATCATCACTATACTCCCCGCCTTGAAGAGTCTTCTTCAACATTTCCATATTAAGGGGTAGATGATGTGGAAGACGCGATGGATGATGAAGAGTGGTCTCCTTGTCTGAATGTCAGCAACTCTGGCAACTCCATCAGTGCCAGGCAGGAGTCGGATGACTGATAAAAGTGCAGTTGTGTTGATATCTGATTGCTCTGTCCGGGATTAGGACGAGCTCCGTTCGAAGTCTGCCTTTTTATCCTTTTCTGCAGTGATAAATATACTTGTATGAGAAGCGTAATCAGAAAGGCTGCTTGAGCGCTAAGCTGTGATGAAGGCGCTGCAGCGAAGAGATTCTCCTGTAAATAATTGCGGACAATGCAAAGATATGATCGATCGTCCAATAAGGAATGAGGGAAGACAGGAAAGATCAGGTGGACGGAAAGAGGGGTAATAGGACGAGAAGAAGATTTTAGAATTGCTTCTACCTGCATCAATAGGGTGTCCATCTTCTCAAAGTCTGAATGGGACAGCTCTAAACTTGACGTAAATGATGCAAGAGTAATAAAAAGTGTCCTAAGAAGTGTGCTGTCCGAAAACCACCCTGAGGCCTCCCACGGCAAACAGTAGACATACTTAGAGCTGCAATAAAAGCATTATTAGGTTAAGTTCGAAACAAGCTCAAATGCAACGCCTTGGTGGCTAAACAAGCAATAACACAAATATAAAATTTATTAAGACTGCAAATCTCCTTTACGGCCTGCCATCAGCATCAGTCCAGTGTAATCTAAAACAATTTCATAAAAGGAATTATCTAAGTGAGCTTGGTTGCAAGGCAGATTACCTATCATTGGTAGGATGGGTTTGCCACGAAAGCGAGTGCATTTTACACAAGATAAGAGTGTACCGTGCGTTTCGCTAACCTGGTTCCTCGTAAGGCCAATAATCATGTCGCATTATGTAGCCAGCAGCAGTTGAGAAATCATTATATATAAGTATGAATTATGTAATAAATCAAAAGAGACCTAAACGATGCTAACAATATAAAGAAAATCATAGTGAGAATCAGTATGAGCCTGCCACCCACTAAAATAAGACCCTCGGCATAAAAAAGTGAGATTGGTGACAGTCTATCTTTGTTAGGTAAGCTTACATTAAGTAATAACAAAAGTAGCAAACAAAGAATTATTGACGTTCTGAGAATGGTATGAAAGGTTTTGATTTATTATTATTGGAATTATCTATTATTATTAAGAATGATAATATTGGTTTTACTATTATTAAATTAGATGATTTATTTATTAATTAAAGTACATAGTAGGCTAGATTTTTATTTTTGATTAAGTATTGTTATTATTTATAATTTTGATGCAGCTAATTTTCTAAATCGATTGGGATCAATATTGTTATTATTACTGTTAAGATTTATAGAAAATATGCACTTAATGTTATGATGATGATTCTTGGGACCCGGCTGGCATATGGAGCCTGAAACCAACCATCCAAATTTGGTTTCACATAAGACCGGTCTATTCTTCCCTAAGTGGATGCGATTTGAACCGATTACGTTCCAAAAGACGTCTGCACCTACCAGTAAGTCGATAGTAGACGGTGTATTAAATGTTGGATCGGCTAAGCAAATTCCTGATGGGATGTTTAATTTAGTTCTATCTATGTATGTGCCAGGCAACAAGGATGTAATTTGTGGTAAGACATAACAGTCACTGTCTGTTTTATAGTCTCCATTATAAGACTCCAATTTAAGAGAGCAACACTTGGAACTATTTGACATCTGACCGTTTATTCCTGTTACCTTTGAGTTTATCTCATGAGTGGCAAGATTAAGTTTGGAGCACAGATCCTGCGTAACAAAGTTACCTGTACTTCCATTATCAAGCAAGAGCCTGGCTGAGTGAGGTCGCCCCTGCCTGTCGATCACCTTGACCATGGCTGTGGACAGCAATACATTGCTTCCTTTAATGTTATGAGAATGATCGGCTGAAAGGACAACACTATCTTGTGTTATGGTTTCCTGTGATGGCTCCTCATGTAAAAGAGTATTGTGTTTTAAATCACAATACTTGCAATGTGTGTTAACTTACATTTTGACTCGTGGTGCCCTAATCTAAGACCCGGACAGAGCAATCAGATATCAACACAACTGCACTTTTATCAGTCATCCGACTCCTGCCTGGCACTGATGGAGTTGCCAGAGTTGCTGACATTCAGACAAGGAGACCACTCTTCATCATCCATCGCGTCTTCCACATCATCTACCCCTTAATATGGAAATGTTGAAGAAGACTCTTCAAGGCGGGGAGTATAGTGATGATATCACTACGCACGGGGACCACAGCGCGAGCGGTGCGCGCGCGTGTGTATATCCTTCGTCTTCGTCCCGCGCGCCCGCGCAGCCCGCGCTGTGGTCCCCGTGCGTAGTGATATCATCACTATACTCCCCGCCTTGAAGAGTCTTCTTCAACATTTCCATATTAAGGGGTAGATGATGTGGAAGACGCGATGGATGATGAAGAGTGGTCTCCTTGTCTGAATGTCAGCAACTCTGGCAACTCCATCAGTGCCAGGCAGGAGTCGGATGACTGATAAAAGTGCAGTTGTGTTGATATCTGATTGCTCTGTCCGGGATTAGGACGAGCTCCGTTCGAAGTCTGCCTTTTTATCCTTTTCTGCAGTGATAAATATACTTGTATGAGAAGCGTAATCAGAAAGGCTGCTTGAGCGCTAAGCTGTGATGAAGGCGCTGCAGCGAAGAGATTCTCCTGTAAATAATTGCGGACAATGCAAAGATATGATCGATCGTCCAATAAGGAATGAGGGAAGACAGGAAAGATCAGGTGGACGGAAAGAGGGGTAATAGGACGAGAAGAAGATTTTAGAATTGCTTCTACCTGCATCAATAGGGTGTCCATCTTCTCAAAGTCTGAATGGGACAGCTCTAAACTTGACGTAAATGATGCAAGAGTAATAAAAAGTGTCCTAAGAAGTGTGCTGTCCGAAAACCACCCTGAGGCCTCCCACGGCAAACAGTAGACATACTTAGAGCTGCAATAAAAGCATTATTAGGTTAAGTTCGAAACAAGCTCAAATGCAACGCCTTGGTGGCTAAACAAGCAATAACACAAATATAAAATTTATTAAGACTGCAAATCTCCTTTACGGCCTGCCATCAGCATCAGTCCAGTGTAATCTAAAACAATTTCATAAAAGGAATTATCTAAGTGAGCTTGGTTGCAAGGCAGATTACCTATCATTGGTAGGATGGGTTTGCCACGAAAGCGAGTGCATTTTACACAAGATAAGAGTGTACCGTGCGTTTCGCTAACCTGGTTCCTCGTAAGGCCAATAATCATGTCGCATTATGTAGCCAGCAGCAGTTGAGAAATCATTATATATAAGTATGAATTATGTAATAAATCAAAAGAGACCTAAACGATGCTAACAATATAAAGAAAATCATAGTGAGAATCAGTATGAGCCTGCCACCCACTAAAATAAGACCCTCGGCATAAAAAAGTGAGATTGGTGACAGTCTATCTTTGTTAGGTAAGCTTACATTAAGTAATAACAAAAGTAGCAAACAAAGAATTATTGACGTTCTGAGAATGGTATGAAAGGTTTTGATTTATTATTATTGGAATTATCTATTATTATTAAGAATGATAATATTGGTTTTACTATTATTAAATTAGATGATTTATTTATTAATTAAAGTACATAGTAGGCTAGATTTTTATTTTTGATTAAGTATTGTTATTATTTATAATTTTGATGCAGCTAATTTTCTAAATCGATTGGGATCAATATTGTTATTATTACTGTTAAGATTTATAGAAAATATGCACTTAATGTTATGATGATGATTCTTGGGACCCGGCTGGCATATGGAGCCTGAAACCAACCATCCAAATTTGGTTTCACATAAGACCGGTCTATTCTTCCCTAAGTGGATGCGATTTGAACCGATTACGTTCCAAAAGACGTCTGCACCTACCAGTAAGTCGATAGTAGACGGTGTATTAAATGTTGGATCGGCTAAGCAAATTCCTGATGGGATGTTTAATTTAGTTCTATCTATGTATGTGCCAGGCAACAAGGATGTAATTTGTGGTAAGACATAACAGTCACTGTCTGTTTTATAGTCTCCATTATAAGACTCCAATTTAAGAGAGCAACACTTGGAACTATTTGACATCTGACCGTTTATTCCTGTTACCTTTGAGTTTATCTCATGAGTGGCAAGATTAAGTTTGGAGCACAGATCCTGCGTAACAAAGTTACCTGTACTTCCATTATCAAGCAAGAGCCTGGCTGAGTGAGGTCGCCCCTGCCTGTCGATCACCTTGACCATGGCTGTGGACAGCAATACATTGCTTCCTTTAATGTTATGAGAATGATCGGCTGAAAGGACAACACTATCTTGTGTTATGGTTTCCTGTGATGGCTCCTCATGTAAAAGAGTATTGTGTTTTAAATCACAATACTTGCAATGTGTGTTAACTTACATTTTGACTCGTGGTGCCCTAATCTAAGACCCGGACAGAGCAATCAGATATCAACACAACTGCACTTTTATCAGTCATCCGACTCCTGCCTGGCACTGATGGAGTTGCCAGAGTTGCTGACATTCAGACAAGGAGACCACTCTTCATCATCCATCGCGTCTTCCACATCATCTACCCCTTAATATGGAAATGTTGAAGAAGACTCTTCAAGGCGGGGAGTATAGTGATGATATCACTACGCACGGGGACCACAGCGCGGGCTGCGCGGGCGCGCGGGACGAAGACGAAGGATATACACACGCGCGCGCACCGCTCGCGCTGTGGTCCCCGTGCGTAGTGATATCATCACTATACTCCCCGCCTTGAAGAGTCTTCTTCAACATTTCCATATTAAATACTAGTATTTTATTTCATATTTATTAATTATTTATAATACACTACACTACATTCACACATTACAATCATTCTTCACATACACACCCACACAAAACACAATTATTTATACTTCCATATTGTACATACTATAAAATGTAGCTTTAAAGACTTAGGTTCTAGATATTTTCCCTTGCATCCTTCCCCTCGACCCATCTTCTTTTACAGAACCAAACTAGACAGTAACCAGGCAATAGGATGATGACAGCCTACCTCACTACATACATATCCGGGAAAACACCAATGTATGCAATTATTTATTTAATATTAACTTTTATATACATAATAGCTAAGGTGAAAGGTATGCCGAAGTGCAAGCAGTGCTCACTACTGTGAATGGGATGCTGAAGCACAAGCGGTTCTCACCAAATTTTTTTGAATAATCTCAAGTACTTACCACTTAAAATTATGAAATATGTACCGAGGTGCAAGCGGTGCTCACTAATGTGAATGGGATGCCGAAGCACGAACGGTTCTCACTCATCGCTGTGACTATTCATAACTCTTACCCTTATATACTATAGAAGGGACATACACCATATATTTACATACTACTACAATACTATATATATTAGAGTAGATATTCAGGATGCAAGAGGTCCTCATATAAAATGTGATAGAGATGCCTAAGCAATAACAGCTGAACACTAAATAACTTATTTGCTATATTATGTTTACATTTTGTAGTAGTGGCGAAGCAATATATAGGAAGTATAAGTGATAATTACAGATTTAGTACACATATTGCATATATTGACAAATGTGAAATAAATGAATTATCGTTTTGCAGGTCTCCAGACACTACCAATGTGAATGTCGGCCATATCCCTCGAGCCCCAAGCGGCGCTTGGTCGCCGCGAATCTCAGCTGTGTGAAGGATTAAGGATTTTAAATAATAGACAGAAGACCTAGTAAACACACAAACTTACTGATATAAACTTAACTGTAAATAATAGCTTAATAAGTCTGTTACCTAAATAAGCTGTACGCGTAGCCGTGGAACTGAAACTAAGACTGTATTTTGTTACTAGATGATTAATACAGATTGTGATTTATTTTTCTTTCGTTTATAGTTATAACGTATTTGTTTTATGTCAAATTGATGTATAATTAGTATTGATCGTTAAAACGATATTTTGTTTTGTTTGCATAGATTATTACTTACTTTGTGAGGACATACTTGCTTATCGTTCGAATGGCCAGAACGGAATAGGGACATTCCGGTTTTCAGGAAGGCCGTCTGTTAGCAAACTGTCATTTGGACAGATCGGTAAAATAATAATGGTTTTGACAGTTATGGATTAGCGAACTGTCATTCGGACAGATCGGGAGAATAATGCTTCGGACAATCGAAGCGCGGCGGTTGGAAAGAAAAGAACGAAAAACAAGTGTGTCGAGAGAGGTTTTTGAAAAAGTATAGATACCTGAATGTTTTTAAGGAAATACGGTATTGTATGTTGTAAGGAGTAAAGGATTGGTAACCTATTGCAATAGTGTATCATTGTGGACACCCTGGGATATTTCTACAATATATATTGTTGTTTTTATTATAATACCGTACATTTGTATCTCACACAGCCGGACCGAAAAACCCACTTTTTTGTCTGGGCCGTTGATTATTATTATACTATTACGCCGAGGATCGTGGGTTTGAATCCCGCCCAGGACGGTGGTTTGTTTTTAACGGTCCAGTACATGATCAATCTTTTACATGATTTGAAATTCACCCTATAACCGTTTAGTAGAATAAAGAGGTACCTAGCTCTTATTCATTATTTTACAGTCAAGGTATCATAAATATCAAAACATAACTTGGCAATAAATTGTATTATAACAGTTATGTATTTACTTGCAAGCATTGTTCTAAGTACTTCTAAAAACAGTAGTTACTACAATTACTATTTCCCGTCATTTTATAGAAATAAGATTTGACTGGTAACATTAATTAGGATATTCATGTTTGTACTACTTCAAAAATCAAATTTATACTTCTTTGTGGTGACAGAAGTAAGGGAACTATCATTCTAATCTTGTTATAATTCTATGTGGCACAAGAATGAAAGACTAGAAAAACTAGAACGAGGACGAGCCGACCACTACCATAATTCCGAATGGGGTTCACTGGTCCTCTGGCACAGCCCAACTCAGTTTTGCGTGGACGAGTCGACCACTACCAGTTCTGGAAGGGGTTCACTGGTCCTCAGACCCTGTTCAACGTGGACGAGTAGACTCCTAACTCATATAAATGGATAGCATTAGCTTACACTTCCAATACCAATAAACGCATTTTGAGTCACTCAAAATAACCTACAAAACACTAACGACGTAAAAATTTTATACCTGTCGAAAGTTTGAAAGTAATGAAAGATATACCCCAAACGATGTACTGATCCTATTGAGGGATGTAGTGAAATCCAACAGTAGAAATGTAAGTAGTGAGATATTGGAAATTCTAACTCACTCGTGTCGACCGCGTACGTCTGCGACGCGTCCGCGGCCTCACTCGATCGTAAGTCTTCCCAATATCTCTCATTTGTTGAAAAATGTTGATTTTAAATACGGTATTTTTCCCAATAACTCCTAAGGAAACGATTTTATAGTGAATTCCGGTCTCTCGTGAGTGTGTGTAGAGTAGATTCACAGCAATATTTTTTTGTACCAGTTTGGCTCAGGTCCCTCCAACTTCTTGTCTGCGTCATGTCCCTCCACCAACTTAATGGAACTTAATATACAGCTTTTGTTCGGTCGGAATGTAACTCCACTCGTTTGTACAATGTCCAATAAATCCACAACTCAATAAACATTTCAATATGTGAATTAATGTATGGGAGACCGTCATACTCGCAAGCAAAAGATCGCAAGACTGCGAGGCGCGCGCACTCCACGCCGCTTATATTTATAACCTCGGCGCGAGAGGTTCGAGCGCGCCCTCTCTCTCTCCGTGGCCCTCCACATAAATACTGCGCGTCCTCCGGAGGTAGTTCACAACTAATTTGTGATTGGCAATAAATATTGTGTTCTGATTTGTAGATTTATTTTAGCCAATAAGATGTAGGATTAGTTTTAATATAAATAGTTGTAAGTTGTAAATAAAATCAATACGAATCTGGACTTCGAGTTTTACTCATCTCCTCTTCACAAGAACACGAACCACACAGTGGTGACCACCGACTACAAGCAAGATGGAAGGAGGTTCAGAACAAGTTCAGCAGCAAGCTACCAGCGGTCATGAAGAACCTACGACGCCCCACCAAGATATCGCCGGAGTCTCCGTACAATCAAGATTGCTACCGTTTTGGCGCGAAATCCCTCGAGCGTGGTTCATACAGTTTGAAGCCGTCGTTGACCCGCTGAAGACATCGGATGACCAGAAGTTCCGCTACGTCCTGCAACAACTTCAAGCCACGGACCTGCGGCACCTCACCGACATCCTCTACAACCCGTTTCTTACGAACAAGTACGACGCCGTTAAGCAACGCCTACTCACCGTCTACGATAAATCAGAAATCAAGATCTTTCGGCAACTTATTAGCGGTCTGGAGCTTGGGGACCGGAAGCCTTCTCAGCTACTACGTCAGATGCGTGAACTTAGCAGCGGGATGATGACTGATGATGGAATCAAGATCGAGTGGCTCAATCAACTACCCACTCAAATACGCGTCGTCCTTTCCGTCAACTCCGAATCGTCGCTGGATACACTCGCCACCATGGCAGACAAGATGGCTGAATACTCCACACCAAGCACCAGCACCATTGCAGAAGTCTCAAGATCTTCAGAAAGCCACACCAAGACAACATCGATGCAACTAGAAGTCTTATCAAGGCAACTTGATAAGCTATCACTAGAAGTCGCCGAGCTACGTTCCCGCTCTACTAAGAACTATCGTCGTCCCTCTCGCTGGCGCTCTCGCTCTCGCTCGCACTCCAACTCGCAACGAGAGTCTACAGTGAAGCCGGGAGATGCAAACTGGGAATGCAAGTACCATTTTCACTTTGGAGATAGGGCGAAACGCTGCGAGTCGCCGTGTGCACCAAGAAACAGAAACAAATCGTCGGAAAACTAACTTCGACATCGACGGTGGCGAGCGTCGGTGTCTACAGCTGCAGTAATCGCCTATGTGTTCACGACCGCGACACTCACGAACGTTTCCTCGTGGACACAGGCGCTGACATCTCCGTGCTGGCAGCGACACCCAAGTTACGGAAAATCAAGCAAGAAAACGCCTACCAACTTTTCGCGGCAAACAATACCCCAATCAAGACATATGGAGAAAAAACGCTAACACTCAACTTTGGCCTACGTCGAAGTTTCAAATGGACCTTCATCGTCGCAGATGTGAAAACTTCAATCCTCGGAGCTGATTTTCTTCGTCATTAAGAACTACTGGTGGACCTTCACAAGAGAAAGCTCGTCGACACGATCACAGAACTCTCCGTGAACGCCGTGGAAATCTCAACACAAGCCGAAGCCGTCTATCTTATTAGCTCCAATCAAGACTTCCATGATATCCTGAAGAAATACCCAAACGTTCTGCGACCGATGTCACTGAAACAACCAGCAAAGCATGAAGTCGTCCATCACATAGAGACAACAGGCCCGCCTTTGTACGCACGCGCGCGCCCTCTGCCGCCCGACAAGTATAAAGCAGCGAAAGAAGAGTTCGACCGTATGATAGAGATGGGAATATGCAAGCCTTTGATGAGTCCATGGGCCAGTCCACTACACGTTGTTAAGAAAAAGGACGGAGGACTACGTGTTTGCGGTGACTACAGACGCCTAAATGCGGTCACACAACCCGACCGCTATCCAATACCACGCATACAAGACTTCACCTACCAACTAAAAGACAAGAAAATTTTCTCCAAACTCGACATGAAGATGGCCTACTGAATGTAATGTAATGTAAAGTGGACTCCATTTTCCGCACCTAGACTCTCATTCGGTCCATTGTGCGTGTTGGGTCCTGGCTATTCTAGCCAGCCTAACTCCACCCAGAAGCGCAGAAGCTTCCTGGGAGCTTCACAGGCTTCGCGGAGTGACCCCGCCGATCCGAGGATTTCTTCGCGTTGTCTGGTCACCGCATCGCATTCCAGGACCACGTGTGTGACTGTTTCTTCGGCACTGAAGCATCCCCTGCATAGGGGGCTATCGGTAGCGCCTAGGGTGTTAAGGTGTTTATTTAGAGGACAGTGGCCCGTGATTGTCCCTATCATTATTCTGAGGTTTTTCCTACTGAGGGTTAGAAGTCGTTTTGTTAGCCGCGGGTCTAATTTGGGTAGTGCGATTTTGGATTGCCTACAGTCTGTGGTTTCCATCCATCGTTTGTTCTGTAGGTCAGTGGATAACTGGCGGGTCCATGTTCGAATCAGCGAAAATGGAAGCGGTATGAGTGGATGTGGGCCGACCACTGTCGTTTCCGCTCCTCTTTTCGCCAACTGGTCCGCGGTGTCGTTACCCAGTGATCCGCTATGCCCCTTTATCCATTGCAAGATGATGTGATTGTTTGAGCTGATTTCACTTAGAGCTTTGTGGCATTCAGCTATTAGTTTACAATTTGTTAGTTTATTGTCTAAAGCCATCAGGACAGATGCACTGTCTGATAAAAATTTTATGCAGTAGTCTCGGATGTCCCGCCTGTGCACTGCTCTCGCGGCCTCCGTTATTGCCACACATTCGCATTGGAATATGGAGCTGTGTACGCCTAGCGGTATATGTATGTTGATGTTTAGATCCAGGGAGTGTACGCCTGCGCCCGAGCCCGTAGACGTTTTAGATCCATCAGTGTAAATGCGTACTTCATTCACTCCTGATTGGTCACACTCCTCCTCTTTTAGTTGAATTTTGAATTTCTTGTCGAAAAAATATTGGTTGTGTGTTCTGTCGCATGGCGCGGCTATAAGTGGTTCGTGTGCAATTATTCTGCTTAGTATAGCAGTGTGTGGGCTGTTGTGGTTTTTCCCCCAGAGTCCCAGATACATGAGTCTGGCAGCCGACATCGCTGCCTCCTGTTGTATGTAGATGTCTAGGGGTGTGGTGTTTAGTGCTATCTCCAAAGCTGCCGTGGGTGTGGTTCTCATACAACCACTTGCACAAGAGCACGCTAGGCGTTGGAAGCGTCCTAGCCTAGTGATCATAGTCCGGAGTTCCGTCCTAGGCCACCAGACCAGTGCCCCATACGTCAGCATGGGTCTTATGACGGTTTTGTAGAGCCATAGTGTTATTTTCGGTGATAGGCCCCATCTGCTACCAATCATCTGCTTGCATTGGTAGAAGGCAATGGTGGCTTTGTTCAGTTTATAGTCAAGATGTTTGTTCCACAACAGTTTGCTGTCTAGTGTTATACCTAGGTACTTGACCTCTTCTGTTAGATGGCCTACTATTGGATACCCATCAATAAAGAAGACGCACAGAAAACTGCCATAATCACACCTTTTGGCCTTTTTGAATTCAACTGCATGACGTTTGGACTTCGTAACGCCAGCCAAACGTTCCAGAGATTCATGCATCAAATGCTACGTGGTATCGAGGGATGTTTCTGTTACATCGACGATATTTTGCTGTTCACTGAAGACGAAGATCGGCATAAGAAACTACTCCACGAAGTTCTTCAGCGTCTTGACAAGTACGGTGTCACACTCAACATCGACAAATGCGAGTTTGGAAAAAAGAAAATCAACTTTCTCGGCTACGAAATCTCAGCAGACGGAATCAAACCTACACAAGAACGAACCGAAGCAATATCTACATATCCAAAACCGAAAACCATCATCGAGTTACGACGTTTTCTCGGCATGCTGAATTTCTACCGAGACTGCCTACCACATCAAGCCGACTTACAACATGAACTCAACAAATACCTACACAATAAGAAGAAAAATGACAAGACACCAATCAACTGGACGCCCGAAGCGGAAAATGCTTTTGAAAAATGCCGCCAAAGCATCTCAGAAGCCACCACACTCACATATCCGTCGATTGGCAAAAACCTCGTCATCATGACGGACGCCTCCGATCACAGTCTCGGCGCCGTGCTGCAACAGAAGGAAGATGAAGTTTGGAAACCGCTGGCATTCTTCTCGAAAACAATGAGCGACACACAACGACGTTACAGCGTGTACGATCGCGAACTCTTAGCGATCTACTCGGCCGTGAAACATTTTCGCCGCTTGATAGAAGGATGTGAAGTCACCATCTTCACTGATCACAAGCCTCTCGCTTACTCACTAACGCGAGCACCGAGCAGTAGCGACACCCCGCGACGTGAGCGGCAACTGAACTACATCAGCCAGTTTTGTTCGAGCATCAAGTACCAACAAGGAGAACAAAACACCGTCGCAGATGCCTTGTCGCGTATCGAAGAAATAGATTGCCCGACTATGATCGACTACAATCAATTGGCCATCGATCAAGACAGCGATGACGAGCTGAAGAAACTCAAGTTACAACCAAACTTGAAATTCGGAGTCGTAACACTGCCCGGAATGAGTCGACCAATCACGTGCGAGCTCTCTACTACGACGCCTCGCCCGTACCTACCTAAGGCATATCGTTACGCCGCCTTTAAAGCGCAACACGAACTATGGCATCCTGGTGTTCGAACAACGAGGAATCAGATCATCACAAAGTTCTTCTGGCCATCGATGAGCAAGGAAGTCGCAACATGGACGCGAGCCTGCATCAGCTGTCAACGTGCAAAAGTGCATCGACACGTCGTGACACCGCTCGCAACATTCCCGCCATCGCAGCGCTTCGAACACATTCACATTGACATAGTTGGCCCGCTACGACTGTCAAACGACTACCGCTACTGCATCACCATCATCGATAGATGCACCAAGTGGCCAGAAGCAATCCCGGTTCAAGAGATAACAGCAGAGATCGTCGCCAGAGCCCTCTATGAAAATTGGATCGCACGCTTCGGTTGCCCTCTACGCATCTCAACCGACCAAGGCCGTCAGTTCGAGTCTTCGCTATTTAACGCACTTATGAAAAAGTTCGGAATCACAAGAATTCGAACTACAGCGTTTCATCCTCAATCAAACGGTCAGATCGAGAGATGGCACAGAACAATGAAGGCCGCACTTATGGCTCGCGGCGCTACAACAACATGGGTCGAAGAGCTGCCGACTGTACTTTTGGGCCTACGCAGCGAGCTACGTGAAGACAACCAACTAAGTCCCGCACTTATGACGTACGGCACTACACTACGAGTACCATCGGATTTCTTCGTGCCTACTCAGCCGAATATCCAAGATGCAGACTTCGTACGCCAGTTGTCAGAAGCGATGTCATCACTTACTCCAGCGACGCGACCGCAGCACACTGTACAGCAACCATTTGTGTACAAGGATCTCGCAACGTGCACGCATGTATTCGTGCGCAACGACACTGTGCGGTCGCCACTCACACCGCCATACGACGGCCCATACGAAGTACTACAGCGACATGAAAAATACTTCAAAATCCAGTTGCCATCACGTACATCAGTAATATCGCTGGACCGACTCAAACCAGCATATACATTCGAAAACCCAACCAACGACGAAGTCGACGTGCCTACTAATTTACCTACGGCTACGGCACCCACTGCTACAAGTCTTGCTACGAGTACAACACCATCGGACTCGTCAACAACATCGAACCGGCAGCCCTACGTCACAAGATCCGGACGCATCGTGAAGAAAAATGTACGCTTCGCTTGAGGGGGAGTGATATGGGAGACCGTCATACTCGCAAGCAAAAGATCGCACGACTGCGAGGCGCGCGCACTCCACGCCGCTTATATTTATAACCTCGGCGCGAGAGGTCCGAGCGCGCCCTCTCTCTCTCCGTGGCCCTCCACATAAATACTGCGCGGCGTCCTCCGGAGGTAGTTCACAACTAATTTGTGATTGGCAATAAATAATGTGTTCTGATTTGTAGATTTATTTTAGCCAATAAGATGTAGGATTAGTTTTAATATAAATAGTTGTAAGTTGTAAATAAAATCAATACGAATCTGGACTTCGAGTTTTACTCATCTCCTCTTCACAAGAACACGAACAACAACAACAAATGATTTGTACGTTACCGATATCTAATGTGAGCTAGCTCAAATTCATTCACCTCTTAAATCGCATTTCAGGAACCATATACTCAGTTCTTAGATAGTTGTAGCAATTTAAAAATTAAACTAAGCGAGTGAGCAGCTTGCCTCGAGTAGACATACAGAAGAATTTTTCTGTACCAGCTTGGCTCATGTCTCTACACCCACTTAATTTAAATTTCGCAAAATGGGTTAACGTCTCCGGACTAGTCGTGGCTTCGTTCGATGGGATGCAACTTGTCAGTCTGGAGACTACCATTGTGCGTTTTCTTATTATTTCTCATTATATCATTTTCATTGGGGCTTTACCACAAGCGTGGAGAGAGTCTGCTCTGATTATGAAATCAGCTCGGCCGGTCGTATTAAGCTAATAACTATCATTACAGAAGTCTCAGATAACACTAGACCTACTACACTCGTTCTGAGCGGCCGTCTCCTACTAAAGTGATTGGGTCCCAGGTGAAATCCACTAGGTCTTTGTTTCAATTGTGTATATATACAAACTCCAAACTAAAACTTTCATATCGCGATGCAGGATTTGTTTATGTCATCTAAATTTACGATGGGCATATGACGCGGTGCGCATACACTTATAACGTAAACAATATCTTGTTTTATAAAAAAAAATCTTTTTTGTTTTCGTTGTTAACTTATAATAATTAATGATTAAACGAACTTACCAAGTGAAGTTCTATCATAATTATACGAAGCACCTCGTCCAAAGAGATAAGTATCCTGAAATAACTATAATTATTATTCACAACATGTAGAGGTTGAGAGTTATTAATAGGCATTTGGTAATATCACAGAAGCTATTTTTGTATAATAAAAATATTTTTGTAATCGGAATTATTTTTATTTAGTACAAATTATTTATCTAAATTAATCTCGTCAATCGTGACTTCTCTCTTAATTATCTTATATAATTAGAAGCAAATCACATAACAAGCAAGATATTATTTTAACAGAACGTAACATAATAATTTAATCCTCGTTAAATACTGCGCTAGCCAAAGAAGTTTGACTTACAGAATCACCTACTATTCTATTATAGAATTTACCAAAAGTGGTGGAGGTCCCGCTCCAACCTGCAGTTCTCCGGATCACATCAACATTGACACCTTTATGGTATGCCCTAGAAGTGGAGGCGTGTCGGGTGCTGTGTGCCGTGTATATTGTGACATCAACTCCACAATCTTTAAGAGTGGCCTTAATCCATCGACTGATACTTTGTGTGGTCACTGCTTTATACGGTTTTTTAAAAGCTATAAAAAGATTTTCATCCAGTCGAAGTGATGCAGTTTTCTTAATGTAGCACAGTAAGGTAGTGGCTGGACATATATTAGTTTTATCAGAAAAGAATGGAATACGTAGTATAGGTTGATTATGGCCAGCTCTGGAAGTTTTAACTAGATCCGGAATTTTGATGATAATTTGAGATGAATGAGATTCAATGTTGCATAAACGAATTTTATTTAGTGTTTGGACTCTGTGAGCTGTTGCCAGAGCCAGTAAGGTGGCACATTTTCTAGTGAGTCTTTCTAAGGAAAGAGCATCGTTTGGATACCATTCACTTAGAGAGTCTAATACTATGTTCGTATCCCACGTTACCTCGTATTTAGGTGTTGGCGGCCTCAGTCTAAAAACACCTTTAAAAAATCTTTTTATTCTATCATCAGTGGAGATGTGAGAACCGAGAATGAGAGAAAGAGCACTCCTATAACTGTTCAATGAGCCATATTGAGCTCCTGAGTGGAAAAGTTGTGTTAAAAAATAAATAACTGTTGGAATTGAGGCCACATATATATCACGGTTGTTTTGGAGACAGAAGTTATGCCACCGCTTTAAGCATACATTGTATTGTTTGATGGAGTTATCACTTAGAGATGCCAACATAATTTCGATAGACGATGGTGGTATACTTCGCTTCAACAACGCTGTCCGCACAAGATTCCGACAGCCAGTGTAAGGTTCTTGTGAATCTGGCCTTTGCTGGAATGCGAGATAATAACATTAGCGTTAGGCTTAAAAATTAATAATTTAGATACCAGAAGTTTTCTGAAAATTGGGTACCAGGGTTGTGTGGGCCATACAGGTACCACCACAATACCTTTAGCTCCGTCTGCTATTATTTTCCGGAGGGTTTTCAAAATGATAGCGAAAGGAGGAAACGCATAGAAAAAGTAACTATTCCAGTTTATAGTAAAAGCGTCAATAGTAAATGCATCCGGATCTCTTTTCCACGATACATATAACTCACATTTCTTATTTATGCGACTAGAGAATAAATCAATTTGGGGGACGCCTAATTTGGCTGTTATCAAATTGAAAGCAGACTGTTTCAATTCCCATTCAATATCTGGGTGAGAACGTCTTGACTCCTCATCTGCCACGTAATTGTCACTGGACTTAATATATGACGCGACAACAAAGATTCTACGTTGTTCGCACCATTGCCAAATATATTTTGTTATTTCCGTCAAATGGGGAAATTGTATGCCTCCCATACGATTGATGTAGCTTAATGCTGTCGAGTTATCTACACGCATTAAGATTTTGCAGTCGGTATAATTTTTAGCGAAAATTTTGAGAGCTATAAAAGCAGCCAGGAGTTCTAAGTAATTTATATGGTGTTCACGCTCTTTGTTGGACCACGGACCACTGGCAGTTTCCGTACCACATGAGGCACCCCACCCCGTAGTTGAGGCGTCAGAAAAAATCTCTAACTCGTGGCTGTCGGCTCTGATTATTTTGACGGAGTGAGGAATTGTTTGCAGCCACCATTTAAGGTCTTGGTGTAAGGAGGCAGGAATAGACATATTTCTATCGTAGTCTCCATGTCCATGAAGATTAAGATATTTACAGCGCTCCAGCTGTTTAGTATAAAGCCAGCCATATTCAATGGCAGGACAAGCAGATACCAATAGCCCAACAAATTGCGCAAAGTACCTTATTTTACAACTTTGAAGTTTCATGATTTTTTTTGATTTCATTAGAAATTCTTAATCTTTTATCAGGGGGAAGTTGAATGGTAGATTCACTAGTATCAATGACATAACCCAGATATTTACATTTGTTAGAGGGGGTCAAGACGCTCTTATTTAAGTTTATTACAAACCCTAGACTAGTAAGAAGATTTTTAGTTGTTTCGATATTTTCACAACAGGCTTCGTACGAGTCAGCTATAAGACACAGATCGTCCAGATAAATTGATGATAAATAACCTGCTGCACGTAGCAGTTTAACCACAGGTTTCATAACTTTGGTGAATATGAAAGGGGCCGTATTGAGGCCAAATGGGAGGGCGTTGAATTCGTAAAGAATATTATTAAAAGTGAATCTCAAGTACTTTCGGGATTCTTTATCTATTTTTATTAAAAAATAAGCATCCTTTAAGTCTAAAGTTGCCATAAGCGAGTCTTTTGAAATAAGTTTCAGAACTGTACGTATGTCTTCTAATTTGAAGTGATTTGTTTTGATATGTTTATTTAAATTTTTTAGATTTAGTATTAAACGCGCCTTCCCATTTGGTTTTGGCCTTAGGAATATGCTAGAGATAAACTGTTTTTTGCAGGGCTTACAAATTGAAACGGCTCCAATACTGCTAAGTTCTAATATGGCTTTGTCAAACTCGGAAAACTCTTTGGGCGTAAGAACAGGAGGTATGGGTATTGAATTTTGCTGTACATCGCTATCAAAAGCAATTTTATAGCCTTGTATCCAGGATAAAATAGTTTTATCGTCAGTGATACGTAGCCATTGGTTATAAAACTTTGATAAGCGGCCAGCGTAGTTTACCTCTATTGACGTCGATAACTGGTTGTTTTCAGCTGTGGATATGACGTCTTCGATGATGCGCCGGGCCGATTCTGGTGAAACGTAGGTTGAGTCTTCCGAGTTGTCACAGGTGGTCTCCGGGCTGGAGCCACCTGTACTTTCGAGTTTAAATTACTTGTTTTTGAAGTGGATGGCTGTGGTTGAGGTCTTTTATCCTTCCTAGTAGCGATGTTTTTAATTTCGGCACTAGATTTGGATACGGCTTTGGCAGCTTTGAGTGTATCTGCTAAGTTTTCCCCAAATAGGAATTTGTCGATTTTTGAGTTAGTTATCTGCGATTTGACGTCTTTTTTCAGCACTGATGTACTGAACATTCTCCTAGTGACCGAATCGGAATGTTGTATGTCACATAGCAATTTACTTGCGTCCATTAGTTTCTTTAATACCTCCTTGTTTTGGTTGTTGGGTTCCAGTAGCGATGAAGTCACTGAAGCTATACAGGAAATGGCAGATGCAAGAAGTTTTTGTTTCGCTTCTATCGCTTTATCACGAGTGATTAATGTTTCGGGTAAGGCCGCTTTAATTTCTAAGTTTATTGCGGGTGCACCTAAAAGAATCCCATTTGAAGGAAGTAAGTATTTCTGACTGAGCTCTTTCCTTGTCTCTTTTGTTAGTCCGTTAACTTGCTAATCTTAAGGCACCTAGCTATAATATTTAACGAATGTGTTGACGAGGGTCTATTTCCAAATAAGATGAAAATTAGTAAAATCATACCTTTATTCAAATCTGGAGAAAGGAGTGACCCGTCTAACTTTAGGCCAATATCCATATTGCCAGCACTCAGTAAAATATTCGAAAAAATTATATTTACTCAACTTTTATCTCATTTTAATATTAATAAATTACTGCATGAAAAACAGTTTGGATTTACTAAAGGAAAATCCACTACTGATGCAGGAGTGGCTCTTATCAAACATGTTTTTGATGCGTGGGAGAAAAAGCAGGATGCAATAGGTGTTTTCTGTGATTTGTCGAAAGCATTTGATTGCGTTAATCATGAAACACTATTGATGAAGTTACGGCATTACGGTGTATTGAATAACGCTCTTGATATGATTCAATCTTATTTGTCTGATAGGATTCAAAGGGTTAATGTTAATGGAATCGACTCTTCTGGCGCTCTTCTATTAATGGGAGTGCCCCAAGGCTCAATATTGGGGCCTTTGTTGTTCTTAATATACGTAAATGACCTTCCATACTTTACGAAAGATTTATGTGAGATAGTGTTATTTGCTGACGACACTTCCTTGATTTTTAAGGTTGATAGATATAAAAAATCAATTGACGACGTAAATGATACTCTCTCACAGATATTGCACTGGTTTACGACCAACAATTTACTTCTTAACTCAAAGAAAACTAAATGTGTAAAATTCACCATGCCAAATGTACGGCAGGTCGATACAAGTATTAAGATGAACAATGAATCTATTCAAATCATTAATTCCACCGTTTTTCTCGGTATAACTATAGATGCGAAATTGCAGTGGAGTCCCCATATTGCTGCCTTGGCAGGAAGACTAAGTTCCGCTGCATATGCAGTAAGAAAAATTAGGCGTCTGACTGATATCGAAACGGCAAGACTGGTCTATTTCAGCTATTTCCACAGTGTGATGTCATATGGTCTACTGTTGTGGGGGTCTGCTGCTGACATACAAACTATTTTTGTATTACAGAAAAGGGCCATCCGCGCTATATACAGCCTTAGATCACGTGACTCACTTAGGGAAATATTTAAAGAAATAAATATTTTAACCGTGGCTTCCCAATTTATCCTCGACTGCATTATGTATGTACGTAAGAACTTGCACACTTTTCCAAAAAAGTCCGATAGTCATAGTCTTAACACCAGAAATAAACATAGGCTTGCCGTCCCGGTCCTCAGACTTCATAAAATCGGTAATTCGTTTGTTGGCTTAAGTATTAAGATATTTAATAAGCTACCACAAAATGTCATTAACCTATCACTGGATAAGTTTAAGTCCCATATTAAAACCTGCCTAATGAAGAAAGGTTACTATAGTGTACAAGACTATTTAAATGATAAGGATTCTTGGTCATGTTAATTCATTAATCTTTTGAGTTGTTATTCATAGTAGTATATTAACTTTCATAATTGTATTTTTTTCTCTCTTCTCAATTGAAACTCTGTAACACCATCAATATTTGAAAAGAGTAACTACTGAGTTTCTTGCTGGTGTCTTCTCAGTAGAAATCGACATTCCGAACCAGCGGTAGATAAATGTACTATTTTGACATTCATAAGTGTTCTGTGTGGACCTAAATTGAATAAAGAATTTTTTATCTTTATCTTATCTTTATCTTATCTAACTGTTATGTGTTGCAACCGAGTTGCCAGTTCTTTGTGGATTTCCTCCCTGTACTGTACAGTGCTTGAGGGATCAACGCCTAGCAGTTCTATAATATCTTTATCCAGTTCTTTACTGTTGGTCTCGTCAGGAGTTTGCTCTGAGGTGGACGAGCGTTAGGTCACTATCCTGTGTTTTTGCTCTATCTTCCGGTTCCAATAGCTGGGCATTATCAATGTCTAAGTCACAGTCAGGTATAGGCTCTTCGGACAATACACCTGGAAGAAATGATGGCAAGGTATGTAACCATGGTTGATTGCAATAGCTGTTCGCTATTCAATAAATATGTTGGTTTTGATAGGTATATGAAATTAGACAAATGTAGGTAAAGAATAAACTATTATTTGCTTTTACCATTTTCATAAAGAACATATTATAATGTAGTGGAACAGTCCAAAGATCAGTCAGATTACATTATTTTAGTAAATGTATTGAGACAGTCCATAGATCAGCTCGAGTTGCATTTGAGGTTGATATAGTATAATCCTGTTTACGCTAATGTTAATTATACGCAGTGAGACAGTCCCAAGATCAGCTCGAATTGCACATAATATGTTTTGAGAGTGAAGAAATAAACAATAATTATTGATTGGCGGCGCACTGGCGACATATATGTAGCTATGGCACATTTAAATGCATTGAGACAGTCTGATGATCTGCTCGATTGCATTTTGTCGTAATAAGGTACGTATTAAGTACAAAAGTTCATTAACAACAATTTTGTTAAAAATTAGTGAGGTAGTTTTACATTGTAGGCGAGCGCGGCCGAATTGTTTTTACACTAAGTAACATTTCCACGTCCAGATTAACATCTTAGCTTAAGTAGGAATATGATGTAGGTACTTACCAGCTGAGCTATTTTTAGATTCCGTATCACTGTCGGAAGACACTGTTTGTTTACGCGCCCGTTTTAATTTCTTTTTTAACTTTTTGAGCTGTTCACTGATTTCGTCGTACTCACGATTGTATTTGCGTTTCGGCATTCTAAAATAACTATTGGTTTTAATTTCCAGTAAAAATTAAACGTAGATAATGTAAATAGATTTATATTTTACTGTGTGCAACGGTGGGGCACTAAAATGCGAATGATGATACAAGATGGCGACGGGGATGTCATATCCACTACAAAAAATTTACACACTTTTTAATATTTATTTTTCTCTCAACCAAAGTGCAAGAACGGTGACTACTATGCGTTACTACATGTTGTGAATAATAATTATAGTTATTTCAGGATACTTATCTCGAGGACGAGGTGCGAGTATAATTACACATAAAAAAAATTAAAAAAACGAAAAATTTGTTACAAAACCTGTTAGAATAAATAGATTAGTAACAAAATATTATTGTTACAATTGTAGATACTGCTAGCGCCTTCTAGTGTCAAAGCAATGTAAACTTTTTAATGTGTCCGCCATATTTAAGAAAATAAATTAGTATGTTCGAAACCACATGCGAGTTTTAATAGGTTATGGGCCCAGTCCCATTTTTTCATACAATTTTCGGTGTTTTTATTCAAATCAGTGCTAAAAATGTCAGGCAGTTACGCGGTGAACGTTCCAAAACTAAAAGGAAGAGAAAATTACGACGATTGGGCATTCGCAGTCGAAAACTTCATGATTTTGGAAGGCGTGGACGTGACCAGTACGACGGAGTTAACGGATTCGGAAAACAAGAAGGCGAGAGCAAAAATGATCATGACCATTGATCCATCATTATACATTCACATCAAGACCGAGACCACAGTACAAGCTTTGTGGAACAAATTGAAATCTTTGTTCGATGATACGGGTTCGATATACGCGCAAGATTACTCTTCTAAGAACCCTTATATCAATACGGTTGGAGAGTTGTGACAGTATGACTAGCTACGTGAATCAGCTTGTGGAAACGGCTCAGCGATTAAAGGGAACCGGATTCAAAATAGACGACGAATGGATTGGCTCGCTATTGCTGGCAGGACTCCCTGAAAGGTTTAGTCCTATGATAATGGCAATTGAGCATTCAGGAATGAAGATAAGTGCTGATGCGATAAAAACTAAATTGTTAGACATGAGTTCGGATTTGGAGGTTAGTAAGGCGGAAGACGCGCTCATTGCACATGCACCGAAGCGCCCCCAACAGACGCAAAATAGCGGGAAAAGTAGCAGTAACGAAACGCACCTGTCATCTGTCAGTGGAAATGTTAATACAACCTACAGAAAACAAATTCGCTGCTACCACTGTAAAAGGATCGGTCATTTTAAAAGTCAGTGCCGTCTATTAAATAAAGATAAACAAAAATCAACTCCAAATGTGTTGAGCGCAGTGTTTCTAACGCGAGAGTTCAATCAAAACGACTGGTACGTCGACTCTGGCGCTAGCGCTCACATGGTCTCGGACCAAAACATGCTGACAAACGTATCTTACGAACCGAAAGTTACAGAGATTATTGTCGCCGATAGAACCAAAGTACCAGTGGTGTGCTCTGGAGATCTTCGATTGACTACCCGAGTAAAAACAAGCACGCATGAAGTGGAAATAAACAATGTTTTGTGCATACCTACACTCACCACGAATTTGCTGTCAGTGAGCAGAATGATTGCAAATGGTAACAGAGTATCCTTATATCCAAAGAAAACTAAATGTGTAAAATTCACCATGCCAAATGTAAGGCAGGTCGATACAAGTATTAAGATGAACAATGAATCTATTCAAATCATTAATTCCACCGTTTTTCTCGGTATAACTATAGATGCGAAATTGCAGTGGAGTCCCCATATTGCTGCCTTGGCAGGAAGACTAAGTTCCGCTGCATATGCAGTAAGAAAAATTAGGCGTCTGACTGATATCGAAACGGCAAGACTGGTCTATTTCAGCTATTTCCACAGTGTGATGTCATACTGGTCTACTGTTGTGGGGGTCTGCTGCTGACATACAAACTATTTTTGTATTACAGAAAAGGGCCATCCGCGCTATATACAGCCTTAGATCACGTGACTCACTTAGGGAAATATTTAAAGAAATAAATATTTTAACCGTGGCTTCCCAATTTATCCTCGACTGCATTATGTATGTACGTAAGAACTTGCACACTTTTCCAAAAAAGTCCGATAGTCATAGTCTTAACACCAGAAATAAACATAGGCTTGCCGTCCCGGTCCTCAGACTTCATAAAATCGGTAATTCGTTTGTTGGCTTAAGTATTAAGATATTTAATAAGCTACCACAAAATGTCATTAACCTATCACTGGATAAGTTTAAGTCCCATATTAAAACCTGCCTAATGAAGAAAGGTTACTATAGTGTACAAGACTATTTAAATGATAAGGATTCTTGGTCATGTTAATTCATTAATCTTTTGAGTTGTTATTCATAGTAGTATATTAACTTTCATAATTGTATTTTTTTCTCTCTTCTCAATTGAAACTCTGTAACACCATCAATATTTGAAAAGAGTAACTACTGAGTTTCTTGCTGGTGTCTTCTCAGTAGAAATCGACATTCCGAACCAGCGGTAGATAAATGTACTATTTTGACATTCATAAGTGTTCTGTGTGGACCTAAATTGAATAAAGAATTTTTTATCTTTATCTTATCTTTATCTTATCTAACTGTTATGTGTTGCAACCGAGTTGCCAGTTCTTTGTGGATTTCCTCCCTGTACTGTACAGTGCTTGAGGGATCAACGCCTAGCAGTTCTATAATATCTTTATCCAGTTCTTTACTGTTGGTCTCGTCAGGAGTTTGCTCTGAGGTGGCGAGCGTTAGGTCACTATCCTGTGTTTTTGCTCTATCTTCCGGTTCCAATAGCTGGGCATTATCAATGTCTAAGTCACAGTCAGGTAAAGGCTCATCGAATAATACGTCTGGAAGAAATGATGGCAAGGTATGTAACCATGGTTGATTGCAATAGCTGTTCGCTATTCAATAAATATGTTGGTTTTGATAGGTATATGAAATTAGACAAGTGTAGGTAAAGAATAAACTATTATTTGCTTTTACCATTTTTATAAAGAACATATTATAATGTAGTGGAACAGTCCAAAGATCAGTCCGATTACATTATTTTAGTAAATGCATTGAGACAGTCCATAGATCAGCTCGAGTTGCATTTGAGGTTGATATAGTATAATCCTGTTTACGCTAATGTTAATTATACGCAGTGAGACAGTCCCAAGATCAGCTCGAATTGCACATAATATGTTTTGAGAGTGAAGAAATAAACAATAATTATTGATTGGCGGCGCACTGGCGACATATATGTAGCTATGGCACATTTAAATGCATTGAGACAGTCTGATGATCTGCTCGATTGCATTTTGTCGTAATAAGGTACGTATTAAGTACAAAAGTTCATTAACAACAATTTTGTTAAAAATTAGTGAGGTAGTTTTACATTGTAGGCGAGCGCGGCCGAATTGTTTTTACACTAAGTAACATTTCCACGTCCAGATTAACATCTTAGCTTAAGTAGGAATATGATGTAGGTACTTACCAGCTGAGCTATTTTTAGATTCCGTATCACTGTCGGAAGACACTGTTTGTTTACGCGCCCGTTTTAATTTCTTTTTTAACTTTTTGAGCTGTTCACTGATTTCGTCGTACTCACGATTGTATTTGCGTTTCGGCATTCTAAAATAACTATTGGTTTTAATTTCCAGTAAAAATTAAACGTAGATAATGTAAATAGATTTATATTTTACTGTGTGCAACGGTGGGGCACTAAAATGCGAATGATGATACAAGATGGCGACGGGGATGTCATATCCACTACAAAAAATTTACACACTTTTTAATATTTATTTTTCTCTCAACCAAAGTGCAAGAACGGTGACTACTATGCGTTACTACATGTTGTGAATAATAATTATAGTTATTTCAGGATACTTATCTCGAGGACGAGGTGCGAGTATAATTACACATAAAAAAAATTAAAAAAACGAAAAATTTGTTACAAAACCTGTTAGAATAAATAGATTAGTAACAAAATATTATTGTTACAATTGTAGATACTGCTAGCGCCTTCTAGTGTCAAAGCAATGTAAACTTTTTAATGTGTCCGCCATATTTAAGAAAATAAATTAGTATGTTCGAAACCACATGCGAGTTTTAATAGGTTATGGGCCCAGTCCCATTTTTTCATACAATTTTCGGTGTTTTTATTCAAATCAGTGCTAAAAATGTCAGGCAGTTACGCGGTGAACGTTCCAAAACTAAAAGGAAGAGAAAATTACGACGATTGGGCATTCGCAGTCGAAAACTTCATGATTTTGGAAGGCGTGGACGTGACCAGTACGACGGAGTTAACGGATTCGGAAAACAAGAAGGCGAGAGCAAAAATGATCATGACCATTGATCCATCATTATACATTCACATCAAGACCGAGACCACAGTACAAGCTTTGTGGAACAAATTGAAATCTTTGTTCGATGATACGGGTTCGATATACGCGCAAGATTACTCTTCTAAGAACCCTTATATCAATACGGTTGGAGAGTTGTGACAGTATGACTAGCTACGTGAATCAGCTTGTGGAAACGGCTCAGCGATTAAAGGGAACCGGATTCAAAATAGACGACGAATGGATTGGCTCGCTATTGCTGGCAGGACTCCCTGAAAGGTTTAGTCCTATGATAATGGCAATTGAGCATTCAGGAATGAAGATAAGTGCTGATGCGATAAAAACTAAATTGTTAGACATGAGTTCGGATTTGGAGATTAGTAAGGCGGAAGACGCGCTCATTGCACATGCACCGAAGCGCCCCCAACAGACGCAAAATAGCGGGAAAAGTAGCAGTAACGAAACGCACCTGTCATCTGTCAGTGGAAATGTTAATACAACCTACAGAAAACAAATTCGCTGCTACCACTGTAAAAGGATCGGTCATTTTAAAAGTCAGTGCCGTCTATTAAATAAAGATAAACAAAAATCAACTCCAAATGTGTTGAGCGCAGTGTTTCTAACGCGAGAGTTCAATCAAAACGACTGGTACGTCGACTCTGGCGCTAGCGCTCACATGGTCTCGGACCAAAACATGCTGACAAACGTATCTTACGAACCGAAAGTTACAGAGATTATTGTCGCCGATAGAACCAAAGTACCAGTGGTGTGCTCTGGAGATCTTCGATTGACTACCCGAGTAAAAACAAGCACGCATGAAGTGGAAATAAACAATGTTTTGTGCATACCTACACTCACCACGAATTTGCTGTCAGTGAGCAGAATGATTGCAAATGGTAACAGAGTATCCTTCAATAAAAGTGGATGTTACATTTACAATGCTCAGAATGTTTGCATTGGTGAGGCAAGCCTGGAAAACGATGTGTAGAGACCAAACATTGAGAACTCTAAACAACTTTTAGCTGCAGCTGTACAGACGTCATGCAGTATTTGGCATAGACGATTAGGTCATATTTACCTAAAAGACCTTGAAAAAATGAAAAAAGGAGCAGTTGATGGTGTAACTTACCAGGAAAAGTCTGACATAAGTAAGTCAAGCTGTGTGGTTTGCTGCGAAGGTAAGCAGACAAGGCTACCTTTCCCTACTAGTACATGTGCCAGCAGCAAAGTCTTGGAAGTGGTTCACACAGACATATGTGGCCCTATGGAAGAAAGATCACTTGGTTCAGTTAAATACTACCTGTTATTTGTTGATGACTATAGCCGAATGTGTTTTGTATACTTCGTTCAATCAAAACAGGAAACATTCCAGCGATTCAAAGAATTCAAAAATTATGTTGAGAACCAACAGGGCAGGAAGATTAGAGCAATAAGGTCAGATAATGGAGAAGAATTTTGCTCCACAGAGATGGAAAGTTACCTTAAACAATGTGGCATAGCTCACCAAAAGACCAGTGCATATAAAGGTTGTCTGGAAGAAATCGCTACAAGCGATAAGACCGCCTTATTGTACTGTCTGTTGCTGTTGTATCATGCTTGTATTTTATGTTTGTGCAATAAAGAATATCTATCTATCTATCTATCTATCATATACCCCAGAACAAAATGGAGTGGCTGAGAGGTGTAATAGATCTATCGTAGAAAAGGCTAGATGCTTACTTTTTGATGCCAAATTTGATAAGAAGCTCTGGGCGGAAGCTGTTAACACAGCAGTTTATCTCAAGAACAGATCGCCAGCAGCAGGAGTAAACATGTCTACACCTATAGAGATATGGACGGGAAGGAAACCGGACATCAGCCATATCCGAATATTTGGTAGCTCAGTCATGGTCCACATACCAAAAGTGAGACGCACCAAATGGGATAAGAAATCGAAAATGTTGAGACTTGTTGGGTATTCAAAAAACACCAAAGGCTACATACAGATTATATGATGAGAGATCAAAAAGAATAACTGTGGCTAGAGATGTCATAATTATGGAAAATGATGATAATAACACTGCAGAGATCCTTGTTGAAGAGAGGGAATCAGAAAATAACGAAGAAGGAGAGTCATTAAAAGAGAAGAGAGATATGACTAGCTCTGAAGAGCGTTCAAGAATAAGCAAAGATCCAACATATATTGCTAGTGACTCATCAACTGATCAGGGTGATGACTACAGTGACTGTCTTACAACAGACGACATAATAATCACTCAGACCAATGATGTTATTCAAGAAGGAAAACGCATACGTCGAGCGCCCGATAGGTACAGTTATTCTAACATGTGTATCATAGATCCTACCAGTGAGCAAATATCTTTGCAGGATGCTCTCACAAGTCCCGAAAAGCAGCAGTGGTGTAGTGCTATAAATCAAGAGCTTAAATCTTTCAAAGACAATGACACATGGGAATTAGTGGATAGGCCAAGTGAAGGTACAGTGGTGAAAAACAAGTGGGTATTCAAGAAAAAGTGTGATAGTGATGGTAATGTTCGCTACAGAGCTCGACTCGTTGCGAAAGGCTTCACCCAGATCAAAGGTACTGATTGAAACTTTTTCCCCAGTTGGACACTTAAGGCAAAGAGTAGTCTTATGGTAGAGTAACTCTACCATAAGACTACTCTTTGCTTTAAGTGTCCAACTTGATCTAAAAATGAACTTGGATGTACCAACAGCTTTTCTCAATGGTGATATAGATGAATCATAAAAATACATAAAAATACATAAAAGTGGAATCCAGTTTGTAAAACTTAGGTTTTGAAAAATCAAAATATGAACCCTGTTTATTTATTAAATGTCAAAGTATATGTAGCATTATTTGTTGATGACTTTTTTGTCTTCTATAACTCTGAAAATACATACAAAGAGTTGAAAAGTGTCTTAGAGTCAGATTTTAAGATTAAAGATATGGGACGGATAAAAAATTGTCTTGGCATGAATGTTAATGTTAAAAAGGATTGTATTACTTTAGACCAGGAAGATTTTGTTGATAGTATATTAAAAAGATTCAAAATGATCAATTGCAAACCTTCAGAGACTTCAATAGAATTCAATTTAAAATTAGAAAAAGCTGTTAATAATGATCATAGTGAAACTTATCCTTATCAACAATTAGTTGGAACTCTGATGTATCTGTCAGTGCTCACGAGACCAGATATTTCTTACAGTGTTAGTTTTTTGAGCCAGTTTAACTCATGTTATAATGAAACTCATTGGAAACATTTGAAAAAACTATTAAGATACTTACAAAAAACTAAACATTATGGCTTGATTTTTAAGAAAAATGATTGTAATACTGTTTTACATGGTTTTGTTGATGCAGACTGGGCATCGTGTAGCATTGACAGAAGGTCTTATACAGGCTATTATTTTATATTGTCTGGTAGTGAAATAAGTGATGAGTCTCAAAAGCAAAGAACAGTGGCCCTGTCTAGTACAGAGGCCGAATATATGTCATTAGCAGAAGCTTGTAAAGAAGCAATTTATTTAAAAAATGTAATGTCAGAACTAGGAATCTTAGATAAAAATAAACCATTAAACTTGTACAGTGACAGTCAAAGTTCTATAAAATTAGCTTCTAATCCTTTGTTTCACAAACGCACAAAGCATATAGATGTGCGTCATCATTTCACAAGAGAGTGTGTTGTGAATAAAGAAATCAAAATTGATTATTTGCAAACTTCTTCTATGCCAGCAGATAAATTTACTAAAGGGTTATGTGCAGCTAAACATTATAAATTTTTAAATCTGATGGGAATAGGGGAAGTAAGTTGAAATAAAATACCGTTATGATATGATTATTAAAAGTTATGTAATATTTTATTCTATAGTTTTTTTTTAAACATAACTATAAAAAATTAAATAGGCAGAATATTTTGTTAAGAGAGGGTGTTAGAATAAATAGATTAGTAACAAAATATTATTGTTACAATTGTAGATACTGCTAGCGCCATCTAGTGTCAAAGCAATGTAAACTTTTTAATGTGTCCGCCATATTTAAGAAAATAAATTAGTCTGTTCGAAACCACATGCGAGTTTTAATAAAACCCAAACAAGGCTAAAAAAATATTTATATATCCGACCGGGATTTGAACCTGGAACCTTTGTTTATCTAGGTAACATCATGAAACAAGGTATACATGCAATTTGAGTCTGCCTGTCTGTATGTAGATATAATTTATCATCACTTTCTCTGATATGATATTCTTGGCTTTCTTTCATCGTTAAAAGTATTATGGATATCTTTTTGAAAAGCACAATTTACCAGGATCGTTTGTTTAATAATGCTTTAAACAACGAGTCAGAAAATGGACAAAATAAATAAACGAAAGTTTGTGTATAATTTGTGTTATTTTCTAAATTATTCAGCTATCTGTTCATACAACTCTACTGGTAGGATATAACCTTTTAGCTAATTCATTTAAAATAAAACTAAAGTTCATAAGGACGAAGTCGCGGGTAAAAGCTAGTGCATGATAAAGTTCATAATCACGCGGTCGGCACGTAGCGACGGCTTCGCGCATGCAGGGTGCTATACGACACCTCACTGGTACACATACCTCAATGCACCGATTCCTGAATGTTTACTGTTATCAATGATTGAAATATAATACTATGTTTTTTACCCAATTTTTTTTCATGAGATAGGTGGCAGACAAGAATACGGATCACCTGATGGTAAGCGGTTGCCATCGCGTATGGACACCCACAACCTCAGTGAAGTCGCAAGTGGGTTGCCAACCTTTAAACCCACCTTTTCCTCTAACTGGGCCTCCAGTACCCATACTCATGTAGCGAAACACAGCACAGACGCTGCTTCGCACCGGCATTCTGTGAGATCTTGGTATCACTTCGGTCAAGCTGGTCCATTTATGCCGAAGCGTGTCTCTCCCACGGTGTAAAAGAGATAAGATAAAGTCTTTATTCAATCAGGTCCACACAGAACACTTATGAATGTCAAAATAGCTACATAATATCTACCGCTGGTTCGGAATATCGATTTCTACTGAGAAGACACCAGCAAGAAACTCAGTAGTTACTCTTTTCAAATATTGATGATTTTACAGAGTTTCAATTGAGAAGAGGAAAAAAAATACAATTATGAAAGTTAATAGACTACTATGAGTAACAACTCAAAAGATTAATCAATTAACATGACCAAGAATCCTTATCATTTAAATAGTTTTGTACACTATAGTAACCTTTCTTCATTACGGTGTCATAGACACCTCACTAAGTCTAATCAAATCTTACTTATCAGATAGGATTCAGAAGGTTAATGTCAATGGAAGTAACTCTTCTGGCGCCCCTCTAACCATGGGTGTGCCCCAGGGCTCTATATTTGGGCCTTTGCTCTTTTTAATCTATATAAATGACCTTCCTTACTATACCAAAGATCTATCTGAGATAGTGTTATTTGCTGACGATACATCCTTGATTTTTGAGGTTGATAGACAGAAGAAAAATGTTGACGAAGTACCTAAATAACACACTCTCTCAAGTACTACAGTGGTTCACTTATAATAACTTGGTTCTTAATTCAAAGAAAACTAAATGTGTTTAGTTCACAATGCCTAATGTAAGGCAGGTCAAATGAATATTGTCATGAATAACGAACCTATCGAAGTCATAAACTCCACAGTTTTTCTTGGTATCACTCTGGATACAAAATTACAATGGAGACATCATATTGCCGTCTTGGCAGGAAGACTTAGTTCAGCTGCATATGCAGTTAGAAAGATAAGGAATCTGACTGATATCGGGACAGCGAGACTGGTTTATTTTAGCTATTTTCATAGTCTGATGTCATATGGTCTACTACTGTGGGGATCCGGTGCTGACTTACAAGCCATCTTCATTTTGCAGAAGAGGGCCATCCGTGCCATCTACGGTCTTAGATCACGTGACTCACTCAGAGAAGTATTCAAGGAAATCAATATTTTAACCGTATCATCTCAATACATTTTTGATTGTATTATGTTTGTACGCAAGAACTTGCACCTTTACTCGCAAAAATCAGATTTTCATAGCTTTAACACGCGAAATAAACATAGGCTTGCTGTCCCAAATCTAAGACTTCATAAAATTGGAAATTCATTTGTAGGATTGAGCATTAGAATGTTTAATAAGTTACCTCAAAATATTATTGATTTACCGGTACATAAGTTTAAGTTGCATGTAAAAAACTGCCTAATGCAGAAAGGCGACTATAAAGTAGATGATTATTTGAATGATAAGGATTCCTGGACATATTGATCTCTTCGCCTGTCCTCTAATGTATAATTCATTTCATAATTTTTCTTTGACGATTTATCTAAACGATATTGATTATAAGCATTGTATATCATACTGTCACTGTAATCATAATTTGTATAAGAATGAATATTGTAATTACCATATTATTTGAAAAGAGTAACTACTGAGTTTCTTGCTGATTCTTCTCGGTAGAAATTGACATTCCGAATCAGCGGTAGATAACATAATATTTGACATTCATAAATGTTCTTTATTGAATAAAGACATTTTTGATTTTGATTTTGACTGTATAAAAAATTATTTATATTGATTATTCAATAATTGACAAGATGCTAACCACCTACTATTGTTCACCTCGTCCTGCAGTTAATTAGTCTGTATTAAGTAACTACTACTCTTCGTGACCTATGACAGGAACCTAAGTAGTCATGCGCTATGTGGCGGGTCATTACATTCCCTCTAATATGGTCGAGTAAAATGATGGCTGACACATACGTCACACTTGTGAACAGGTGCCACCTTTGGGGACTGGTCTGCTTCGGTTTACCTCATAATATTTATTTTATTATTATTTCCTTTATTTTATTTTGTGTAATAATTAAACTGTTTGACTTGGTTTGACGATGACACAACATTGTATGAAAGTTTGGCGATTAAAAAGAGTAACTGGCGAGTTTCTTGCCGGATCTTCTCGACCAGAAACAACTTTCCGAGCCGGTGGTAGAATCGCATTATGTTTATTTATTTCTTTAGTATATTTTATGTATCAACATATATACGTATTAACATTTAATTATACATAAGTACTTATACATACTTTTAAGTCATTCAAATGTATGACAATTTGTAAGTGCTGTGTACAAGCCTATGCAAATAAAGAATTATTTGATTGATTGATTGATTTAATAAGGCAGGTTTTAATATGAGACTTAAACTTATCCAGTGATAGGTTAATGACATTTTGTGGTAGCTTACTAAATATCTTAATACTTAAACCAACAAACGAATTACCGATTTTATGAAGTCTGAGGACCAGGACAGCAAGCCTATGTTTATTTCTGGTGTTAAGACTATGACTAGCGGACTTTTTTGGAAAAGTGTGCAAGTTCTTTCGTACATACATAATGCAGTCGAGGATAAATTGGGAAGCCACGGTTAAAATATTTATTTCTTTAAATATTTCCCTAAGTGAGTCACGTGATCTAAGGCTGTATATAGCGCGGATGGCCCTTTTCTGTAATACAAAAATAGTTTGTATGTCAGTAGCAGACCCCCACAACAGTAGACCATATGACATCACACTGTAGTAATAGCTGAAATAGACCAGTCTGGCCGTGAAATATATTTTTATGTAATAGGTGGCAGACGAGCTGTTGTATCACTTGATGGTAAGCTATTGCCGCCACGCATGAACACCCACAACACCCCCAAAGTCACAAGTGCGCTGTCAACCTTTGAAAATCCGAATTCCCCGGATTTGACCTCCAGTACCCTCACTCAGTCGACGAAACACAGGATGGACACTGTTTCACGCTGGTTTTTTTGGGGGCCGTGGTATCAATGCAGTCACGCTTGTCCGTTCATGCCGAAGCGCACCTCTCCTATGGTGTAAAATATATTTTTTTGTATGTGATAGGTGGCAGGCGAGCTGACGTATCACCTGATGGTAAGCTATTGCCGCCACGTATGAACTCCCACAACATAATTGAAGTCACAAGTGCGCTGCCAATCTTTGGAAATCCTTAGTCTCCGGATTTGACCTCCGGTACCCTCACTCACTCGACGCTACAGAGTATAGACGCTGTTTAATGCTGGTTTTTTTGAAAGCCGTGGTATCACTCCGGTCACGCTTGTCCATTCATGCCGAAGCGTATCTCTGTATAGTAAATATGTAATAGGTGGCAGACGAGCTGACTTATCACCTGATGGCAAGCTATTGCCGCCATGCATGAATAACCACAACATAATTGAAGTCACAAGTGCGCTGCCAACCTTTAAACCCTCCTTTCCTCTAATTGGGCCTCCAGTACCCATACTCATGTAGCGAAACACAGCACAGACGCTGCTTCGCGCCGGCTTTCGGTGAGGCCATGGTATCACATCGGTCGAGCCAACCCATTCATGCCGAAGCATGACTCTCCCAACAGTGGTATATGTTTGTGGTCAATAGATCTCTTAGAGAAGTATTAAATTTTGATCAATAAAATTTAGGGATCTTTTGTTTTTTATGTCATAGGTGGCAGATGAGCTGACAGATCACCTGATGGTAAGAAATTGCAATAAACCTTAATTATTAAACGAATAACTTTTGATATCGTACTTATGCATCTGTAACGTGAAAAGCTTTATTACTAAAGTAATAAAGCTTGTCACGAATTTATTTATTAGAGGTAAACCTCTAATAATTTATTTATTAGAGGTTTACCTCTAATAAATAAATTCGCACGAGGCACGAATTTATTTATAAGAGGTTTACCTCTAATAAATAAATTCGTGCCTACCACTGTATAGAATTTAGGGTGTTTTTAGAGCAAATACAAAAAATAGGATGTTTTTTAAAGGTTTACGACTACACCTCACGTTGTCGAAAATTTCATTTCCTTCCGCTGGATGAAAGAAGAAATACTTCTGACCTTTCATATCTTTTGAGCATAGCAAGCGGTAAAATAGACTGTCCAGAGCTTCTTGAACTTATAGGGCTGCGCACCAACTCGAAGTCTTTCAGAAACCCCAGCTTGCTCTTTTTACCGCACGCAAAGACCAATTATAGGCGGAACGCATTTTCAATTAGAACATGTCAACTATTAATAATTTGGCAAAAGTAAATGTCGACATTGACTTGTTCAAGTTCACAAGTTTTCCAAAAACTTGTAAAATGAAATAAAAATAACACGTGTGCGATGATGTTTTTCCTAAAAAACTATTAGCGACAACCCTAACATATTATGTGAAATTGATTTTTTTTTTAATTTATCGGAAATTTCTCGATTGGAGCTTCACTTAGTGTTTGCATTCAACGCACGATTCAACTTAGCTACTAGTACAAGTCAACAAGTTTTTTCTTCAAGTCTACTTACCACCGCTGCAAATCTTCAGTTTATAGTGAGACGTCAGTTTTACCTTCATTCCTTCATCAAACAAAATGTGAGTTATATTTCCATGTACTTTCAATTCCTAATTTTCATACTATTTAAACTAAGAAGTTTTTCATTGTGTCAATCTTGTGAGAATATCATAAATGATGTTAATAATTAATTTTACAGGTCTGATTCTGAGTTTAGCGATAGCGCCAGCGTGCTGCAGTGCAAACCCCCCAAGCCCAAGCGCAAGGTGTCAGCTAAACGCAAGTCATCTGCCACCATCAAAAACGTTGAGAACAACCATTTAAGGTTGGTACTATACTTTTTATTAAAAAATATGTTGTTGATAAGATCACAATATCTTGTTTCTGCGTAATTAAATTTTATTCATACGAGTAAATAATGTATTTTGCAGATCTGACTCTGAGTTCAGCGACAGTGCTAGCGCATTGCAGTGCGAGCGCCCCAAACCCAAGCGTGCCAAAGAGTCCGCAAAACGCAAGTCTTCGGCCATCAACAAAAATATCGTCAACAACCACTCAAGGTAATTTATACTTTTTATTCAAACATATGAGATATGAATCGTTCCTGCGCAATTTAATTATTAATAAAATCAATAAAGTTTTAAGAGGACTTTGTAAATCATGTAACCTTTTTTTTAATAGAACGATCACGTTGTTTTTCAGGAAGCTCAAGAAAACATCCTCGCCTCCTGTATTCGACGTGTTCAACCTTCAAGAAGGTGAAGTTGGTGGCAGGCGAGTGGCGTCGAGCTCTGCGTCGGTGCTGTACAACCGCGTGGCCAACGGGCAGACGCCTGATGATTTTTTTTATGCTTGATGCCCATGACCAAATGCAAAATCGTAGAGATCGTTGTTTCATTGCAGGCCTATAAGAAAGTCTTTATTTTTTATATCAAAAATTATTTTTCATGTATCTAATATTCCATTAATCAACATAAAGTTCAATCTAGGTAGATTCATAAGTTATCTTTGCATTTTTATAGTATATTTTATTAGGTAAATTGACTAATCATGCTTTTCTGCTCAGTCTGTAGTATTACTGAAGGCAACAAGCAATGGATAGGACACTTACGAAGTTCTAAACATAAACGGTTTGGCTGCAGGAGTATTTCCGGACGGCTACGACTTAGGGATCTTCAAGAGAAGAGCGTACTCTTTTTAAAAAAAAAGGCCGGCAACACATTAGCGATCTCTCTGATTTCGCAGATGTTCATGGGCGGCGATGATTACTTTCCATCAGGTGACTCGCTTGCTCGTTTGTCCGCCTGTAGCATAAAAAAAACAACTTAACGATAATGTAGAAAGCTTAAGTAGTGGTGTAGAACTAGTCCACTCCGCTTTCCGTAATTGTATAGCCACATATAGAATAAGGGCTCAAGAAGACAATGAGAAACTGTCACTTGCAGTATTTTTTGAAAACCTTCGACATAAGATAAAACCGTTAATATGTAGATCAATCTCTTGCCATCATGGCTCTGAATCCTCTTGAAAAGAAATTAGTCTATGCTATCATCTTTCAGGTAGATGTTCAGAATCTCGAATGAATGTTTGAAAGCCATCATCTCATTGGTTCATTTCATGATTGATGAGCTTTTTGACTTGTCACTAGGGGTGTCAACTTTGAAAAAACATTGATATTTTTATCGATTCGATACATCAAAACTGTACATCGATGTCTTTCGATGTATCGGATGAAAACATTGAGTACTTTTTCTAAAATATATTGCAAAGCTAAAGTCATGTTAAAAAAAAGCGTGTCAAAACAGGTCATCATTTCAAAGTGAAAATGTTTGTATTTGAAGGTTATGAAAAAAGCTAAATCCAGTATCTTATTATAGTTTAGATTTTCATTTTTCATAAAATAATAGATCTAACTTCCTTCGTTGTCTCTGGGAATCTGTGTATACTTCAACTGCCCCCTACCCCACCCCCATTCACTGCTTCGGTGGCGTAGTGGTTATTGGGTCGCACTATAAAGCGACGGCTGTGCAATAGGTCAATAATTTTGTTTTTAAGTCTCTTGAGTTCTTATTGAATTCTTAAGTCTCTTTGATCGCCGTAAACGATTGTCCTTCTTTATTAGCTAAAATAAACTTCAAAAGCAAATTCCGCCTCCCAGTTCGCCCCCAACGTGTATTTCAAACATTCTTACCACCTATTCTACGAAAAAAATATACTTACATAGAATTGTTTTCTTTCCCGATCAATTAACTTATATAATAAAGAATTTCTGAATCGCGATCTATTTAATTGCTCCTTGTATAGTATTAAAAGATCAATTTTTAAAATTTATCGTAGTAAAATATTCCTAATGTAACCTGATTTTCATAACCTGTGAGTTATGCATATGACTATCGCAATTCTTATCTTTGTTCTATAATATATAAAGCTAAGATTACTTATTATGTATCTCTCTCTTTTCATTTAGATATATATATAATATATACTTACTAAAATGTTTGTTTGCTGAACTGTGGGATGTACATGTTTTCCCTCGTACACTGAGGGAAGATAGGCATTTCTTGGGGTTTGATAATGGGTTTGGTATTTTGCTAACTTCTTTTAGTTTTAGTTTAAATTCCTTAAAGTATTTTTGTACACTATTCGTTTTGATTTTATTGTTTTCCATATTTCGTACTAGTACATTTGTAAGAACTAACTATTGTAGGTAGTTCATGTAACAAGCACACTTTAATTTAATGTTAAAATAAATATATGTTTCGGCACTCGTTGTCTGTTAAAAATATGTATAACTAATTATTTCATTACTTGTTACTGTAATGACTGTTTGTTGATGATGTTCCACGTGATTTTACGTTTGTTAGTTGCTTTACTTATTTTGTTTTTACTGTAGTTAGATTTAGCAACTACACATACTTTCTTAAAGCACTTAGAATAATTTCTAACATTTTCAATTATCGCAGGATCACGTGAATCAGCTTTAATATTATATAATTCAAACAATTTTCTCCTGCTTATGTGAATCCCTGTAGTGGCCCAGTCATTAAATTTATTTTTAGAACTGTTTGATTTAATGGTCTTTTTGCAAAAATATCATTAAATTCCTTTTCAACAATTTCGAAAAGGCTTTCATACAACTGGTCGACACTATTTTTATTACCAGGCACTAAGGATACCTTATTATAAATTTTATCTTTGAATTTATCTACACGTCTTTTTGTAATAGTGTAACGTTGTACACGTACATAATATATATTTTTTAAAAGAATAAAACAATTTTGAACCAAATAAACAATTCATTAACTTATTTAATAAGATATAATAAAACTAACCTAAATAAAATCTAACTTAAACGATTATCTTAAAAAACTATACGAAAAATTTACATTAAAAATCTAAAACTCAATCTAAAAATACCTAAACCTCATTAACAATTAATCTAAATTATTAAAATCATTATCCTACAGTTGTTTTAAATATTATTTACATAAAATGTCACAGAAATTGGTCAACTCAAGCATTGTCTAGTTCTGCGTTTGTACCGCGACATTTCTCGCTGGGTTTTTTGTTCTCCGACCGCGGCGACAACGTAAGCCGTGATGTAGGATTCGTTGACCACTCGCCATTTTCAAACTGAGGGTCTAATTTCACGTTACCACGTACGATCGTTCGATCGAGCCAACAGTCAATCAATTGTAGTTTAGTTTGGCAATTTGAAATACCATCGTATGGGACACTTTTGTACGGGTCCGACCATAGACTCTCGTGAATAAATGATACTCGCGACGATAGTGTCACCGAGAGACCCACATCAAATAAAACCAATTGAATTGATTTTATTTATAATTAACAATAAAAATTTTAAATAATAAAATATATTTGACTTTTTAAATTAAAAGACTATTGTTTAATGTGTTTGAAAGAAAGATTTTATATAAAAAAAAAAACATTAAAATGTTGAAATATTTTTAAAAATCTGACAGCTTGCTATTTTTCTACACCATAGCCCATATAGTTATCTGTGGCGAGCTGTGAAACATTAGAAAAAAACTTGTAAATTATTGACATTTATGTATGAACGTACGATAAATATGTAATCTAAATACATGATTTAAAATATTGTAAGATTGTTTGAAAGCGTATGTACATTAGTATTATGATTATATTATTTTTGTTTAAAGACCAAAACCGCAGAAAAAATATTGAACCAGACGAGACGCTAACGTGTAAAATTCAAAATTCAAAAGTACTTTATTTGCATAGGCTTATATACAGCTCTTACAAATCGTCACACATGAAAAATATAAATTATTGCTATGTATATTATACATGTTATTAAACATATATGTCGATACAAAAAATATACTAAGAAATGAATAAATATAATGTGATTCTACCACCGGAATCGGAAAGTTGATTCTGACGAGAAGATCCGGCAAGAAACTCGCCAGTTACTCTTTTTAATCACCAACATTTTTTTAAGTACAGTATCATGGGTGTAGGCGAACAGTTTATCATTTCCACAAATTCTTGTCATTTAAGTAATCATTAACTGTATAATAGGCTTTTGCCATTAAATAATTTTTAACATGTGTTTTAAATTTGAGCATTGGTAAATCAACAAGCTTTTGTGGTAACTTATTAAATATTTTAATACTCATTCCTACGAATGAATTACCAATCTTATGAAGTCTGAGATGTGAAACAGCAAGCTTGTGTTTATTTCTAGTATTTAGGTTATGGTTGTCGGATTTTCGAGGGAAGTTTTCTAATTTTTTATAAACATACATATAATACAGTCAAAGATGTACTGTGATGCTAATGTTAAAATGTTAATTTCTTTGAACAAGTTTCTAAGCGAGTCTCGTGCTCTAAGTCCGTATATGGCCCTGACAGCTCGTTTCTGTAGCACAAAAATAGCTTGAATATCAGCCGCAGAGCCCCATAACAGCAGACCATAAGACATAACGCTATGGAAATAACTGAAATACACAAGGCTGGCTGCTTCAATATCGGTTAGATGTCTTATTTTTTTGACTGCATATGCAGCCGAACTAAGTCTCCCTGCCAGGGCTGCAATATGAGAACCCCTCTGTAATTTTGAGTCTAACGTGACGCCTAGAAATACTGTAGAATTAATTACTTCAACATTTTGACTATTCATATGAATCCTAGTGCTGACCTGTCTTACGTTGGGCAATGTAAATTTGACACATTTAGTTTTTTTAGCATTGAGAAGTAAATTATTTACAGTAAACCAATGTAGCACTTGAGTGAGAGCATTATTTAAATCGTCAAAGTTATCTTTATGTCTATTAGTTTTGAAAATAAAAGAAGTATCATCTGCAAATAATACTATGTCACACAAGTTTTTAGTAAAGTAAGGTAGGTCATTTACATATATAATAAACAGTAAGGGCCCCAATATCGAGCCCTGGGGCACTCCCATCTGTAAAAGGGCGCCAGAAGAATTAGTTCCATTAACATTGACTTTTTGAATTCTATCACTTGGGTATGACCGTACCAAGCTCAGAGAGCTATCTGCGAGGCCGTAATGCTGTAGCTTCATTAATAATGTTTGGTGATTAACGCAGTCGAATACTTTGGAAAGGTCACAAAATATACCTACAGCATCTTGCTTATTTTGCCATGCATCAAAAATGTGCTTGATGAGTGCAACTCCCGCATCAGTAGTAGATTTGCCTTTAGTAAATTCAAATTGTTTATTATGCAATAATTTGTTTAGATTAAAATGACCCAATAATTGATGGAATATAACTTTTTCATATATTTTACTAAGGGCAGGTAAAATGGATATCTCCGGGGGGTGACGTGGTGAAAGGCTCCGAGCTTTGGCCCCATGTCACTCGCCCACCCATGGACAGATGAAGGAGAGTCCCAGGAGTTTAAGTCGGTATGCCTCTGGCCGGCTTCTCGTTAGGAGAAGCCGTCGCCAGAGGAGAGTCCGACATAACCTATCCGTTTACAGACGGATGGGTATGCGTAACGCATTTCTCCTGGGTGAACAAAAAAAAAAAGGTAAAATGGATATTGGGGACTCAGGTGCATCTACCTCCTCGAGTGGCCCTGCTGGTAATCAGTTCTGTCCTGATTCCAACTTCGGTTGGTATTAGACAGAAACGGTTACCGCGGAGCACGGTTTTTCCTGGGCAATGACGGGTAGTAATTCATTCGTGGATTGCTACCTGTTAGCCGAAGGATGCACACCCGACGGACCGGCCCTGTCGTGCGACCGCGCTGAAGCGCACTCCGCTACAGGGCCTACATTGTCGCGCCGAGGGTCTGAGGACCGGCGTCTTCGCGTCGTTCCCTGACGGTGCACTAGGGCCCGTGAAAGCGGGTTAAACCATTGTACAGCGGGGTTGCAGGCGCCATTTTTGTCTTCGGACCTGGGGATGCTGTGTCCGGCCCGCCCGCGCGGGTTGCGCGGCGGTTTTTCCGGCGGGGCGCTTTGACGTCGGCATCCCCCTAGAGTGGAGCGCCTCCGGGCGCAGTGGCCGCAAGGCCCACGTTTGGGGACCTGCGCCGCAAAGTCGCAGCCAGCGGATTGCGGTGGTAGGTCGGAGTTATTTGCGTCGCGGATTTCCTCGGCTCCGCAGCCAGCGGAGTCGGTTTCTGCGACGCGTTATTATTTTGAAAGCCTGCGGGTTTGTCCCTAACTCGCACTGCACTGCAACCAGCAGTGTATGTGCGGGGAGGGGTGCCCGCAGTCTCCCCCCTCTGGGTGGTGCTTGCACTGCATCCAGCAGCATGGGTGCTATCCGGGAGGTTGAGTGGGAGAGAGGCCGAGCTGGCGAGCCTCTTCGCCCCGACCGGGCGATGGATGAAGCCTCCGTGGCAGTCCTCACCCCAGTCTGAGTGTTTCCTGGGCGAGGGATGGAAACGACCCAGTGTTTTTATTGGGTATGCCTCCGGACGGTCTCTGATTAGCAGATACCTAACCCGGAGGAGAGCCTCTCTCAGCGTGCATAAGGTGCATTTTCACTGGGTCATCAAAAAAAAAAAAAAAGGTAAAATGGATATTGGTCTGTAATTAGATGGGTCACTTCTATCACCTGATTTGAAAAGTGGTAGAACTTTGCTATATTTCATCAGATTTGGAAATTGACCAATATCAACGCATTCATTAAATATTACAGCTAAATATGGGGCAATGATTTTTATTATATTTTTTAATATTTCTACTGATATTCCCCACAAATCTTCTGTTTTCTTTACGTTGATGTCTTTAAAAGTTTTAAGTATAGTTTCCGGGTTGATGTGATGGAAACTAAAAGAAGTCAGGCACTCGTCCACACTCGATTGAAGAAGACAATTAGCAAGCTGAGGACTAGAATTTAAGTTACTAGTGGTAATAAGAGGTATATAAGCAAAGAAAGATTCAAATGCCTTTGCTATTTCTACGTCCTCGTTGAGTTGTTTATTATCAATTTTCAAAGAGTACTTGAGGTCTTGAGTAGTATTTTTACAAGTCTCTTTATTAATCCTATTTTTTTTTTTTTTTAATTCAAATGAAATTCCACGGACACTGGTTCCGTGCCTTTATTGTGCTTGTTTTTAAAGTGTTACAAATTATTTTTGATATTTGCTCCACGATAAAATTAAACTAAATTAAATTACAATAACAATCTTAAGTTTAGGCAGTCGTGCATGGTTAATGTTAATAAAATGTACTGTCATTATTATTATTATTTTTTGGGGTAGGGGTTATGGTGATTTTATGTAGTTAAGGACCTCAGAGGAGGGTTCAGGGGTATGTTAGTAATATATCTTTTATTTGCAAGCTTGTCCCTAACCGCGTCATCGCCCCGGCGGATCGCCATTTTGAGGTTGTACTCGGTTATTTTTTCGATGGTAGCCTTCGATGCCATGGATATTAGGCGCGCTGTGGCGTCGTTAGTGGCGTTATCTGTATAATATACACAAGTTCTTGTGTGTCTGGAGATGGCTACCACCGCGTGTGGGACACTTTGCAGGGGAAGGAACTGTTTGGGAGTTGTTCTGACTATCGCAACGTTCTCGAACGTCTGTCCCTGGGCTTCGTGGATTGTCAGAGTGCGCGATCCTTCGTCTGATCCGTACCCCTGGCTGATTAAGAGAGCTTTCTCGGCCTGGGTGTGAACGAGATACAGGGTTCTTTCGGACTTGGGTATCTGCGCATCTGAAAATCGTTTCAGCTCTAGGGACTTAGTTCGGGTGTTAGCCGAGTATATGCCACTGTAGATTTCTCTAAGGGCATACGCTACGTCTTGTGGGTTGCGATAAGTGCACAACAACTCCTTTGTGATGTTGGTGATTTTGTTTGGTCTGTTGTAGTGTAGGGGAAAGAGATTGCAGTGGTCAATATAAGGGAGTTGGTTGTTGTCACCCAGCAGCGTGACCTTGCTGGCTTTTACTATTTGGATGGCCAGGACTATGGATCCGAAATGGTTCATAAAGGCTTCATCCACCACTAGGTGTGTACACGATTCACCCTTACTCATACCATTTACAAGTAGGGATGCCATGGTCCTCACTCTTTTCTTCGCTTTATCTCCAATTCGTAATTCCAGCTTCTCTCTGAGGTCATTTGCTGCCTCTGTGGTGGTGGTGACAATCATGTCCTCTTCGACGTTTATTTGGGACATGACCCATGTCGTCTTGCCGCACCCTGGGACAACGGAGTCCCAGGTCCCAATCAATGGCAGGTTTTATCCAGTGCTCCGGTTTTCTGCCTTCAGACAAATCCCCAGAAATAGTGTTGGCCATTTCCAAAATTTTGTCGTCAAGCATCACCTTGGTGCACTTAGCTACCACTACTAAAAGGTCTCCGGCAGGTGTTCTAAAAGTAATCTTCCCATCCTCTTCCTTTTGGTTTTCGTCCAGATTCACGAAACCACACGACTTGCTGTAGCCTGTCATATAGGACCCCGACATCTCTCCCAGTAGGACTGTAGAGGTGTCGTTGTCGTATATAGCTGCCTCAGCTTCCCTCAGTTTGATTTGCAACATTCTGCCGATTAGGCCGACTAAACCTCTCCCGTAGGTCGTGATGATCTCTTTGCAGATATCCTCATTGACTTTCCGGGTGGCTCTAGTGACTGCTACAAATTCTATGAAAGCATTGAGCATGTGGTCTTCTGGTTCTACCGCAGGTCGGAGTGTATTATACTGTCGGACAGCAAAAGTGCCTTACAACACTTGGCTCGGTGCGCCTCTGGATACAGCAGAGGTGTTCCGGTAGCCTATGATGTCCTTAACAGCATACAGAAGAACAACTCATTTCAAACTAATGTTAGATTGCAATGGATTCCATCTCACATTGGCCTAAGAGGTAATGAGGAGGCTGATAAATTAACTAAATTAGCATCATCTTCTGGTTTTATTTATTCTATTTTCCCTTCTATAGTGAATTTTTACCAAAATTTAAAACAATATGTTACCAAAAATTTAAAGAATACTTTGATGAAAGAAGCACAGAAAAAGGAATCTGGTTTAAAACGATACAATGTCAGCCTCCTAAAGTACCATGGTTCTATAGTCATAAGTTAAATAGGAAACACATTATAATGTTACATAGATTACGTTCGGGACATTATCCGTGCAATAAGTTTGCTTACTTAATGAAAAAGGTGAATTCACCCAATTGTGATCTATGTAACACTATAGAGGATGTACATCATGTTCTCGTAGAATGTAGTAAGTATCGCGGGAGGAGAGAATCGTTTATGTGTAGATTCAATCTTCATGGTCATAATTTAGGTACATTTACCACAATTTTAGCGGACCCAACATCTGAGGCAGCTAAGCAATTAGCTGATATTTTTAGTACATAAATGATCCTCTCGTCGTGCTGTAACTATTAATCTTTAAGTTATGTTAATTTCGGTTAAGGTTTGATGGGGCTGACATGTCTATGAAGACAAAAGCCTCTTAAATAAATAAAGAGAAAAAAAAAAAAAAAAAGGTTAATGCAAGAATTAGGCATTTGCAGGCCATCGAAAAGTCCCTGGGCCAGCCCTCTACACGTGGTGTCGAAAAAGGACGGCCAGATCAGACCCTGTGGAGACTGTCGTGCACTCAACGTGATCACGAAGCCTGACAGGTACCCGATCCCGAGAATCCAAGACTTCACGTATGTATGGACTCGCAGGTAAGAGTGTGTTTACCCGTTTAGATATAAATAGAGCGTTTCATAATATAAGCATCGCTCCAGAGGACGTGGAAAAAACGGCGATAATCACGCCGTTCGGGTTGTTTGAGTTCCCAGGGATGACGTTTGGCTTGCGTAATGCGGCCCAGACATTCCAAAGGTTCATGAACAAGGAATCGAATGCATGCTGCAAGGAATCGAATCCTGGACCCAGGGGAGCCAGGGGAATAATGGAACGTCGAACCTTTTTTGTTATATTGATGACGTCATAATTGCAAGCTCAGACCATGAGGTGCACAAGGAACACCTAAAACAGGTTTTCGCGAGGTTTGTAGAGTTCGGCATAACCATCAACCTTGCGAAATTCAGTTTTGGACAGGACAGCACTGAGTTTTTAGGATACAAAGTCAGCACGGAGGGTATCAAGCCCATGAAAAGTAAGGTAGAGGCAATTGAGGACTTTCCCAGACCTGAGACGATTGAGCAACTTCGCCGCTTCTTAGGGATGGTAAACTTTTACAGAAGTCATTTAAAACGTGCAGCAGATCATCAGGCCGAGTTAAATAGTTTTTTGCATGGGGCTAAAAAGAAAGACAAGTCAAAGGTAAAATGGACAGAGAAGTCAGTGGCCGCGTTTGAACAGTGTAAGATAGACCTGGAAAACGCGGTTACGTTATCCCACCCAGGAGAGACTGGCGAGCTATACTTGATGTGCGATGCATCCAACTCATTGTCGGCGCGGCTCTCCAGCATAAGGAAAAAGGGGTCTGGAAGCCGTTGAGATATTTCTCGGAAAGACTGTCAGAAGCTGAAAAAAGGTATAGTACGTATGATAGAGAGTTATTGGCAGTTTATTTAGCTATAGTACATTTTCGTAACTTAGTAGAAGGGCGGCAACTGACGGTTATGACGGATCATAAACCGTTGACCCATGTTTTCTTAAAAGTAGGTGCAGACAACAAAGAAACGCCCAGGAGGGCGCGACAGTTATTGTATATAAGCGAATTCACGAGCGACATACAATACGTCAAAGGTAACGATAACGCAGTTGCTGACGCCTTATCCCGAGTAGTGGAGACCATTGTTTGTCCGACGGCAATAGACTTTGACGAAGTCGCCCGGGCACAGGAAGCGGACGATAAGCTAGTAGAAATGTTGACCAAGCCTCAAGGTAATGTAGTGCTTAAGAAAATACAGTCTCCATTGTGCAATAGTATGATTTATTGTGAGACTTCAGAGAACCGGGTGAGACCCTACCTACCGCATCAGTTCAGGAAAGTAGTGTTTGATGTAGTGCACAGTAATAACCACCCGGGAATTAGAACAACGCGTAAAATGGTCGCAAGTAGGTATTTTTGGCCGAGTGTGAATAAGGATATATGCGTGTGGGCCCAAGCGTGTATACACTGTCAAAAGGTAAAAAAGCATAGGCACACGGTATCAAAATTAGGCACTTTTCCGCTGGAAGAGCGATTCGATCATCTACATGTGGACATTGTGACACATATGTAAGTAGTTTATGATATTTTATGCAGATATGTATTAGTATATTTATATTTTATTTATGTAATTTTTTTTTTTTACATTATAGCGGACAAACGAGCAGACGGCACACCTGATGGAAAGTGATCACCGCCGCCCATGGACATCTGCAACACCTGAGGTATCACATATGCGTTGCCGGCATTTTAAACTTTGTAAGTATATAAATATTAATATTGCACTGCCCTACACCTCCATCAAGTGTCCTTTACCCAAAGGTTGCCTGGAAGAGATTGCTCGTAGTAATAAGGCCGCCTTCGTTGTACATATCCTGTAATACCTAGTATTAAGTTTTCTTACTATACTTTGAGTCCAATAAAAGTATATTCATTCATTCATTCATTGTGGGTCCTTTACCAACTACACAAAAAGGGTTTAGGTATTTAGTTACAATGATTGATAGACATACTAGCTGGCCTGAAGCTGTCGCAGTTTCCGATATTACGGCCGAGACCGTCGCGAAAGTAATTTTTGAAAACTGGATTTGCCGGTTTGGATGCCCAAGTAAGTTAACAAGTGATCAGGGAAGGCAGTTTGAGAGTGACTTATTTAATAAATTAATGAAAACGTTAGGCGTGTACAGGATCCGCACTACAGCGTACCATCCCCAAAGTAACGGAAAGGTAGAAAGGTTTCACCGTTCTCTGAAGGCCGCTTTGAAAGCCCGATTGTTGCAAAACGGAAATGGGTCATGGGTCGATGAATTGCCCTCAGTCATGCTGGGCCTACGTGCAGCGTGTCGTAGCGACAGCGGCGTCAGCGCAGCGGAGAGGGTTCTAGGGCAAGCGTTACGGTTACCAGGGGATTTTCATACCGATCGCTCGGATGTCGAATTAGCAGATGAAACGTACGTGAGTAAATTGCGTCAGACCATTCAAAGTCTGCGGCCTCAGACGCGAGAGAATTAGCGATCGTAGAGAAATTTTTATTCACAAAGACTTAAAATCATGTAGACATGTTTTTGTACGTAACGATTTAGTTCAGAAACCGTTGATGCCTAATTACAGCGGACTGTATCCAGTAGTTGATAGATCACCTAAAAATATGATAATAAGAATGGGAGACCGTCGAACAACCATTTCTATAGATAGGTTAAAACCCGCTTATTGTTTAAAGGAATCGGAAGCCAATTATTATGAAAATGCGAGCAAAGAGAGTAACAATCTTGAGAGTAACTGTCATGCAAATAGTCAAAAAAGCGTTAATGTTAACCCAAGCGAGCAAAAATCGCTACCGCCTATGACTGTGCGGTTTTTGTTTCCGTAGTTAGTGATTTAGATTCTTTTCTAATTAAAATTATTGTCTCATTGTAAGTTTAGTAATAACAAGGTAGCGCAAAAAGTTTTTTTCACTCTCAAGTTTTGAAAATGGGTAAAACAATCAGTAAAGAGCAAGAGATAATTATTTATTTATTTATTTAAATTTGGTACGCAAACAGATCACAGTCAAATAAAAAAACATAATATAAAAATTAAAATTAAATAAGCTAGACTAAGTAATCCTTTTTTTTTTTTTTTTTGTTTTCCCGGGAGAAATGCATTACGCAGACCCTGCCGCCGGGGGGCGACAGGGTACTGTGGGACTCACCCTCCGGGCCGCTTCTTCTAACAAGAAGCGGCCTGAGGGCATACCCACTAAAACTCCCGGGGCTCAACCACCCGTGGGTATAGAATGGGGTCACGGGAACTGCACTAGGCTATTCCCCGCAACCCCACTCCCCCACAGGCCCCTACACGGGGTGTGCGGCCACGCCCCTCCTCAGACTAGGAGGAGGGGGGTTTTAAGGGGACTCGCCAGCCGCTCGCTTAGCCGCCGTCCACTCGTAGACGGCGGCCAGCACTCCAGCCTCCAACTCCCATGGCGGGGTGGAGGCGAGTGCGCAGGCCGCGGAGAAGCCTACCGTTCGGTAGGCTCTTGCGACCCGCTGGGCAATGGCCCGTTGCGGCCTCCTTAAGAGGGCCGCATTGCCCCTCCTGTTCAGGGCCTCCGCCCAGATCGGGGCCCCGTAGAGGGCCATGGAGCGGAGAATGCCGGCGTATAGCCGCCGACACTTCTCTCCGGGCCCTCCCAGATTCGGCAGCAGCCACGAAAGGTGGTCTGCTGCCTTTAGGACCCGCGCTGACACCCCCCTAAAGTGGGGGCCAAAGTGCCAGCGCGGATCCAGTGTGAGGCCGAGATACTTCATCTCGGCCCCCACCGGGATGTCCACCCCCCCGACGCGGATGGCTGCGCCGGGGGGTGGTCGGCTCTCCCGAGGCCCGGGAAAATAAAGGGCCTCGGTTTTGGCCAGGGCTACATTTAGCCCCAGCCGGCCGATACGGCCGAAGACTAAGTAATCCTTTTTTTTTTTTTTTTTTGTTGGCCCGGTGGAAAATGCCGCCTTAAGCACACCCGACCGCTGGGAGACGGCCGGGTAGTGTGGGGCTCTCTCCTGGAGTGCTCCCAGGGGCCTACCCACTAAAAACCACCGGGGCATTTCCTGCTACGTCCGTGTGGGGTGGGCTACGGTAACGGGTAGAAACCAAGTCCGCGGCCCACCCTCGAAGGACGAGAGGCTCGCCAGCACGGCCTCTTCAAAAACGGGCCTCGCCGTAAAACGAGGCCTAGGGCCACTCCCATGGCCCACCATTCCCCCCTCTCCGGAATCGTCCACGTTGCTGGATTGCAACGCAGACGCTCCGGAAGGGACGACTGCAGACCCCTCCCCCAACCCATACCCTGCTGGCTGCAGGGCAGAGAGAGGAGAGAGCACCCACAGACTTTTAAGTTATACCCGAAAACCCTCCCGTTCGAGCATCCCCGCTGGGTTGCGGAGACAATCGACGGGACGGGAAAAGCGGGGGTGGCGAGTCGTAGCTGCATCCCACTGGCTGCGGGACTCAACACAGACCCACCAACAAAGCCCCCACCATAAAGGCGGGGAGAGCGCTCCCGAGAATCGGGGCGCAACAGACTGTTGGCAGGAATTCCACCACCGTGGAACTCCCCAACATTCGAACGCGCCCGAAGGCGCGACAGTTCAAGGCCCGAGAACAAAAAGGCCCCCATACAGCACCATCACACCAGGAACACCGGCCCACCGCACGCCAAAGCGCCCGACAGTGGGTGCCACCACACCCCAACGCCAACCTACGGCAGAAGGGGGGGCTGGATAAAGAAGGCAGCCTCCGTGCCCGGCCCTATTGTGTTCAGGTCCATAAAGAGAGGCCGGTCCTCTAAGCCCTCAGCAGACAATGAAAGCCCCCGAGTGGTGTGCGCTGCACGCGATCCACTGCATCGGGGCTGGTCCGCCGGAAATTCTGTGCATCCTTTGGCCGTCGGGTAGCAATCCACGAATGAATTACTACCCGCCGTTGCCCGGGGAAAACCGTGCCCCACGGTAACCGTTTCTGCCTAATACCAACCGAAGCTGGAATCAGAACAGAACTGATTACCAGCGGGGCCACTCTAGGAGGTAGATACACCTGAGTCCCCAGACTAAGTAATCCTAAAGTAGCGTACACAGCTTGGTCAAAATATAATTTCGCTACTTTTATAAATTAAAATTACAATCTAATAAGTTTACTGATTAAGTTTTTATACATTTAATTTAAATAAATTAAGTTAAAAAAAGGAATTAAATTAAGATTAAATTATAAGTATTATGATGAAATTAATAAAAAAGAAAATATATTGCAACTGTCAAAATAAAATTGGAATAACTATCTTATTGGCATCGAGGATGTTTCGTCTCTGAATATATTGGAAATAGCTTTCTTGTACCGGGGAAAACTAGAGTTAAATAGATCTATGTTCCTGCCACCACGAACTAAGTTGTTATAAGACCTACACATTCTCACTAGGGGATTGAAAAAGGTGTTATTTTTGTACACTCGTAATGCGAAAGGGTTCGAATTACGTGCCCGATGATAAGTGTTGAAGCACAGTGCGGAGAGCAGTTCCGGTGTATCAATAGCGGAATGCACTATCTTGTGGAGACAGAGCAAGTCATACCTTTCACGCCGAGATTGCAAAGAGATCAGGTTAAACCTACCAAGCCTTTCTCTGTAGTCTTTAAGCGAACGACCAAGTCCAAACTTGCGTGAGACATACTTTAAACAGGCCTTTTGTACCCTCTCTATGGAGTTTGCGTGGACATTGTAATGGGGGGACCAAATAGGACAGCAGTATTCCAAAACACTCCTGACAAAACTTAAGTAGAGGCTCAAAATGCTGCGAGGTTTCTTGAACGCTTTAGTAGTTCTTATTATGAAACCCAAAAGTTTACGGCTTTTACCCAAAATGTAGTCGTAGTGAGGGCGGAAGGTTAATTGCTCGTCAAAGTACACTCCTAAGTCTCTCACTATTTTGGTTCTATTTAGCGCCTCGTCGCGAATATAGTACTGGTGGTGCATTCGGTTCTTTTTTCTTGTGAACGAAATTATGAAACATTTTTTTACATTGAGACTCATCTTATTGGCAGAGCACCAATCAGATACAGTCTCAAGGTCCTTCTGAAGTGCTATGCAGTCTGATGGATCTGTGACATTAGAGTAGATCTTAAGATCATCGGCGTATAGAAGAGATGGACATAACAAGCCATCAACCAGATCATTAATAAAGATCAAAAATAGAAGTGGACCTAAGTGTGACCCCTGTGGCACACCAGAAGACACATGTATAGGAGAAGAAGAGAAACCCTTCACTGCCACCAATTGAGTTCGGTTACTAAGATAAGATATTATCCATCTAAGAAGTGATCCGTGTACACCATAGTGCGACAATTTATGGCAAAGTAAATAGTGACTTACCCTGTCAACAGCTTTACTGAAGTCGAGATAAATAGCATCAACCTGACCCCTTGATGCAAACGCCTGACATAAATCGTTTTTGAACTTGAGAAGATTGCTCAAGGTAGATCTTCCCCTCACAAATCCGTGTTGTCTAGGGGATATATAGTGGCTCAGATGATCATAAAGAGGGCCATAAACCAGAGATTCAAAGACCTTAGCTACACTAGAAAGGAGGCTAATAGGACGGTAGTTAGAACACGATGTCCTGTCGCCAGACTTAAAAATGGGGATGATGTTTGCGACTTTCCATCGAGTAGGGAACTTCCCAGTCGCAATAGATTTATTATATAAAATAGTCAGCGGTAGGGCCAGTTCCTTTGAGCAAGCCTTCAGGAGTATGGGGGGGATGTCGTCAGGTCCAGGGCTCTTGCACGGATCTAGTTGTTTCAGCTTAAGAGCAACTTCCTCTGGTGTGAAATTGAAATTGTGAAGAGTGAAGTTAAGGGCAACAGGGAGGTTCAAGGATTCCGTGGAAACACCCGAAAACGAGCTATCGTATACCGACCCAAAGTACTCAGAAAAGAGGTCGCAAATGCCTTGACCATCGGAGCTTAATTTGTTATTATAAGTCATAGATCGGGGCACAGTTACTCCTCCCTTCCTGCCGTTTACGTAACGCCAGAAACCCTTCGGGTTGTCCCTCAAGCCCTCCTCAATCGAAGACATGTATGTGTTGTGACACTGCGTAATCAACGCTTTACATCTGGCACGGAGTAAGGAAAAGGTGTAATCCCGCGGGTTATTAAATTTCTTGTAGCGTGTATGATACTTATTCTTCTCCTTAATGCAATGTATTAATGCTTGGTTGTACCAACTAGGAAACTTAGAGGATGTGTGACGGATGAGAGGTGTGTGTTTGGAAATAAGCTCATTGACAGTGGCGTAAAATATGTCAACACATTCATCTACATCACTAGAAAGGAGAAGGTTATCCCAGTTTAAGCTATTCAAGTCTATTTTTAAATCCGCGTAATTACATTTGTTAAAGTTGAAACGCTTTTTATAAGATGGTTTAATGGGCTTGTCTATTGTTATGTTAGATATTTCCACAATGTAGGCCTTATGATGGGAGTCCACTGAACACAAAGGTACCGCCTCAGTAACGGAAACAGAAGAAGTAGGAAGGTTGGCGAATACCAGATCCAAGTAGCGGTTGTTTTCATTGGGAATTGTGTTAAATTGGGTAAGACTACAAGTATGTACAGTTTCAAGTAATAAGCTGGCTTTGCGATCTTGAGGGTTAGTTGGCATCAAGGCACCAGGTCCACCCTGCATCTCCCACGTAACATTTGGGGTATTGAAGTCACCAAGCAGTCTGAACCTATCGTCTAAGTCAGAATTAAGTATAACACTATGGCAATTGTTGTAGAAGGATATAAGATTATCCAGTGGCAGGTCAGGGGGCAGATAACACAGGCAAATGTGAATTGATGGTCCACCCATTAAAGGGGGCGAGATAGATAATCAAACATCCTCGATCCCACTCTCCCATTTAGTATTTCTAACAACATTAAAGTAACTTTTGACAGCAATGAGAACGCCGCCGCCACTTTTTTTCACTGAGTTAGAGCTTTCCCGGTCTCTCCTGAATACAGTGTAACGGTCATCAATTGATTCGCTGTCATAGACACTGCTATCAAAATTAGTTTCCGTCAAGCAAACAATATCATAGTCGTTACTTAACAAATTGAGACAGATTTCGTTAGTTTTCGACCTAGCTCTTCCAACATTCTGATAAAACACACTATACATTTTGATTAAGCTAATTACCATATACAAAACACCAAATATAAATAAAAAAAATTAGGCAGTCTTTTTGAGTTTGTTTAAACAATCCGTGTCTTTTATGAGAATAGCGCCAGAAGAATCGTCTCTTCGGACGTATATTTGTCCATACTTAATCCACACATATTTGAAACTGTTACTCTTGGCCGCAATTCTTGTTGCCGCGTGTAACGCTTTTTGTTCCGGTGACAGGTGTTCAGTCAAAAATATCCTGCTCGTCTCGCCAGCGATGTCCAGGTCTGAGGATAGCAAACCGCGGCCGTGGTGGGCTTTGGTATATCTGTGTGTGGCTGATAGAACCGAGTCTCTGATTCGCTGCGATGAGAAAGTGATGACAATGTTACGCGGCCTGCTAGAGGTAGTACTACGTTTGGCTACTCTTCGACACCCGTTGACCTGGCTATCCACAGAGACCTTGACCACTTCGCACAGCTTCTTGAAAAGTGTCATTACATTTTCGTTTCTACGTTTCGGCACTGCTTGCAATTCTAAATTACAGCTACGAGAAATCTTTTCCATTCCTGCAAGGCGGTTGCTTAATGCAGTCAACTCAGACTGGAGTTTAGTGTTTTCATGTTTTAAATTTTTAATAATCGACTCGTTCTTTTGGATGTCCAGTTGAATTGTCTTTTGTTCTGCACATATAAAGTCAGTAGTGGCGCTGAATTCATCCTTAATTGCGGTTATTACTGACCCCATTTCAGCTTTCACCATTTCCCTGACATCATCCCGAAGCGCCTTACGAAAGCTCGCCGCAAAACCAGTGAGGGATGCAGTAAGTCTCTCATCGAGAAGTGTACTTATCTTCGCCATTGTAACCTCTTCATTCGCTTTAGGGGCGACGGGCGAAATCATTACTGGTCCAGGGGGAGTGGTAGGATTAGGCAAGTCGCAAGACATGTTCATGGTGTCGTCGAAATTCGCCGCAATGGACGTATTCTTGCCTATAGGGGTGTCGTCATGACAACGGTTACGCCGGGGGACGGCTTTTATACAAGCTGGACAAACCCAAGTTGATTTGTATTCCTTAGATAGTGAAAGGAATTGTTTTTTGTCTATGTTCAGACAATTAATATGAAATTTCCTAACACACAAACTGCATTTCATAAGTTCCTTGGTATCCATAAACACCCGCTTACAAGCATTGCAATTCATCGCTGCTGTTAATTAATTTTACAGATGCAAAAATAATAGTCAGTTAGCTGACACACAATACGCACGGCGATCATGCAGAGAGTTCAGTAAGCGGCACCGTAGCGACGACGTCACCTCGCATGCAACAACAGACGACCCGACGGGTCCGAGGTTCGAGCCGCGTCGCGTCAGCGCGCTTGCGCCCCACAACAGTGTTCGGTCCCCGTCGGAGGGCTTCGCGTTGGCTCGTTGTCTCCGCTGCCGGTGACTCAGCTGACTCATGCGCTTGTTGCTCCGCTGAATTCGAATTTAGCCAGCCGTTTGCCTATTTTTCTATAGATGCTTACTTCGATTACTTCTTCCGTATTGATATTGGAGACAAGATTAAGACACCAAATTAAAGCACGTATGGCGAGCTTCAAAATTATGTATAACATAAAGCAGAACTTTTAAATTTTACTGCAAAAATCTTGAAAAAAAATGAAGAGCGATTATGACTACGTACTACTCGGCTCGCGTTCGGCCGTAATCCTGCACAAAACGGTGCAACAATTATTGCACAAAACGGTGCCAATAGGGCTAGTGCCAGTGAAGTATCCTTGGAATTCAAGCTCTATGAAGCAATGTTGCTTGCAATGTTCATAATGACGGCTTTAATCTTTACATTTTGGTGTGTTAAAAATGTCGTAAAAACACTCATAGCTGGATGGATAACAGGATAAGGAATATGTGGAAAACCGCGGAAACTGCAAACGGTGCAGTACAGGCCCCGCAGCAGGTCGTTTACTAGAGCGCTAGGAGTGCATGGCGGGGGGTTGGAATTTTGTTGGTTACTGTCGCGAGAGGAGGCCAGGTGGGCCCCAAAGGAGTGATTTATTTTTCTTATAGCAGACCGGCCTCTCGGACAGTATACCCTTAACTTCAATTATATATATTATAATAAAGTATTTATTTAAATAAAGACGGCCTTTTTAATAAAAAGTGCCGCAAATTAGTATAAGGTTCATTGTAGTGAAATAAATAATGTACCTTTGAATATAAATGTCTGTTTCAAATAAGCAAGTTACTTTTGGATTGTGATGTAATGAACTTGTGTCGCAAACTTCACCTTAAAATGTTCTATAAATAGAATTAAGTATATTCGCCTTAACGTTATCATACAATGTTGATTGTAATTAGAACAGCGCGGACGCAAAGTCAGCAATGCTTTCGTATAAACATCGCATTGTTCATGTTTATAGTGAATTAAATTATAAGTGATACGGATAGATTTTGTTTTGTAATAATGGTATTATAACATAATGTTAAAACAATTGTCCCATAAGAGAGACATAATGTAAAAGGTTATCAGTGGTAAAATAACTTGGATGTTTTTGTTGTGTAACAAGTTTTTTTTTTTTGAAAATATTCTATAATTTTTTTTTTTTCAAAAAAGGAGGGGTGTGATGTAGCGGCTTTACATTGTAACATTGTCGCGATTCAGCAAAAACTGCGACGCTCTGTGCGCAACGTGTGAGGAGCGTCAGTCGTCTACGGAACACCACTCGCTAGGGTTGCTTTAGTAATTATTTTCAGAACTTGGTAATTTAAAGTTAATCCGCACATAAACCTAACTGTGTACGTACTGTAAACTTTATCGTGTGTTGAGAATAATATTCGAGTTATTCCAAACTACCATCTTTCATTTACGATTCCTCGTAGTCACCTAAAAATACAATAATCGAATATATTTCGGTTCATGAGTAAGCATGTAAATAATTTTACTCGGTAGTTAAGCATACTGAGCGGGCAAATTCAGCCTCATCAATAACGATTCTGTTATAAAACCGAGCGAAAGTCTGCGAGCGTTTTGTCCATCCCGCCGCTTTACGGATAGTCTCGGTACTGATGCCGGCGGCCTTCGCGGTGGAGGTGGACGCGTGCCGCGTGCTGTGCGCGCTGAACACGTCCACGTCCACGCCGCTCTCGCGGAGCTTCTGCTTTATCCACGTCTGTGTCGTTGCAGCTCTGTCTGGTGATCTGTGGGTAAGCCAAAGTTTGTCTGAATAATAATTATAATAGTGTAACAGTGATATAGTCTTTCAATGTGCAAGCGGGGCAAATATTCTCAATTTCTTGCTAACACGGCAAAAACAAAAAGGGTTGATCCCGACCGGGAGCGGATGTTTTAACAATGTCACTTTTTATTATCTTGATACTATTACCATTAAATGAAATATTTTGAAGATTGATCGCTGAAAGTGTTTGGACGCGGTGTGCAGTGCAGATGGCTAACAAAGTTACAAGTTTCCTTGAAAGTTTATCGAAAGGTAAACTAACGTTGGGGTACCATTCTGAAATATGATTAAGAACCAATTGGGGATCCCACGTGTGTGAATATTTAGGCTTAGGAGGCTTTGTTCTAAATGCTCCCTTCAAAAGACGCTTAATTTGTTCATCTGAGCCTATTTCTCTCGATAATAAGACTGATAAGGCTGAACGGTGGCTGTTTAAACTGCTATAAGAACATCCATTTTGGAATTGTTCGTTTAAAAACAGTAAAATTATCTTTTTATCATAGGAAAAACAGTCTAAGCTGCGATTACCACAGTATTCCCACCAGAGCTTCAAGGACACATTGTATTGTTTGAGGGTATTAGGTGCTAGCGACGCTAGCACAGTCCGAGCGCCTCCGGTGGTGTGTCGCGGCGCTGCCACGCCGCCCGCAGAGTTTCGCTGCAGCCAGGGTAAGGCTCGCGTGCAGCGGGTGCGGCTCCCTAGAATGAGATTGCAGGACCGAAAAATATCATATCTGATATCAACAAATCTTTTAGTAAAGGAAACCATGACTGTGACGACCAGTACGGAAAAACGAGTATACCAGTCGCTTCATCATCGATGATTTTTCTCAAACATTTTAATAGAATAGAAATAGAAATAAATTTATTGACCAGTAAAATTTGTACATATAACAATAATTCCGTTGGTTTCTGCACTAAGCACGAGGCTTGTATCGCCGAAACCGTATTGTTTTACAGTAACATTTAGGTATTACAGACACCAGTTCGTAGTCAAGAAAGGATAGTAACGAAGGAAAAACAAATAAAATAGTTAAGTTACAAATTTGAACCTTAATAAAACATTTTTTTTTATAAATAATATTTAGGAACATTGAGTGTAAAAGTACCACTTTAGGTATGTGTGTGTGCGGGTGAGTGGGTTTGTGTGAGTATGTGTGTGTGTGTGTGTGTGTGTGTGTGTGTGAGTGTGTGTGTGTGTGTGTGTGTGTGTGTGTGTGTGTGTGTGTGAGTGTGTGTGTGTGTGTTTTTGTTCGTTTAGTATGTGCGCTAATAATCGCTTCTGTGTCACTGTATGATGCTGAAAGAAGCCACTTCGTCAAGGCATGTTTAAGCTTTCTGTGTGTCAGGGACTTCATGTCTCCTATAATGCGACAGATTTTATTATACACATGGGAGAGAAGGCAATAAGGAATTCGTTGAACGAATTTGCTGTGTGTGGTAGGAGTTGGGATGCGAAACCGTCTCTGCTGCGACAGCATGTCAAAGTCAGGAGAATTGAGTACCCTAGTGTGCATGTGCAGAGCGGCTTTCAAGATGAATACTTGACGAACGCGTAACACTTTGCATTCTCTATATAATTCATCCGTGGGGTATAGGAAGGATTTCTGCAGCATGACTTTTAGCACGGCACGCTGCGCTCTTTCCACTTCTATCATCTTGGTTTTTATAGCCCCTCCCCAGGCAAGCGTGCGGTAGTATATGAGGGACTGGGTAATTGCCTTGTACACCAACATTATCGTATCCCTTGTAGCGCATGAACGGAGGGCTTTCAAAATGTATATAGTCTTCCTGATTCTACTTGCAAGGTATGACATATGTTTTTTAAAGGAGAGCTGATTGTCTATGTGTACACCCAAGTATTTTATACTATCGTTGATGTTGATTGAGTTGTAGTTGCAGGAGGTGTCAGCGGTTTCACAGTCGTGGAGTTGTAATGTTTGTAGGGAGGCAGGTCTGGAGGCCGCAGTCTTGTAGAAAGCCAGAAAAGAAGTATTTTTATGATTAAGGGTTAATAGGTTTTGGTTTAACCACTTGAGTATCACAGCCAGACCATCCTCTGCTGACTTGACGATGCTTTCCCACGATCCATCATGAAAAATGATGGCTGTATCGTCGGCATAACATATTATATCAGCCTTTGGAATTGTCAGTTCGAGAATGTCATTTATATAAATAGAGAAAAGGGTTGGTCTAAGGATGCTACCTTGAGGTACGCCGACACTAATCTCGCACAGTTTGCTAGTACTCGGGCCCACCCTGACACATTGTTGGCGGTCTGATAAATAGGTTTGGAACCATTTAAGTGTTAAGCCTCTTACACCTTTTGCTTCCAGTTTTTTAAGCAATATTGGGATTGATACGGTATCAAAGGCCTTTGAGAGGTCCAGGAAGACACCTTAACAACGAGCGTTTTGATCCATTGACCTTGATACCGTATCTGTCAGTAGAAAAACTGCATCCTCTGTCGATTTGCCCTGCCGGAAGCCGAACTGTTTGCCCGATATAAGGTCGTTATTTTCTAGAAAAGAAACCAAGCGTCGATTAACAATTTTCTCCAGTAGTTTTGAGATGATAGTTAAAAGTGAAATAGGTCTGTAATTGCTTGGATTCTTTTCATCTCCTTCCTTGTGGATTGGGGTAACCACTTCAACTTTCCACGATTTGGGAAATATTCCTTGGGCCATGCTGAGGTTAAATATGTGAGTCAGAGGATAAGCTATCACACGTTTTATATGCTTTAGGAGAGCTGGAGTGTAGCCATCTATACCCGGAGCACTGTCATTATGGAGTCTATCGATTAGTTTGGTCACTTCAAACGGGTCGGTAGGGTGAAAAAAAAGGGATTTTTTGCAGTGTATCGTGTAGCTAGTTCATTTTCTCGGGTATTAAGCTTAGTGAGAGTCTTGTCTGCCAGTCCCCTTCCTACATTCGAGAAATATTCGTTACATGTATCCAGAGAGTCAACTGGGTTTTGGGTGATTTTATTTAGTTCAAAGGCATCTGATCGGTTATGTGGAATACTGCAGATATCTTTGATACATTTCCAAAGCTTTTTTGGGTTTTCCTTATTTTCCTGTAGTTGTTTGTTCTCATAGTCGGTTTTAAGATTTCTTGTAAGTTTATAAAGGAAGTTACGGTATCTTTTAAATGTAATCTGACTGATTAGCTTGTCAGGGTTTCTCTTAGCTTCAATATGTAGTTTGTCTCTGTGTTTTTGACATCTAATCAGGCCAGGGGTGATCTAGGGTTTTAGGGTATAATGATTGCGTTTAATCCTGGAAACTCCGGTGTTATCTAATATAGCTTTATTTAACATGTTATCAAATTCTATTGCAGCTAGGTTAGCGTCTCTCATGTTCATTAGGATCGTCCAGTCCAGGGATTTAAGAGATTCTCTGACACCTGTGAAGTCAATCTTGGGTCTACTGAGTCTAGGAGAAGCTTTCTGTATATCTTTTTGGAGAGTAGCTCCAAGAAAGCATACGTCATGATCAGTTAGATTTGCTTGGCAAACCACCGAAGTTGCCGAGACAGTGCCTCTCACAAAAATATGGTCCAGACAAGCCGAGCCTCTGGTGGGGACTGAAATGGCTGGGAAAAGAAGGTGGCTGGCCATGAGGCTCAAGTAGTCGGCAGATTGTTCACTGAGTGGGTCACTCGCTATGTCTAAGTTAATATCCCCTGCAACTACAACAGCACGTCGGTCTTGAAGGTTTAGCAATGTTTTGTCAAGAAATTTGAAAAAGGGGTTCAGTTTTTTAAAAGAAGGGGATCTATAAATACCTAAAACAGTGACTTTATCCTCGATATTAACTTGCAGACAATTACATTCATCACATACTATCTCTTTGCTTGTCGAGCTTAATGATGCCTTAATATAGGCTGTGACACTGCCACTCCTATTTATGTTGTTTTTGGTGTGAGATGCGACGTATCCCGGAAGGTTTGGTATTAAGAAGTTATCACCTATCCAGCATTCAGACAAGATAATGATATCGGGACCGATATCTAGCCGTTTTAGAGCTATTAGAAAATCATTAAAATTATGGTGGATGCTTCGTATATTGAGAGTTAATATTTTAAAACTGACATTGGCTGGAACAATATCTCAGCAGCGCTCTAGGCTCTTAAGTGTGTGACATTTAATAGTAAGGGTATCTTCAATATCATTATACAGATCAACCATTTTTAATAATTAAGGTAAAGTGAAAAGCGGTAATTCTATTATACTTTTTAATGTCAAACAGGTAGGTATTGTAGTGATATTTGGAGAGCCGGGGGTGCCGCCAGAGGGGTGAGAACCATAGATTTGTGTGTGTGATATAGTGTGATAGTCTTGTGTTTGTGTATGTGGGTGTGTTGTATAAGAAGCATAATTTGCAAAAAAGTATCTTATTCTCGTGTGGCCGTGTGGTCCCGGCAGAGTAGAATAGGCCACCCTCACTCTTACCGAGGTGTCGTAAAAGGCGACTAAGGTAAAGCTGCTGGCATGATCATCAGCACCCAGAGAAGGAAAACTCTGTATTTATATCAAAACCCTCGCCAACCCGTCTGCCAAGCGTGGTGAGTATGGCAATTACCCCTCATGTGATTGAGGGAGGCCCGTGCCCCAGCAGTGGGGACTTAACTGGGCTGATGGTGATGATGATCTTATTCTCTACTAGATAGGTACTTTCAATCAAACATAACAAGTTGAACATTAGTGGCTTAATTATTAACACTTGCGTGGACAGTGGGATGGTCAGGGAGTCCAAGTAACCTGTCCAGGTCTTCCAGTGACAGGATACGAATAGCTGGCTTGTTCTCCGCTTGCTTGATGAATATTCCGCCGTTTCGTACCCAGCAGAAACGAAATCCAGATTGCTTAGCTCGGAGCCTGGCTTCACGAAATAAGTTTCGATTCTGTTTGCTTAGTCGTTCGTTGATGAATATTTTCTTACTTTGCCCAGGGACGATAGACTCAGATGTGAAGTTGTGCCTAGACTTCGCTGCCTTAAGGAATTCGTCTCTTTTCACAACAATCGGGCGGGGTTGAGTTTCAGTGGACGCCGGTGAGTCGGTTTTAGTAGGGCGTTTAGGGCCAACGCGCATCACATCATCAAGATCCGATTCCGCCATATTCAGCCCGAGTTTTTGCGAGGCGGCGAGGACGATATGTGTGAGACTCTCATTGCTTTGCTCAGGCATGCCTATGATCTCTATTTCATTTCTCATCATGTTTTGCTCCTGGGTTGCTATCTGCTGTTGGAGCTGACCGACAGATGACTTTAGCAGGGCAATTTCAAGATCTTTAGCTTCAATAGTTTTGGAGAACTCACTCAGTCTCTCGTCCAAGCACCTGGAGAAGGTCGAAGTCTGATCCCTGAGTTCCTGACGTACGTCTTTTAGGTCATTCCTTAACTCTCGTACTTCTTCGATCAGCATCGCCAAATCTGTAGCCCCGGACGTACACTGCTCATCTACTTTACCACTCTTAGGTTTGCTACCTCTTTTTGTGTTTACGTTCTGAGTTTTCGTATATGTGTTATTGAGGGCGGCTTCTGTGGGGCGCACTGGGGTCGCCAAGTTGCTCTGTTTTGGTTGGGAGCAAACACACGACGGGCATAGCCATTTATCGCTATTGGTTTTTGAGAACGCCGCGAAATGGTCTTCGGTTATGTTAAGGCACATTAGATCATATAATTTACTACACTTTGTACACTCCATATAGCACAGATTTCGAATTGCACTATTATAACCACTGCATGTAGTTTCCATATTTACTAATTGCGGCTTGTACTGTCCGTCGGTCGTGGGCAATAAGGTCGAGAATGCGGCAACTGCGACCAGCTGGGAGCGGACGACGCGCTGAGCGAGCCAAGGTCAATGTCACCGGGCGGTTGCAAATTACTTGAAATGTTTTCGCTTGTATTTTAAAAACCCGTAGATATTTCGAAAAACGGATTTCACTAAAAGTTCCCTGAGGTTTTTCTCTTGAAACTAGTATAATTTTTAGCGTTAAAAAGACACTATATACAACGTTTTGAAAATTGTTTGAACGGAGCAAAGATTAACGTGTATGACTCGAACCGGGTCCCTATAGGAGGAAAAATGGCGAGAATGCGTAAAAATTACTGGATTTCCAATTAATGTTAAATGAATCTACAGTCATGGCGTCCGGATCTTGTTTCCAAGACACGAAACATTCGCATTTGGCATTGGTACGAGAGCGAACAAGTCGACTACAGGAGTACCAAATTTATGAACAATGGAGTAAAATGCGTCATCACAAAGTTCCCATTCAATGTCAGGGTTTATTACCCTAGAGCCTTCATCAGCCAGGTTTTCCTTGGTATTCACATATGATGCGAATAAATGTATGTTTCGTATCTCGCACCACTGCCATATTGTACGAGCTAAATCATTCAAATGGGGAAATTGTATGCCGCCCATTCTGTTGATTTGCTGATGGCGGTAGTGTTGTCGATACGCAACAATATAGCACAGTTAGATAAGTTACAAGCAAAACTTTTGAGTCCAAGAAATACCGCTAGTAATTCCAGAAAATTTATATGATAATCTTTTTCTACCACTTTCCATAGTCCATGAACCTTCTTGGTTCCACAGACGGCGCCCCATCCTGAATTGGAAGCGTCAGTATATATTTCCAAGGAATGACTTTCGGTTCTCATGGGGCAAGAGGCAGAAATAATTATATTTTTCCACCATGAAATGTCTTTAGAAATTACGTGTGATAGATTTATTTTAACATTGTAATTATTATTATGTAATTGTAGAGCTAAAAACTTTTCTCTTTCGAATGATTTTGTATATAGCCAACCATATTTTATGGTTGGGCAGGTTGCTATTAAAGATCCGATAAACTGTGCGAATTCGCGTATTGAGCAACGGGGTAATTTAGAATATTTTTCTAACAAATGAGCTAAATGGGTGCGTTTTTGCTCTGGTAATGAGATTGTCATATCTTGTGTATTGAAAATAAAACCTAAGAATTTACAGCTTTGCGTTGGTTGTAAACAACTTTTCTCAATATTGATTACGAATCCGAGTTTAGTTAATAAGTCAAGGGTGGCGTTAACGTTTTGCAAACAATCCTCATAATCGTGCCCGATACAGAGGATGTCGTCCAGGTAATGTACTGATTAGTATCCATTTTTTCGTAAGTGTGTGATGACTTCTGTCATTAATTTCGTATAAACTCGTGGGGCAACACAAAGGCCATATGGCATTGCTGTAAATTCATAAGCCACTTTTCGTTTTATATCAGGATGATGAAACTCGAAGCGTAAATATTTACGATCAGTCTCAGACATAGAAAGAAGAAGATAGGCTTCTTTGAGGTCTATTGTGGCTAAGTAACCGTTAATGGGGATTAATTTTGATGCTGTACGGTAGTCCTCCATTTTAAAATGACTATTTTCTATAAACTTATTTAAGGGTTTCAAGTTTAATATAAATCGTTTGCCGCCGTTTGATTTTGGCGCCAAGAATATTTTAGACAAGAATTTATCATTTGGCATGGAGAACATTGTTCTATTGCTCCTAGTTCTAAGAGTTTATTGATGGCTATTGTCATTTCTTTACTCTCACAGTCAGAGAAACTTGAAACCGGGATAGAAACGATTAATTCTACCGGCATGTACCTGTGGCATCGGTGAGTCAGAGCTCAGCTCCTGGCATGAGGTGGTATGCCTAGCAGCGCATCCCGTAACCTTATTCAAAATTCCGTTAATGAGAGCTAAGTTTGGTAATTCGTAACCCTGCCCAGGTTTAAAATAAGTGACTACTAACTGATCGCATATACTAATAAAACGCGTTAATACGTGCGGGTTACCGTCAAACTCTGGCACTAATCTCAGTGATTTATAGATAGTATCAAGGTCCACGTTTTGAAACGACATCGCGCCTGAATGCCCCTCCGTCGACATCGCGTCTAAATTTCTGTTTTCGTCTATCGCCGCGAGCCTACTTCTAACACTAACTAACCTACCGGGTCGATCTTACCTAGGGTGAAAAATTTTGAATGTCGTAACTTACACGCACACACACAAAAGAAATAAAAGTAAAGAAATAGGCCTAAAGTTAGAAGGGTTACTTTTATTACCTGATTTGAATAACGGTATGATTTTGCTATACTTCATTAAGTTAGGAAATTGGCCTTCTTCAACACACCTGTGTAATATCATTGCCAAATGGGGTGCGATATGCAGTATTATATTTTTTAAAATGTCTACGGATATTCCCCAAAGATCTTCAGTTTTTTTTTATATTCAGATCTTTAAAAGTTTTTACTATTATCTCAGGTGTTACATGGGTAAATCTGAAAGGTGTTTTACATTCGTCGACTTTTGCCTTTAGCAAGGAGACAGCAAGATGTGAACTTGAGTTTAATGTACTTGTCGTTGTCACTAGTATATTAGTGAAAAAAAGACTCAAATGCATTTGCCACATCAGCATCAGAGTCAAGTTGTTTGCCATTGATTTTTAGAGAGACCTTATGTTCTTGTGTTTTGTTTTTACAAGTCTCTTTGTTTATGATATTCCATGTGATTTTAATTTTGTTAGTTGCTTTACTTATTTTGTTTTTAATGTAGTTTGATTTAGCAACAGCACATACTTTCTTGAAGCATTTAGAATAGTTTTTTACATATTCTATTACTGTAGGATCACATGAATTAGCCTTAATGTCATATAATTCAAACAATTTTCTTCTGCTTATGTATATACCTTTAGTGGCCCAGTCACTAAATTGATTTTTAGAATTACTTTTAATGGTCTTCTTTGTAAAGATGCCATTAAATTCCTTTTCAACAAGTTCGAAAAGGCTTTCATATAATTGATCAACACTATTTTCAATATATGGAATTGTGGATATTTTCCTACAAATATTCTCCTTGAACTTTTTTACACGCCCCTTAGTAATGGGCCTACATGTGAAACTAGTAGACGGATCATTTCGATGACAGTCGATAACAGCCAACTGACCACTGTGATCAGGGTTTATGAAATTTATTATAGATTTTTCCCCTACATTACAATCACAGAATATGTTGTCTAAACACGTAGCTGAAGTGGAGGTGACTCTTGTAGGTTCATTGAAAAGGTGGTGTAAATTGAAAGACTTAAAAAGATTCAGAAAGCTAATAGAGTTCTGTGAATCCTTTAGGATGTTAATATTAAAGTCACCGCACACAATAACTTTTTTAGTTTTTGCACAAACTTTTCTCAAGACTTCTTCCATCCTAGTCTCAAATGAGTCATAAATTGCAGAAGGGGGTCTGTACACGCAGACAATGATATGCTGCTCCAGCTCTGCACACGAAATTTCAATAGTTCGTTCTGTAGATAGTGACTCAATATCTTTACGTTGTTTACATTTAAGAGATTTTTTTAACAAAATGAGTGACCCTCCTCTTATTGCCGAGTCTCTCGTGAACGAACTGATAACTTTGTAATTATTAATACTAACAAGTCCCTGTATATTTTGGTGAATAAGTTTTAAATTAAATTCCCTGGTCAATAAATTGCTAGAGGCGTCCTCTATTGTCTTAAACTTAAATTTAAATTGTTTGGAATAATTTCCAAAGTCTGCCTATATATATTATTTATATTAAATGCCAACAAAGTAGCTAGTTCTTTTTTTACATTAAAAGGCAAATAAAACTTTTTGCCAGTCACTATCAACTTATAATTAATAAATTTATTTGTGTCAAAAAACACAAAGTTGTCGCTATGACTAGTAACTAAATTATATAATGTAGTATTCAATAGGTAAATACTGTTATTTTGTTCTGATGAATAGTGCCTAGAAAATGGGAAGGCACAAACAACTATTTTTTTTACAGTAATACCTTTTAAAAGGGAGAACCCTTTAATAATGTCCTTTTTATTTGAGTTGAATCCGTTCCCCATCATTAATATAATAATTGAATCTTTATTATAATTACAATTTACCACCCTATCTATTATTTGGGTAAGAGATGCATTTGGCATACAATAATTAATAATTTTACAGTTGAGTTGCTTATGCAAAAGGGGACCATAGCCAACTCCTATTGAATCCGAAAATACTAGTGCATTGTTTGTATTTGTAGTACTAGTAGTAGTCATAGTAGGCATAGTACAGTTTGGTATATCCCTATTTGTGTCTAACAGGATATTTGACATATGTGGCACTTGGTACTGGGCAGCAGGGCTGCCACCCTGGCTGCACTTACCTTCCTTTTCGCCGCTACTTAAAGTGGGAACCTGGGGCTCGTCTGCCGCACCCAAATTGCAGCTGCACTGGGCCATGTACCTATTTGCAGCCAGGATGTGTTCATGTATCTGTCGCTGGGCAGAGGTATAATTTCCAGTCATTATTTCTAATGACCTCTCCAGACGCTCGAGCTGAGTCTGCAGTTCTTGAACATCAGTCTCGTACCTTAGCCTACTTTCTTTTAATTTTATACTTTATAATTCTAAGCTATCAATTAAATCGATCCGTTCCTTTCTTAAAAGTATGTTTTGGTTAAAACATTTTTTCCTTTTAATTAATTTATTTGTTTTCGTAATGTATTTATTTATTTTAATATATTTCTTAACTTTATTTTTACTACTTAACTTAGTATGATTATTATTTAGAGTAAGACAACCAATATGAGAGATGTCCCGCCCAGCTGGTGACCCTATCAACTCCTCATAAAGGCTGTGTGTAAAGCCTCTTGACATTGTTAAATATCATGCACAATGATTGGACAGGATACAGGATTATACTAAGGATTAAAATTAGGTCTTGAGATATTCAAGGATACTTAAGGATTAGATAGGCAAGGACTTGAACTTGACTTTACTTTGGTGCGGCGGCCTCCTCGTGTGGCCCTTTCAGTAGTATTTTTGCTCTGTTTGGAGCTGCTACCGAAAGGGTCCTGGCGTCCCTGGGCAACGGCGGGTAGTAATCGGCATCGCCCATTGCTACTCGACGGCTAACAGCTGCACACACACGGGAGGGCTCCTGGAGTCGTTCTGTCGACCCCCAGTTGAGCCCCCCCCGGGGCCTAGGACCAGCTTCACGGTTTGGGGCATCGGAAACCCCTCTCCTGTGGCCTTTTTTGTTCTGGGCCCGGGGCCCTGTCCGGCGTCACGCTACGCGTGATAGGGTTTTCGACGTGGGCCCCACTGGGTGGAGAGCCTTCGGGCTCAGCGGCCGTAAGGCCATGTGCTGGAGGTCCGGCGTTGGGTCGTCTAGCCAGGATGGCTCAATGTCGACCGGTGGTGCCAATTTTCTCGACTCCGCATCCAGCGGAGTTGGGTTTTGCGGCGTTTTTCGTTTTGAAATCTGTGGGTTTTATTTCCCCAACCCACTCTGCACTGCAGCCAGCAGTGTATGGGTGGGGAAGGGTACTCGCAGTCCTCCTCCCGGTGGTGTTTGCACTGCAGCCAGCAGTGTGGGCGCCATTCGGGGGGCGGTGTTTGGTGGGCCGTGGGAGAGGCCCTAGGTCCGTTGGACCGGAGTGTGGTAAGAGGCCGTACTGGCGAGCCTCTTTCGCCCTGAGCGGGTTCGCGGTGACAAGGTTCGTCCTATAGCCCGCGTTCCCACTCTGAGAGTTTCTCCCGGGTGAGGGATGGAAACTGTCGCAGAGAGTTTAGTGGGTATGCTCCTAGGAGCAAACCAGGGGAGAGCCCCACACTACACGGCCGACTCCCAGTGGCCGGGTGTGCATAAGGCGGCGCCGACCAACGGTGCCGACGTCGGTTCCTTCTGAGCCGGCGGCATTCTCTCTGCGTTACCAAAAAAAAAAAAAAAAGGCAAGGACTTGAAAGATTCAAGGACTTACAGCATTGCTTCTTCTTGACGAATCGATGGCCGGATTCACCTCTGGACTGCAGCTCCCGTAGGTTCTGGATACCCGTAGGCTGATCGTTCGATACGACACTGACTCTACTTTACAGGTATCCTACCGACTGCGCCAATTACGTGGGCTACAGCCGGAGGATCCAAAAAAAAGCAATTTTATTTAATGAAATTTAATTAAAGTAAAAGTTACAAGTTAATTATTTCTAAGAGATTGACATTGATCGAAGTGTGAATCAATAATGCTAAACAATTTCCGTACTTCCGATGTTGCGAAGCCGCCGCTGACGTCAATGCGCTGCACGTTATGCTGACGCTGCGCTGTGCGCTGGGGCCGTGTGCAATATTGATTTGGGTCGATGCCGCGTCGGCGATCTCTATACATTAGCACCGCGTAACATATTTCACAACATCACATACATTGATCCGACTCCAAGATAGGTAACTCAAGCACCTATGTTACAGATATCAGAATCAGTACATCATCATCTTAGCGTTTTGTCCCGGTTGCGTCCCAAGCTGTCGCTTCGGAGCCCGGGGTCCGCTTTCCTACTTCTACTCTTCCACTTCGCGCGGTCTTGTGCATCCATAGTGGTCAGTTTATTAGCACGCATGTCATCCCTTACGATGTCAAGCCACACCTTTTTAGGTCTACCCCTTCTGCCGGGACCCGGCGGTGGTGCCATGGCCAGACATTTGTTTCCCACGTAGCTGTCCGGTTTCCGCAGGACATGACCGTACCAACGTAGGCGACTCTCCAGTAGTTTGTCTGCTATGTCACGGACATGAAGGCTCCCACGTATGCGTGAGTTTCTCACGCGGTCTTTTCGCGTAACTCCACACATCCACCTCAGCATGTTCATCTCCGTGACATGCAACTCTTGCTTGTGTCGCTCAAGTACAGGCCAAGTCTCGCTGCCATACAAAAGTACCGGTCTAATGATGGACTTATAGACCTGTCCCTTTAACTTAACCGGCATTTTGGGGTCACAGATGACGCCTGTCACCTCACGCCATTTGGTCCACGCGGCAGCAATACGTGCCTTGACATCGCAATCGATGTCTCCGGATGAATGGAGTACCGATCCCAGGTACTTAAAATGGTCCGTGCGCTCTACGTCATCGTTGCCAATACGGACAGACGTGAGCTCAGAAGAGCCGCTGACCATGTACTCTGTCTTCGCCACATTAAGTTTCAGACCACCGTTCTCAAGCGACTCCTTCCAACCATTAACTCGTCTCACCAACCTGCCCTTATCCGAATCCACCAGCGCGATATCATCAGCATACATCAGCACCCAAGGAGGCTGCTCATGAGGATTTTTAATGCTGTCTGACAGAACGTCTAGTATCACGCTAAATAAAAACGGGCTGAGGACGGAACCCTGGTGTACGCCCACAGTAATGGGGAAGGGTTTGGTGTCGCCAACTGTAGTCCTAACTAGAGATCCGGAATCGTGGTACATGTCTCGGATGATGTCGATATAAACTTCAGGAATTCCTTTGGACCTTAGAGCCCACCAGATCATCACTCGCGGAACACAATCGAAGGCCTTCTGCAGGTCAAGAAAGAGGAAGTGCAGAGGCGTATTCTTCAACCTATATTTTTCCATGATGATCCTTAGGGCAAAAATAGGGTCCATGGTCCCTTTGCCGGGACAAAATCCGTACTGACGGTCCGAGACAGTACACTCCTGTCTGATCCTGGAGTCTATAATCCGCTCAAAGAGCTTCATGGTGTGGGACATGACCTTTATTCCACGGTAGTTTCCGCATTCCTGTGCCGCTCCCTTGCCTTTGAAGACTGGGGTAATAATACTCAATCTCCATTGGTTTGGGATTTTCCCCGTGAGGAGTATGCGGTTGTAAAGGTAGGTTAAAATGCCCACACCACGAGGACCCATCGCTTTCCACGCCTCAATAGGGACTCCATCGGATCCGACAGCTTTCCGATTCTTCATGCGGCGAAGGGCTTTAAGGACTTCCTCAGACGTTATCGGCGACACTAGTCCCTGGTTCTGGGGGAGTTCCGGAGGCTGCACCTCTTTGTGTTGCTTATTCAGCAACTCGTGGAAGTATGAGCGCCACCTCTCCTTCACCGCAAGATCTTCGCATAGTAGGTTGCCACCAGAATCTTTTACACAGCGGCATTGTGCAATGTCTTGTGCAGCTTTGACCCTGGAGCGCGCCAACTTGTAGATGAGCTTCTGCCCCTCAGGCGATTCCAACTTGTCATATAGCGGTTGCAAGTGGTCTCGTCTGGCTTCGGCTACTGCTCTCTTAGTGGCTCGCTTTGCAGACCTATACGCGTCGCGGTCTTCTGGAGATTTGGTCGCTTGCCACTGCTTAAAGAGGGTTTTCTTCACCCTTATCTCCTTCTGAACCGTGTCGTTCCACCACCAGGTTTCCTTGTCACATTTGCGACCGCCTTTCGACAAACCAAACACTGCTTTTGCTGCACCAATGATAGAAGTCTGAATCCTATCCCAGTAGCCTTGGATCGATTCGTCATGTGTGCCAGCACACTTGTCACCGACAGCTATGGCGAATTTTTGAGACGTAACTTCATCAAGCTTCCACCATCTGATTTGGCGTCGGCACTGCTCGGTACGCTTGTTTTTAGGCCTGACACAGAGGTCCATGACAAGCAGACGGTGCTGTGATGTGAGACTCTCACCGGGTATGACCTTGCAGTTTGCTACTTTGCTGATGAGGTGTCTCCGAGTCAACAGGAAATCGATCTGGGTTGCGTGCCTTCCACTCTTGTACGTGATGAGGTGTTCGGGTTTCTTTTTGAAGTGCGTATTTACGATGGCAAGGTCCGCTGCTGCACACGTTCTGAGGATGTCTAATCCCTCTGAGTTGCGGCTGCCATATCCGAAACCTCCGTGTACACGCACAAACTCCTCGCACCCCTCACCCACATGGCCATTCAGATCTCCACCCAGTATGATTCCCTGCGCCAGTGGGATGCTCCGGAGGACTCCACCGAGTTGATCCCAGAACATCATCCTCTCAGTGTCACTACAACCGGCCTGCGGAGCATAGGCGCTTATCAGATGAGTGATTACTCCTTCGATAAGCAAGCCTATGACCATGATCCGGTCACTTAGGCGCTTCACTTCCAGGATGTCGCCCTGTAATCCCCCAGCAATCACCACGGCAACCCCATTCTGACCACTCGGAGCACCCTTGTAGATCAGTTTGTAGCCATTCCCTATGTTCCGGGAGCTGCTGCCTTTCCACCGAGTCTCCTGCAGAAACGCCACGTCCACCCTCCGCCTAAAGAGTACGTCAGCTAACTCTCTCACCCGTCCAGTTAACGTGCCTATATTCCACGACGCGAAGCGGAGCTTTCTACTTGGGGCTTGCTTCTTTGGCCGTGCTCGCCCATTGCACGGTAGCCCTAGCCCGCTTGACACAGGAGTCGGGCGATGCTCCTGCGCGCCGTTTTGCGGCGGCGCCCTATCCGTAGTAGTGCCCTTTCTAGTACGAACCATTTATATTATTTGGCGTGTTTGCTAATTGCGGGAGCGACTGCCGTCTGACCTTCCAACCCCGTAAGGGGAAAGCTTGCGCCATGGCCCCGTCTGTTGATCAGCAAGGTGCACCAGCTTGCAGGTGGGGTTAGCTTGGACCCCTGTGATGTTGGTGGGGTCCCGTACACCTCAGCTATCACCTATATCAGAATCAGTACAGTGGGATTACAAATATATATGTACATATCGGTTTAAAGATATTTATTTTTCTCATAAGATAACAAATCACTTACATGAGAAAATAACTTAAATAAACTAATTACAAAAAACTGTGTGGGGCAAGAGTCAACAGAATCAGAATTAGAGTAAACAATTACTTTAAGTACTTAACCAACATACATTTTTCGAGGTAACGCTAACAATTATCGTGGGGGTAACTCTCAAATCTCGGCACCGCGTTCATCACTTTACAATATAGGCACCAAGGTTTAATTTTGCTTAGCTCGATTCTGCATTCCGCATCGGCTCGCTGCGAATGTCATTCCTTCGTAGATTAAGGACAACTAGATGTGCCATCCAACAACTCTGCTCGTGAGAGATTTGTCAGCTTGTGTTTTTATTTTAATCTAATTTTAATTTAAACCAAGTTTATTTACCTATCAGTTCAATTTATTAAACAAAATTGTATATTGTTATTAATTTATTAGGACATATATTTATAGTTTTAAAGTAAAGTAAAGTAAGTACAGAACTAAGTAAGTAAGTTTTGGTTTTTTGTATTATGAGTTATATTAAAATTATAACAATAATTGTTGTTCTTTTTTTTCTTTTGTTTTTTTTTGTATTAAAAATAAAATAATACGTAAATATGACAAAAACTATGTCACATATATACATTTCATGAGTGGGTGCATTACATATTTATCATTTATTTATACTAACTTGCTGTTGGACATAGTGTTTAAGGAGTCTTTTGAAAGTAAAATCAGATTTTGCGTCTTTAATGTCTTTTGGTAATTGATTATATAATTTGGCCCCAGCATACAAAATATTTTGTTTGCCATAATTTGTACGGGGAGTATGTAAAACTAAGTTGTTCGCGCTTCTTAATTTAATTTTTTGTATCTGGTGTTTTTTCGTAAATGTTATTTGTGTGTGTAGATCCTAATTTAATATTTTACGAACTAATATGCAACTATTGTAAAAATATGACTGCTTTATGCTCATTATTCTAGTTTCTTTGTAGATTTTCTCCGAAGCTGTTAGGAAATTGTATTTGAACAATCTTTTGATCAACTTATTTTGTGCAATTTGTAGGCTTTTTATATTTGTTTGGGTAGCAGTTCCCCACACTTCAATAAGGTAATCGATATGTGGTTTTACAGGAGCGTTGTAAATAGTATACCGTACATGAGGGGGGAGACATCAAACGATACCGCGGAGTGTTCCCATTAGTGACATTAGTTTGTTTTTTATCTTTTCTATGTGAATTGTCCACGTCAGGTGGCTGTCCATGATTAGACCGAGATATTTTTCATTATAAACTCGATTTATTGCAATATTATTTATCATAAGGGGTGCAAACTGGGGTATTTTTTTGTTTCTAGCTACAAAGATAATATAATTTGTTTTTGCAATATTTATCGTCAAGAGATTGGATCGGGACCAGGAATCCAAAGAATCAAGTGTAGTACCCTGAAACTCGACCTGCTCGCCTCGCCTGCCTCGTACTCTTTCCTAACTCCTTAGTCTATACTCTAACTCGCTACTCCCTACGCGAAAGTTGTCTGAAGTCGCGTGTAGAATCGAAGGAATGGAGGTCTATCACTACGGCTCAAATACTGTATCTATAATAATTATGAATTACTATGTAATGCCTACATCAAACCCTAGTATTATAAGCCTGCCGCAAGGAAAACGTAACCCGTGTTTTCCTTATAGAAATTGTGATCGTCTAGAATTTAAATTTCGTTTTTGGTAATTACCTTTCTACTTGCTACTTTAGGCCGTATTTTGTTGAAATAGAAATAGAAGCTGAGATATTAATACCAAATGAGAATTTTTACGCAGTCCGTTCTAACAAGAATATCATATGACAGTCAGTGCTTTAAACTAACTTTTATTGCTTAGTGGAATAGTTTTAAACAAATAAGGAGTTTGTCCGACCACGGCCACTCAAGTCTAGTCTTGTCATAAGTCAAGATTTAAATAATAACTGATCCCCCAGTTATAGATATAGCGCAAATAATTTACAAAGAGCTCTTTGTTTTCCCCTGTGCAGGTACTTTATGTTTTGATTTGTACGTACAATTTGTTATCTCAATGAGATATTGTTTTATAAATTATATATCCATGGATTAGAATGGAGTTGAGTGAACTCAACTTAGTGCCCTGGCACTATTGTGCGTTTTCCCTTTTTGTAATATTTCGTCGACGAATTAGGTGCGGAATGAAATTTGGCACTCTTGCGCTCTTGATAAATTTATGTATATGATATTGTGTCTGTCGACCCGAGTCGTAGTACTTGACAAAGTCCAACAGCTCTGATATACCTAAGCGACGGGCTCCAGCCTACTAAAAAAATGGAAGTCCTCCAAGTCAATTAAATTAATAAAATGCTGGCGCATATCATTAATTCAATATAACTCTTGCAAAAGCCTCTAAACTTATTTCCTAGAATATTTAAATGTATTTGATAATAGCTCCACCACTGCGAAGTTATTGTTAGATAAATACCGTTGCCGCGATATCCTTCTACTAATAACAACGACCCTTTGCCTCTGCTTCTCTAGAATCGGTCTAGATCCACGTACACAGCTATTATCACGTAACACACAAATCTTAACACTGGCAACTAATTCCAAATGAATTAGGCTTAAACTTTATCACAAACATAACGCGCTTTTATAAACTTTTACAAAATAACTATCACTTTGCTTCACTAGAATAATCACTAATTTACCCCAACGTAATGTGTTACGCGACCTAAGTGTGTGTGTACCTACAGCTGCTAAGCCCTAGTGTTCTGTACCTGATCTCAAAGTTTCCACCACGAATCTTTGAGGTGTGTGTGAATGTGGCAAAGTTAACCTACTCCTAATGCCCTAGCTGGCGAGAAACCGGGCCTACAGGTTAGAAAGGTTTCTCACAATAGGAAATGTAAGGAAAGGAAGGTATTTGGTCGCCCCCGAAAGAGGAATCCCACAAAGCTTTTGCTGAGAGTCTGGCGGGAAAACCAGAACCCTATTCTAGGTCCACTTCGATGGTCCCAAAGCTCCGTGAAACTCGTTTCGGCGCTGCGGTACTTGTTAGCTATTCTGTTCAACCACTGTTCCTCAAGACTAGGTAATTCTGAAACCAATTAGCAACCGCAGTATTCCAAACTAGCATAGAGTACAAAACTCTATTAGGCCCGAATGCCTTTAAGCTCGGTATGCGAACCGATATCTCACAATTAACCACAAAGAATCTTACAAAGATCAAAAATCACTCAGACACTGACCTTGTCCTATAACACAAGTCGAAGAACCATGTCTCTCGTGAACATGACCGTGCAGCAAGACGCCTTGTGACCAACTGTCCCGTTTGTCCCTCGGAACTACATTATATAATTACGCAAAGTGCATTTTGACGCCTTAGTGCCAAAAAAAACCCCACGCCTCGCAAGGGCCGACGCTTTGCTTATCGCTTTGCACGTGTTCAAATCGTTTCACACAAAAGAATAGAAAAGGACAGACTTCTCCCAAACTTTAAACTTTTTACAGTTCCTTTTCCAAGCAAATTTGACCAATATTGAAACGTTATACCTCCTTTGTTTTTATTTAGGAACTGAGTATATATCTAGATGTGAATAAGCTCTGAAGCCTTTGTCTTTCTTGCGAGATACGATTCGTACACTCAACTTATCATCTAAACGCATGGCAACTTATTCTACAATTATATCTCTCGGGCTCTTCGTCTCGGGCGTTCAAACCGTATAGACGTGTTGACGATTTGCTCTGCACGAAAACTATCTGTGGTGCTGCGCCCTCGAGTCTTCAACTAGTGACTACTGCTGCTGGCGCTCCACCCCACAACAGCGAGGCTCCCTTGTGAGGTTTGGACGACGCGACGGCGTGAGTGAGTTCTTATTTTTATCTTGCTGCTCGCCCGCCGGATTTGAACCGGGTGCCTCTGGAGCTGCGACCGACACTGCGGCCACTATACCAAGCGGATAGTACGCGCCTGCGACGAAATTGTAGCTCGCCATATACACCGCTGCGCTGCTAACGCCTACACATTTGCTTTGAGCAAATTGTTTCACTTCTTAGTGCACTATTGCCGATACGATTTATTGCTTCCCGACTGATACATTCTAATAAAAACAACATGTCCCTGCGCCGCACGCCACCTCCTTCTCACTCGCCTAACACACAGAGTGAACACGGAGAAGGTCCTACCCATAGCCCTGACTGGTCACACCAACGACCCAAAAGAACCAGAGTTGCAGCCAGCCCTCCAGTGCAATCAATCAACCAAAAAGACGACCTTAAGGAGATGATAACAACTCTAATCTCCGCACAAAACAAACAACTGTCAAGCATCAACACCGAATTACGGGAAATAAAAGAGGCTAATTGCAGAATTGAGGAAACCATGGCCCTCCTAACTGCGCAAAATGAAGATTTTCGTACGAAAATCACACTCCTTGAGCAGCAAGCTAAAAAAGACCATGAGTACATCTGTCTACTAGAGGACAAAATCGAAGATCTCCAGAGAACAACTCGAAAAGCCTCTTTAGAAATAAAAAATGTTCCAAAAAATCAGCAAGAAACTAGGTAAGACCTGATCAAATATGTTACAAGCCTGTCAAAAACAATACAACTTGACCTGAATCACCGTGACATAAACGACATTTTCCGCTTGAAGGGGAGAAATGACGCCGAGAAAAATCCTACAATAATACTCGAACTAAGATCATCTCTTCTGCGAGCAGACCTCCTTAGAAAAGTAAAAGATTTTAATCTAAAGCAAAAATCCCCACTGAGGGCAAAACATCTAGGCTTTACCAAAAACGAAGACACGCCGATCTATGTAGCAGAACAGCTGACTGCCAAGGGGGCTCGTCTCTTCTTTCTGGCGCGTGACCTAAAAAAATCAAATAAAGTGAAATATTGCTGGACATCTCACGGTAGGGTGCTAGTTAGGAGAGATGATACATCACAAATAATTGTGATTCATAATGAATCTCAAGTTCAGCATTTAATGGCAAGCTTTTGACTAGTTATAAGATTGTACTCAGCTATGTTCCTATCTCAGTTTAATATATATTCTATTAATATATTAAGATCTAATGTGTCTATATACACTCAACATGACCCTACATCCACACTGATTATCAATAATAACTACACATTTAGAAGACTCAAACACTTTAACAAACAACTCACACACACTTGCTTACATAATAAACACATACAAAAACAAAATATTGCAAACAAAGTCCACAAATTATCTCAAAAGCTAAGGTTCCTAACACAATTATATCACTTAAGCTACCACAGGAAGTACTACATCATTCGATATGGATAGTTTTAATAACCATACAGAGATTGATCTGATTGAAGTTGCACATTCGATAAAATGTAATATTCAGGACCTCAAAATAAAAAAAGATTGTAACAGCAAAAACTTAATAATTATGACTCAAAATATCAGAAGTATCTACAAAAATATAGATAACCTACATGTTACGCTAACTCAAATTACGCAAGAAGCTGACATATTGATTTTGACAGAATGTAGACTAAATCCCTCAAAACCTACTCCGTCTATTACTAATTATACGCAATATCAAACGTTGAAACAACTTAATCAAAACGATGGAGTAGTGGTGTACATCAGAGATAATATAAAAGCTAAGGTTACAGAACTTAGCCTAATTAATGCCACTAGTCTACAAATAGATATATCAAGTTATACTATATTTGGTGTATACCGCTCTCCATCATACGTTAATGCCACTAATTTCATTGACTCTTTTAATAATCACCTACAAACACTCACATCATGTAATAACATTATATTACTAGGTGATATTAATATAGATCTAACTGTAGCTATCAATGAGAATGCCAACGAACGGCGCAACCGACTGAATTATTTAAATGTACTTTCGCATCATGGCTTGTTACCTGCCCACTCTTTTGCTACCAGAGGGGATAGTTGTCTCGACCATGTACTACTTAAATTAGATACGAAATTTAACTCCGCCTTTGTAGCAGTTCTTAATACTACGGTCACTGACCATAACCTAGTTACCTTAATCTTAAACCATAAATACAAAATACCGTCCTGTCAAAAGTACAAAACTATAACTAACTATGAAAAAACTTACAGAGATTTAATCTCAACGGATATAAAATATCTAAACAATTACTCAGACCCTAACACGTATGCGAATTACCTGATAGACTTGATCAGAACTCACATATTAGCTAATACTAATCTAGTACCAATACCAAATAGCAAAAGAATCATAAAGCCTTGGATTAATCCTGGAATACTAAAATGTATAGACCTAAGAAATAAGCTACAACTCAAATCTAAGCTAAGCCCTCATGACCAAATCTTATCAATAACCTACAAAAGATACCGTAATTTTTGTACAAACCTAATACAGAAGCTAAAAAGAAAATATAATAAGGATAAAATCAATAAATCAATAAAACAACCTAGATCGCTTTGGCTTGCTATTAACGAGATTACTCAATATAAAGCTCCAAAAAGTTCGAGTGTCAACTTGCTCGGTGTAGGCCCTTGTCCCAAAAGTTCTGTCAACTCTGTCAATAGATATTTTATAGATATAGGTCAAACTTTAGCCGACAATATAAAATGTAACTTCAAACCAAATAAAGCTGATGGTGTAACAACTCACGCACAGCTTTCCTCTTTTGTGCTATTAGATACTCACCCTTCGGAAGTGAATACTGTGCTTATGAGCTTGGACCCTGATAGTGCGCCGGGATGGGACGGAATTTCAACACGCTTCCTGAAACTTTCTAGAGATTTCCTGGTTCCTCTTTTATGCAACCTGGCTAATTTATATTTCAAAACAGGCATCTTCCCAAACGCCCTCAAGCGCTCGGTGGTCACCCCGGTCTACAAGTGTGGGGACAGAGAAGACGTCAATAATTACCGTCCCATCTCTGTGCTTACATCTATGTCAAAAATAATTGAGAGACTATTAAATACTAGACTAGTTAATTACTTGAATAAATATGAGATCATATCCAACAACCAATACGGCTTCAGAAAAGGTCTGTCGACGCAAGATGCTATCACTGATCTCGTATTCAAAGTATCAGACGCTGTTGACAGAGGTAACAAGTGTTTAGTAGTCTTTCTTGACTTAAAAAAAGCCTTTGATACGGTCTCTGTCCCCATACTTGTGGGTAGGCTCGAAAGCGTTGGTATCAGGGGCACTGCTCTTTCCCTTTTTAGCAGTTACCTATCTGACAGAAAGCAGTCGGTGAAAATCGACAAACACCTCAGTGAGGAGGAGAACGTAGTGTTCGGGGTCCCGCAGGGCAGTGTACTCGGTCCAACACTTTTCTTAATTTACATCAATGAATTATGTAACCTGCAGAATGTGGGAGGGAGTATACAGTCCTACGCGGATGATACTGCTATTATTTTTACGGGCAAAACATGGGAACACGTGAAGATGGTTGCTGAGAGGGGACTCACTAGGATTTCTAATTGGCTGAATGAGAATCTGCTTACATTGAATATCCAGAAGACTAACTATATCTGTTTTGCAACATACCTGAATTCCCAACCGGACTCTAACTACAGTATTAAAATACATAGCTGCCCCCTCCCTGATCACCAATGTAATTGTCCGAATCTGCAAAAAGTTAGTTCTATAAAATATTTGGGTGTCATGGTAGACCAAAGACTAAGCTGGCACCAACACATGGAACTAACCTCGTGCAGAGTAAGAAAACTTATTTGGATTTTTAAAACTCTTAGGCATACAATGAGTAAAGACCTGTTGAATAAAATCTATATTGCGTTGGCGCAATCTATCATTACATACTGCATCCCACTGTGGGGAGGAGCTGATAAAACTAACTTCCTACACCTGGAAAGAGCTCAGAGATCCCTCATTAAGGTTATGTTCTTCAAGCCCTATAGGTATTCAACAGAGTCTCTTTATTCTGAATGTTCACTTCTATCTGTTAGAAAATTATATATATTATATACATTGCTTACATACCATAAATCTTTGCCTTTCAATCAGAAGCTTTTAAATAGAAGACGAAAAGATATCGTAGCTCGTAGACCTGCCGTACGCACTGTTTTTGCCCAAAGACAATACAATTCTCAGGCCCCATTCTTATATAACAGAGTAAACAGGCTTCTAAAAATTTACCCTATGCAAGCTCGCATCTGTAAACAGGTGTTGACTAAATGGATATTGCCACAAACATACAACGAGGTAGAAGACCTATTATTGAGAATAGTATAATATAGCCTATTTCTCTGATGTGACTTTCATGTGGGTGGTACTCTAAAACTGATCCCAAGGTAATAACCGCAGGGCTCACATGAGAGAACATAACAAGTAATGCGGTTAAGTTGAACGTGACACTATGCATGTACCTGAGCAAAAGTCACCCTACATAAAACGTAAACACACACATGCATACACACACACACGCGCACTCACACACACACACACACACACACACACACACACACACACACACACACACACACGCACACGCACACCTACACGCACACGCACACGCATAGACACGCCTATACTCTCTCGGAAGCACATACAGACACATATAAATTAAGTCTAGCTGTATCTTGTAATTTTTAGTTTATTTTAAGCTTTAAATTGAAATCCTTAATAATAAACCTGTGGATGAAGAGCGAGGTATTCCCATCACAAGTATCTTTGATTACTTACCGGGAAGCCCCGTTAACTAATTGTAACGGATTTTTCTGAATAAAGCATATTTTTAATTTTTAAAATTTTTTTTTAATATCTAATTGCATTCGCAGTTTATAAGCGTCTTAATTAAGTACTCTTAATAGGAGGATCGACCATTAGTCTTTTGACCAGACCTTGTTCCGTACTACATGGATATATCTTTAGAGCTGATTTATTGTTTTAAACTTCCACAATAATTGATTAATAAATATTTAAAAGGTTGAGGTATCTTCATTACACGAGATCGCTCTAGATGGTTTACCTTGTAAACAAACATCCATTTTTTCTGTCAATCGCTTTCTAATTCTGCGAAGACCCTGCTCTTTTGTCTTTTAAGTTGCACACGTGCAAGGCCACTTACGGTTCCTTGTGCCTTATTAAAAAAAAATTAAAATTAAAATTCATTTATTTCAGGCTTTGCCCATAATATTATTAGTATACAAAAATACTTAAAAATTATGTTAGTAGAACCACCACCAATTAGTTTAGGTATCTTATGCAAGTTTTAAAGCATTTTTAGTTTTTTTCTACAATTCAATATTTTGTTTACGAGTTGATTTTTGCACTTATGTCTATTAATAAAATATAAGAGGCTTATTTTTTTTTTTTTTTTTTTTTTATTTTCTTTATCGAGGAAACAAACAGCTTAAATACTAATACATTTAGACTTATTAAATTTAAGTAACTCACTAGCCTAATTAGTTTCCACTACTAGCTCATACAATTAATGTTAATGTAAATGAGAAACTTGCACTCCAGGAATAAAAAGTTAAGCAAAAAGACAAATTCTTGATAGCAGTTATGCAAAGAAGTAAAAAAAAAAAAAAAAGAAAACTTTATACTTAATACTAAGTGTATACACTTGAATGTTCCTTCAGAAGGCGACGAAAACGCGCCATTTTGTCATGAAATATGTCGATGCCGCCGTAAGTACTATTGTATTTATTACATGATCTAATAATAAAGCTATTTTTTCTATACCTTGTGTTGCAAAAGTGTACCGAAAATGTAAATTTATGCCGTGCGCTTGGTCTAGGACATCTGAATGCTAATCGATTCAAAAGGGAGGGAGAATCAATTAAACCATTAATAATTTTAAATAATAATATTTGGTCTTTGTGCTCTCTACGAGTCAGCAACGTCTCAATATTTTGAGAGTTGAATTTCTTGAACCTATGCTTCAACCGTCTGATAAATCTCGTTTGAATCGCCTCCAGCATGTCAATATATTTGGCGTACATTGGGTTCCACACAGAAGATGCATACTCTAACTGGGATCTTACGAATGAATTGTACAATAATACCAAGGTGTTAGCATTTTTAAAATCGGTACTCTGACGTAAAATGAAACCTAGCAGTCTAAATGCCTTTGCTGTGATTATATTTAAATGTGACTCAAAGTATAACCCACAGTCCAGTTGAACCCCCAGATCTCTCACCTCATTAACCCGGCTTAGGTTTATGTCATTAAGTTTGTAATTAAACAGGATCACTTTCTTTTTCCTTGTGAAGGTTATAGTGTGACATTTATCTGCATTCAAATAAAGTTTATTATCCGAACAGTATAAGCTCAACCGGTCCAGATCTTGTTGAAGCAGTTCACAATCGCTTATTGATTTGATAGCGGTGAAAATTTTTGTGTCATCAGCATATAATAGCAATTTTGAATTTTTGAAGCAGCTGACTATATCATTAATATAAATATTAAAAAGCAGGGGGCCGAGATGAGATCCCTGGGGAACTCCAGAGGTCACAGGAGCAAAACTTGAGGTAAATCCCTTTACCGTCACTGCTTGAGATCTATTTCTGAGGTAGGAAGCTAGCCAACGCAGGAGATCGCCGTGAACACCGATTGCCTTGAGCTTGGACATTAGCAGGGAATACGAAATTTTATCAAATGCTTTAGAGTAATCGGTGTACACAGCGTCAACCTGTAAACCTCCATCCATAGATTCGAGGACAGTTTCCAGGAATTCACATAAGTTTGACTCAGTAGAGCGCCTAGAAATAAAGCCATGCTGGTAACAAGTCAAAAGAGGACTAATTGCAGGGTAAAATGCGTCATAGACAATTTTTTCGAATGTTTTGGGAAGCACGGATAGCTTTGAAATGCCGCGATAGTTTCTAACATTATGTTTGTCACCGCTTTTGTGAATGGGGACAACAAAAGAACGCTTCCAAAATTCGGGCATAATACCACTCGATATAGATAACTTGAACAAAAATGATACGGGGAATGATAATTGTTTACTACAGTTTGACAGAAAAAGTGGATGCAACCCGTCCGGTCCACTACCCTTTGACACATTAATTTTTTTGAGATATCTTTCAACAATATCGTGCGTGATTTCAATATTACTGATAATGGAAGAGCTAGATTCCACAAGGTTTAAGTTCTCATGCTCATTCGTATCATTTACAAACACGGACTGAAAAAATGCACCAAATAACCTGGAAATAGATTGACCGTTGTTTCCCACCTCATTATCCAATTTTGCCGTATCAGGTATGCTGTTAATATTCTTCTTTGACTTAATGTACGTCCAAAATTGCTTAGAGCATCTGTTAATATTTAATTCTGACCTATTTATAAAATCATTATGACAAGAAACTTCTAACTCCTTTACGGTCTTTCTTATATCCGAATAATTAGTATAATCTGTTAACCTACCATAGATTTTCCATTTTTTGTGTAATTTCTTTTTTCTCTTAATCATTTTAATCAATTTGTAAGAAAACCACAAGGGATAATCATATTTTTTACTAATAATTTTTGTCGGCACGTATTTATCAATGATGTTATTAACGATTAAGTAAAAACTATCTAGCGCCTTCTCAATGTCAGTACTCGATAAGAGTCTATCCCACGCAATACTTTCCAGCTCCTCCTTTATGAGATCATAATTAGCGGCGTGAAAACGGCGCGTGGTTCGGGGAGGGGGCCTCAGCCATGCTTCCCCCTTCACGACCAGTGCGTCTATAGCTAGAGGCGGGTGATGATTATCCACCGGCTCAGAAAGCGGTTCCGTCCGACTTACGTTACTTTGGAAGCTGGAAAAAACAAGATCCAAGGATCTATCGTTGTGATTAAGAATACCGTTAGATTGATACCAACCTGTAAAGGACATAAAAGTGTACAACTGTGTAGTCAATAAGTCGTTCGAGGGGTTTGCTAGGATAAAACTGTTAATAGCAGTATCCTTTCTCCATGACGCATGAGTAACATTAAAATCTCCAGCAACAAGGAACTCATCATCAGGTCTGTCAACACTTAATTCTGATAATGACTCGAAGAACGATTGTTGAGACGAAACTTGATCTGTTGTTACCGGAAAATAACAGCAATATAAGTGAAGTCGTTTTGAGTTTGGCCCGTTTGACAACATAATATCAACATGAGTTAAATCAGCGTCTAGGAGTGAGGGAAGCACTCCCGAACAGCTGACATCGGCCATCAGCTCGCGCCTAACCGCGATCAGGGTGCCGCCGCCTCGCGTCATACCGCGCCTCTCGTAATCCCGGTCAGTACGATACACATTATAACGTGCATCAAAAAACTCAGTATCAAAAATACCAGGCATCATGCATAGTTTTTAAATCAAAGTTACGTTCTGTGAATTTCAAATATGAAATTTGATAAGTATCTACCATAAACATTATCACAAAGGCCAAAAGAACAATCGATTCCGAGAAATATAATAATTTACGGTCCTTTGATGTATAATAATAATTATTGAATATGTTAGTATTTACTTGATAAAACTAGGAAATTAAATAATAACACGAACTGAGCAAATCGACGGAATAAAAAGTATATTGTATATATCAAGACAAGAGATTACAGAGTAAGGTTGCCAACAGTAAAAGTTTTTGACAGGTACAAAATATAAACTATGGATGGCGTTCAGTGTTGCAATTAATCATTTCAACATCCTCTTCTTAATTGCAAACCCATAGCCATGGAACAGTCATCAGTCTTCTTCGGAGAAATTGGTTTTGTAAGTATGTCGGCAACCATATCTTGAGTCCCAACATAGCAGAGTTGAATTTTCTTATCAGCAACTCTTTCTCGGAGGAAATGATGTCTCAGATCAATATGTTTGCTGCGAGCACAGTAAGAATCATTACCTGCAAATTTGATAGCGCTTTGATTATCACAATATATTATGGTGGGCACATCTGTAAGCTTCCAATTCAGTTTCGACTCTAAATGTCTTAGCCACATAGCCTCTTGTGTGGCCGTAGCTAGTGCTATATATTCAGCCTCCATGGTTGATAAGGCAACTGTGTTCTGTCGTTTAGAACACCATGAGACTGAAGCACCCTGAAACAAAAAAATGTAGCCCGAGCATGATCTCCGGCTGTTAATGTCGGAAGCCCAATCTGAATCACAGTAGCCAAACACTCCTCTTTCATCTTTATCTTGGCAAAATTTTAATTTATAATCCTTAGTTCCTTTTAAGTAGCGTAGCACTCTTTTTACTGCCAACCAGTGTTGTGTTTCTGGTTTGTTGTTGAAACTACTCAATTTGTTTACAACAAAACAAATATCTGGTCTTGTTCCTTGTGATAAGTAAAGTAAACTTCCAATAGCTTCTTGATAAGGTACATAACTAATAATATTATTTTCATCTCCTGTGCTGATCAATTTGGAACTAAGATCACAGGGTGAATGGACTGGATTACAATCTGTCATATTGAATCTCTGTAGGATTTTTTCTATATAAGCAGTCTGATCAATATAAATTTGATCTCTGGCCGTGTTTTGACTTATCCTCCAGCCAATAAAATAATTGACAGGTCCCAGTGATTTCATTTCAAATTTACTTTTAAGTTGTAGCTTGATCTCTTTACCTTTTTCTTCATTATTATAAAAAATTAATAAATCATCAACGTAGATCAATATAAAGATGATGTTTCCATTATCATTTTTGTAGTAAATACATGGATCAACAGACGTACTTTCCAATCCTAACTGTTTGAGAACAGAAGTAAGTTTCAAATTCCATTGGCGACTCGCCTGTTTTAAGCCATAAATAGACTTATTTAATCTGCAAACTTCTTGTCCGTGTTCATAGCCAGGTGGTTGATTCATATATATTTCAGCATCTATATCTCCCTGCAAAAATGCTGTAACTGCATCCATTTGATCTATATATAAATTTTCTTTTACAGCTAGTGCAAACAAATATCTTATTGAAGTGTGCCGTACTACGGGAGCAAAAATTTCATTATATTCAGTTCCTTTCTTCTGTCTGAATCCTTTTATTACCAATCTTGCTTTGTATCGTACAACTTCACCATTTGCATCTATTTTCATTTTATAAACCCATTTGCAAGGGATTATTCTTTTGTCTTCAGGTAGAGTTACCAATGTCCATGTATTATTTTGAAGAAGCGATTCATACTCGCTATCCATAGCTTCTTTCCACTCTTTTGCTTTTGGGCTGGATAGAGCGTCTTCCACAGTCTCTGGTTCCTTTAATAATGCTGATGAACATGTTGATTTCTCTTCATAACAAAAATAAGTAGTAGGTTTGGGTTTGATATTCCTTGGCCTCAGAGTTATATTTCTTAATGGTATAGAATCGTCATCATGTCTTTCCGGTTTGTAATCTGGGTCATTATCTCTTTCTAAATTTGACATATCGCTGCTGGCATCATACAATTGTTCCTCTTCTGAACTTTCACTTACTAAAGTATCGGTATCAGATTCTTGTTTGGCTGTTGTTTCCTGTTCTTGCAAAGAAGTAAGTGGCATAATTACACAATTATTCCTAGCTGTGTGTTCCAAGAAAACAACATCTCTACTCTTGTATATTTGTTTTTTACTCTCATCATAAAATCTGTAGCCTTTAGTATATTCGCAATAACCCACAAATATCATCTTAGTAGCTTTTGAATCCCATTTTTGTCTGCTTTCTTTTGGTACATGAACCATTGCGTGACAACCAAATATTTTCATGTTATTTAAGTTTGGTCTTTTACCTGTCCACAATTCATATGGCGTCTTGTAGTCCAAAGCTTTTGTTGGTGAACGATTTGTTATATATGCCGCTGTTGAGACCGCTTCAGCCCAAAATATTTTCTGTAATCTGGAATTCAAAATTAGGCATTTAGCTCTCTCTACTAATGTGCGATTCATACGCTCTGCCATACCGTTTTGCTGTGGTGTATATGGATTACTTGTTTGATGCTGGATACCAGATTTACACAAAAACAATTTAAAATCATTGTTTACATATTCTTTTCCATTATCTGTGCGTAACGTCTTTATTTTCTTATTGGTTTCATTTTCTACTAAATTCTTAAATTCTTTAAACTTATCTAAAGTTTCAGACTTGCTCTTCATGAAATAGACTGATACTTTCCTACTATAATCATCAATGAACGTAACATAATATCTGGCACCTCCAATAGAACTTGTCTCCATCGGACCACATAAATCTGAGTGAATTAATTGGAGCAATTCTGAAGCCCTAGTACCGGTATTTTTAAATGGTTGTCTACTCATTTTTCCTTCTAAGCAAGTTGTGCAAATTTGATTACCTTTTTTTGATAATTCAACTCCGTCTGCACTATCAGTTACCTTCTGTAAGTCTGTGAAATTGAGATGGCCCATTCTTAGATGCCATAAATTTACATCTCGCTCATCTGCTGTTGATAGCAATGCCGGTGCTTCAGAAACATTATTCAATATATACATGTTATTGCGATGCAATGCTGTCAATATTAACTTATTATTTTGGTATATCTGACAACCATCTCTCTCAAATTTCACTTCACAGCCTTTATTTACCATTTGGCTTACAGAAAGTAAATTGACTGTCAGGGTGGGTACATATAAGACATCACTGACGTGTATTGTCCGTATTAAGCCATCTGAGTCTCTAATCTGAAAATCCACCTTGCCACTGCCTTTTACTGCTACTGTTTTATTGTCTGCAACCTTAATATTGTTGATAGTTGATGGGGATACATCATACATCCAATTCTTGTTATTGCACATATGCAGTGATGCTCCAGAATCGACATACCAGCAACTCCCATCCAATGCAGCAGCAGCTGGAAAAGCAGCATAATAACCATTATTTGAATTGTCATTGTTTGACAGAACCTTTTTTTTGTCTTTAAAGTAGCAATCCCTACTCATGTGACCATACTTGTTACATACAAAGCACCGTGGCCCTTTGGGTTGCCCTTTTTTCTGAAATTGGTTATTAGGGTTTTTTTGCTTTGACATACTTTGTTTATTATATGACTTGGCATAGTAAGCAGCTGAATCTGATACCTTAACTTCTTGTAACAACTTAGTTTTTACATAGTCTGCAGTAATATTCACACCGGAGCTCTCCAAAGCCATTATCATAGGCTTGTAGTAATCTGGGAGACCAGCGAGCAGCAATGTACCCAGCCACTCGTCACCTACTACAAAATTGATATTTCTCAACTTGTGAGCTGTTGACATTACCTTATTGACATATTCTTCGACACTCGAGCAATTGTCCAAGTTAGTGGTGATCAAATCTCTCAATAAACCTACTTTTCTGCTAAGCCCTGAGTCATCAAACACTTTTTCTAATTTAGTCCAAACCTGTTTCGCTGTTGTAGCTTCTTGTACATGGACGTAATTAACTGGGTCCACCAACAGTATTATTTTCGATTTTGCTTTCGTATTTTTCTTGCTATCAGATATATAGGCTGGATCAGGTTCAATCTCTTGCCACAATTCTTCATGTTCGAGGTAGTTTTTTACGGCAAACTTCCAACTTTGGTAATTTTCTCTTCCAATTAGTTTCTCAATAGTACCCATTGTTATTTGTGATGCCATTTTATTAAGTACTTTTCTCAAAAAATAAGCTGAAATTGCTGGAAAATAAAAATGAGCACGCCGGCAATGGCCGATTTTGATTTGAATTTTTAGGTTACTAACTTCAATCTAATTGAATCACAGCGTTTATTTCTTGAAAATACTTCCCTAATATACTATCGGACATATATTGCCCATAACCTATTGAATATGTTAGTATTTACTTGATAAAACTAGGAAATTAAATAATAACACGAACTGAGCAAATCGACGGTATAAAAAGTATATTGTATATATCAAGACAAGAGATTACAGAGTAAGGTTGCCAACAGTAAAAGTTTTTGACAGGTACAAAATATAAACTATGGATGGCGTTCAGTGTTGCAATTAATCATTTCAACAATAATAAAAGAATACAATAAATTCACAACAATATAAAAAAATATTCACTGCAGTCCCAAATAATTCATAATAGATTAAAAAGTTAAAACGTTCATTAACGGAAGAACCACATAAACTATTTACCGACAATATATAAATTTCGATATGGATATATTTATAGTAGGCTGATCGATGCGCGCCAACAGCTAAACATTTAACCCATACCCGCAAAGTTATATAGAAATACGGCTCCACGCAGTCTGTTAAAATCTTTAAATTACAAATACTACTCACCAAATAACCAATATAGTTAAAAAAATGTTTTCGTTTATTAACCCCTTTATACATTGCCTTCCGGACTCGCAACTTGACCGTGATGAGCGGGTCGTACCGAGCAATGTATGCTGTATACAGAGATGTAATGAGCGCTCCGTGGTTGCGATAATTAAGGGCATTAAGCAATATTATGAGTAGCGGCACAAATGTTCCCAACCTTTTGCATTCTGTTATAAGGCGAACAAAAAACAAACACAGCAGACATCGACACATATCAACACAAACATCATTTACACTATGGATGTACATACAAATTCCATAAAAGGTTATTCTTATGAAATTTTCTTTAAAGATTCTTCAGATGTGATGTTGATGACCGGAGACTTGTCGCATTTACGTACCATAATTGTACAGTTGCGAACCCAGCAAAATGCGTAGTTTTTCTCTTTTGCCCTAATCTTGGCTTGGTGCAAAAGTTTTTTATTTCGCGAAGAGAGATGGTCATTGAAATAGATTCGGTTGGTCATTCCCAGGAATCCAATGTCATTTGCCTTGAGATCCTTCAATTTACGAAGAGCCGCAAGAAAGTCATCTTTTTTGTACCGCGACTGCAATTTTAAAATAATCGGTTTACATCTTGTGCCCTCAGTATCGTTCTTCACAGCTACTCTTGTTACGAAGTCTATATCCCTGTCAGGGTTTAGAGAAAACCCACTTCGGTCAGCTATCGTAGTGACAATTTTTATTAGGTTTTCTCCAACCTTCTGAGGGACACCATTAATTTGAATATTCGACCGTCGCACCCATTGGTCATTTTTGTGGCCATCCTCTTGTATGGAATCAATCTGGGCTTTTAAGTGCTCCATGTCATTCCTGAGCATTTCCACGGCAGTGACTCTTGACTCAATTTCGTCCACTCGAGTTGATAGATTGTCTAAGCGAATGTTCAGCGTTGTCTTCAATTCACCTATATCAGATTTGACTTGATGTATGTCTTGTTGAATGAGGGATATAGTAGACATCTGAGCCTGCATATCTGATATTTTTGATAAAATATCATTTAAGAAAGTCGTATGATGTTGGTCAAACTTATCACTCGTCGATACCAATAACTGCCTTGGTGTAGAAGTTCTTGAGGAAGTGGAAAGCCTCTGCTCCAACGGTAGACCAGAGGAGAATTTGCCTTGAGGTGAGGCGTGATGCTGAATATCTTCAACTCTGGACTCCTCCAAGCCTGCCTGCGAGGCATCCCTGCACGGGTTGCACATCCAAGTGGCTCTACCTGTTCCAAGTCTGGTGTAGCCACGTTCGGTAATACCACCACAACCGGCTCCAAAATGGTATGTCTTCTTGCAAACCGAACAGTCAGCGCCATCGCCCACTGTTTCGGAACATTCCGCACATTTCGCAGTTTGCATGTTGAGAACCACTGACTTTTCTATTCCAGCCAAGTACGCGTCTCTCGTCAACAAGCGCTCACACGAGATTATTGATATGTTTACTGGTGGTTTGCACCACCACAGTCCCCCCCTTGACTTTGTGTGAGTGAGAAACATTCTCATTTCGCAAAGGTCACTTATATCAATTTTGACTTTGTTTGTTGTTGACTGTCATATAATACCTCGCTATGTTTACTGCATTAAAATTCCCTTCTATTTTCCGAGTAACTGGCTCTATCAATGTGTAACAGTTCGGGTATGGTACTGCTGTGACTATGTAAGGTCCCTTGTACAGGAGTGAAAACTTTTTCATGATTTTATGTTCTTTATTTGACCGTATAAATGTGTTAATTTTGACATAATCCCCTATTTTATACACGACTAACCTATGTCTTTTAGTAAACTGTCGTTTTCTGCCTACACTAGCCTTTAAAGCCTAGATCTCTGCTTAAAGATTCCGGAATTACTAATAATATCAACTCGGTGTTGGGCGTTATACAATATTATATTTCGCCTATCAACTTGTAATATTAAAATATGCATATATCCGAGTCTTCCTTTTCTTGTCTCAAACTATCTTTAATCCGTTTTAACATCGGATCTTCATCCTGTAATACCGCGATTTGTCGTAAACTACGTGTTTACGACAAATCGCGAAAAAAGATTTAAACCAGTATATGTGTGGTTGAGTGGTTTTATTTTCTTTGCCCACTTCCACACCTTCAATATTCCTACTCAAAGTATCAGCTACAAAATTCCACTACCCTTTATGTATTGAATTTCATAATCGAATTGTTCTAAATAGGAAACCCATCTAGCAACACGTGCACTAAGCAACGTCCATGATTTAACAAATGTTAGGCTTTTATGGTCTGTCTTAATGACAATCCTTGCACCCCTCAAATAAGTTTCAAACTTCTTTAATGTGTAAATAATGGCAAAAAACTCTTGTTCACTAACAGTCCATCTGGTTTGGGCTCCTTTGTAGGCGTATAAACAAAAGACTATTATCTTTTCTAAACCGTCTTTGTCTAATTGAAAGACATAACCGCCTAACCCGACTGAGCTTGAGTCAGCCTGAACAAAATATAAACCATTGAAATCTGGTTGAGAAAGCATTACACTGTGTGTAAACGCCCCTTTTATATTGTTAAAAGCTTTGTCTTCTTTATCACCCCATACGAACTTAACGTTAGCTTGTAATAATTTGTACAATGGATCCGTTAAAATTCCAAAATCTTTTATGAACCTTCTAAAATAATTCACGAACCCTAAGAATGAACGTAATTGTTTTATAGTCTTCGGCCTGGGATAGTTTAATATCGCTTCTATTTTGTCTGGGTCTAAACTAACGCCCTCCGTACTAAGAATGTGACCTAATAATTTAACTCGCTTCGCTGCAAAGTTATTTTTTTTTAATTTCGTTAATACTGTATCTCATTGATGTAAATGCTCCTCTAAGCTACCTTTAGAAATCAAGCATGAATCATCTAAGAAGTTCTTACAATATGACCTGACCTCTGGCCCTAATACAATATCCATAGCTCTGGAAAATGATTCCACACTTGGTTTTAATCCCTGAGGCAATACTTATAGACGTAGCTTTTGCCTTGGAAAACAATGCCAGTATATTTTTTTTGATTCTTGCGACAATGGTATGGTAAAATATGCGTCCTTAATATAAATTACTACAATATAATTAATGACGTGACCAGACTGTAATATGTCACTCATCACCAATTCTTATTGGAATAGTAACTAACCTATTCAACTTTTCCTTAGTAACCCCAAAAGCTCGCGCTATCCTGTAATTCAGCTATCTGACCTAAATTTTCTTTAATCTTTTCATTACTCTCCTGTCTTACACATGTGACTTCTGATCCACTATCTATAAGCCCTTTTAGCTGAATATTTCCCACATGAACAATTATATCAGGTAATGTAATTTGTCTATCTAGATCTGAAGTAGCGTCTTAACTATTCGCGTCCCTAAATACTGTACATAATGCCCTGCCCTTTCATTATCCGTTTGATCAGCCAAACACACTCGGAACTCTCGCCCTTTATGAAGTAACAATTGAATAAATTCTTCTATTCCTACGCTTGAACCTAGTGTACATAATTCATATAACCGATGTTTACTATCGTTCACGCCTGCATCGTGCATTTACATTGAAACATATAATGCAAACTAAGTGGCAAATACTCCTCTCTACCTGCCTTATCTAATGTTTTTACCCCAGCCACTATCTTTTTTGGTTTGACGGCTCTACTTGTGACGTAGCCGACATGTGGTTACTTGTCTCACTACCTGGTTCTTTAGCTAGCGAAAATTCTATTGGTCGATGACCACATTCCCGCAAGTTAACGCCCCCCCTAGAGTGGTTCACTCCTCTACCTCGGTTACTAAAATTTCGGTATGAATAATTACGTCCACGACTATTTCCTATCGGATTGTATCGTATTGTGTTTACCCGCACTGCCGACCTATAAGTAGCTCTAGCGGAAGGACCACCGTGCGTAAAATTCCCATCCCTATTGTTTGATGACGCTATAGCTGTTAAGTGATTTTTATCAACGTTCTGTTCTAGATGCCTAATAAACTCCATTGGACCTCTAACTGTCATATTTTCCTTGCGTGAAAAATATGCTATCTGTATGTGCTGTGGCAGTTTCCGAAAAATAGTATTTACCTTTTCCGTTTCGGTAAAAGGTATAGTCAAGTAATAAATTTTATTAATTTGCGCCGCAAAATACTCTTCCATTGTTAATGGAGAACTTTGACATATTTCGAAGTGATGAATTTTTGTATTACTATCTCTTGTTCGTTAACGCCCTAAAATAAGTACTTCACGGAAATCGCGCTCAAAGTCATCAAAAGACTTCCAACTATCTCTATAGATATTTAATCGGGATCTTGCTGATCCTGTCAACGATTCTATTGCTAAAGCCAATGCTTTTGCGCTATTAAAGTCAATGCCTATTAGCGATATGTAATTACGCAATTCTCGTAAGAACTGCATCGGACTATTATTATTATTGCGTCCATCAAAACTAGGTAACTTCTGTGCTACTTTCACAATGCAAACCTGATTTATCCCTGTTATTTCCACAGTATTAATTCCAGGATTATTAATTGATTGAACCTGATTAATACCCCTATCTATCATCACCCCACTATCAACTGACCCGCTACCTGATCTGGCCGAACTTGTGATGGCCCTTTCTAACATGTCTACCCGATTTACTATTTGCTGCAACAGCGATTCGCTATTGACAGTTCTCTCATTGGACACAGGCGCTTCCCTTTGCAACGGCGACATTACTTCCGATACGCTACCCGCAACGTCTGATCTAGATTTTCTAAATGTCCTACCTCCTCGCTTCCCAACTACAGTCCTTCTAGTATGCACCATTTCAAAACTAATCAACAAAGTCTATTTATCGCGCAATTGAAACAATCTTTAGATGTAGGTAAAATAACTAAAATTATTTTTGCTACCGTGATACGCCCTGACGCCCTTAACTACCTGCTTTCTAACGCCTCAACATTTTTTTATTGTAGATCCTTTTGTTTTGTCTACTGTGAATGACTCTAATCGTCGTTTAAAATTTGTAATCTACGTTGTGTTTTGATTTTTATCAGTTCGAGATATTTGTTGAATACTAAAATTAATTATGTATTCAAATACAAATATCCTGGTCACTACGGCACCACCTGTAATGGTCACCCCACCCTACTACTCGACCTGCTCGCCTCGCCTGCCTCGTACTCTTTCCTAACTCCTTAGTCTATACTCTAACTCGCTTCTCCCTACGCGAAAGTTGTCTGAAGTCGCGTGTAGAATCGAAGGAATGGAGGTCTACCACTGCGGTTCAAATACTGGATCTATAATAATTATGAATTACTATGTAATGCCTACATCAAACCCTAGTATATTAAGCCTGCCGCAAGGAAAACGTAACCCGTGTTTTCCTTATAGAAATTGTGATCGTCTAGAATTTAAATTTCGTTTTTGGTAATTACCTTTCTACTTGCTACTTTAGACCGTATTTTGTTGAAATAGAAATAGAAGCTGAGATATTAATACCAAATGAGAATTTTTACGCAGTCCGTTCTAACAAGAATATCATATGACAGTCAGTGCTTTAAACTAACTTTTATTGCTAAGTGGAATAGTTTTAAACAAATAAGGAGTTTGTCCGACCACGGCCACTCAAGTCTAGTCTTGTCATAAGTCAAGATTTAAATAATAACTGATCCCCCAGTTATAGATACAGCGCAAATAATTTACAAAGAGCTCTTTGTTTTCCCCTGTGTAGGTACTTTATGTTTTGATTTGTACGTACAATTTGTTATCTCAATGAGATATTGTTTTATAAATTATATATCCATGGATTAGAATGGAGTTGAGTGAACTCAACTTAGTACCCTGGCACTATTGTGCGTTTTCCCTTTTTGTAATATTTCGTCGACGAATTAGGTGCGGAATGAAATTTGGCACTCTTGCGCTCTTGATAAATTTATGTATATGATATTGTGTCTGTCGACCCGAGTCGTAGTACTTGACAAAGTCCAACAGCTCTGATATACCTAAGCGACGGGCTCCAGCCTACTAAAAAAATGGAAGTCCTCCAAGTCAATTAAATTAATAAAATGCTGGCGCATATCATTAATTCAATATAACTCTTGCAAAAGCCTCTAAACTTATTTCCTAGAATATTTAAATGTATTTGATAATAGCTCCACCACTGCGAAGTTATTGTTAGATAAATACCGTTGCCGCGATATCCTTCTACTAATAACAACGACCCTTTGCCTCTGCTTCTCTAGAATCGGTCTAGATCCACGTACACAGCTATTATCACGTAACACACAAATCTTAACACTGGCAACTAATTTCAAATGAATTAGGCTTACTTTATCTCAAATAAAACGCGCTTTTATAAACTTTTACAAAATAACTATCACTTTGCTTCACTAGAATAATCACTAATTTACCCCAACGTAATGTGTTACGCGACCTAAGTGTGTGTGTACCTACAGCTGCTAAGCCCTAGTGTTCTGTACCTGGTCTCAAAGTTTCCACCACGAATCTTTGAGGTGTGTGTGAATGTGGCAAAGTTAACCTACTCCTAACGCCCTAGCTGGCGAGAAACCGGGCCTACAGGTTAGAAAGGTTTCTCACAATAGGAAATGTAAGGAAAGGAAGGTATTTGGTCGCCCCCGAAAGAGGAATCCCACAAAGCTTTTGCTGAGAGTCTGGCGGGAAAACCAGAACCCTATTCTAGGTCCACTTCGACGGTCCCAAAGCTCCGTGAAACTCGTTTCGGCGCTGCGGTAATTGTTAGCTATTCTGTTCAACCACTGTTCCTCAAGACTAGGTAATTCTGAAACCAATTAGCAACCGCAGTATTCCAAACTAGCATAGAGTACAAAACTCTATTAGGCCCGAATGCCTTTAAGCTCGGTATGCGAACCGATATCAGTAGGATGACATTGTACTTTCTCGCTCTTTCTTTCGTTCGATTGCAGCAGGGGCTGCAATCTCACTTCAAGAGAGCGAGAAAGTACAATGTCATCTTCAGAACGAGGTGCATTATTCAGCAAATGAACAGTCCCCATGATTATAGAGTAAAGTTTTACTATGTTAAATACATACTGTATTCTTATCTCGTTCCAACAGCTCTAGACTAGATAATTATTGATTTAAAATACGAGAACGTTATTGTTACAGCTCATTCTATTATAGCTATCGCAACACTGCAGTCACATTGTAAACAAAGTAATGAAGTTTGTTAAACAAAAAGAATCGCTTAAATTAGAGTGCATCTGTCCTACGTCATCTGGAGAACCTAAGCGACATGGAAAATTATTACCAAGTACAATACGTTGTATTGTGTGTGGTCCCTCCAATAGCGGAAAAACTAATTTAGTGATAAGTTTACTATTGCATGAAAATGGACCAAGATTCCGAAACCTTTATGTGTATTCAAAATCTTTATATCAACCTAAATATTTATACCTTGAAAAGGTTTTGGATATGGTTCCTGGAACATCATTCAGTAAATACAATCATAATGGCGAAATTTTGAGTCCACATGACGCCTTACCTAATTCAATTATCATTTTTGACGACGTTGCTTGTGAAAATCAAAACAACATTAGAGATTATTTCGCCATGGGACGTCATAAAAATATAGATTGTTTTTACATCAACCAAACTTACACAAAAGTTCCCAAACAACTTGTACGAGACAATTCAAATCTTGTCATTTTATTTAAGCAAGATGATATTAACTTGAAGCACGTATATGACGAGCATGTTGGGTCTGATATGTCATGGTCCCAATTCCGTGAGATGTGCTCTGCTGTTTGGAATAAACCATTTAGTTATCTTGTTATTAATAAGGATTGTGACAAAAACAACGGATGTTACCGATTAGCTTTCGACACATTCATATTAATAGATGAACATACATAAAAGACGGTTGTATTATTTATCACCCACTCCTATTCATGATTTTGAACCGAGCGGAATACTTTGAAATGGAGAAAAATCTTAAAGCGCAAATTATAAAATCAGCAACAGCTGTTAAAAGAAAAGTTGCGTTGATAAAAGATGTGAAAAATACAAACAATAAAACATTAGAAACTCTACTGAAACCTATTGTTGATCCACTAACTATATTGACAAACAAAAAAAATGTTACTCCTCATAAGGAAGAGCATTTTGATGAACCAGTGATGAAAAAAAATAAAAATCACAATAACCATTCCTTTGAAGATGAGGATCAGTCATTATTTACCTCTGATGAAGATTACAATGAATCTAATAGTGAAGATGAAGATGAAAAACAAGAGCAATACAAGAACTACAACAAAACCCTTGTTGTGTCACCATCTGAAGATCACAATATAAGCGAGGGATCATTTAAATCTCTACAGTCATCGCCGAGTCTTAAAAATCAATCACTGTCATGGTCAACATCGTCTGACGTAATGGAAGATGTTCCGTATGGAATCAGAAATGAGCGGGGTAAACTGTTACTGGGCAAGACCCGTGTTTATGATGATGGAGTTATTCTTAAAATAGGAGCACTTACGGTCAAAAAAACTGTTGGCTTGAAAGAACTTTTGTTTAAAAAGAAACCAAATTTAGATGTAGTAACATGTGATGATTTACAAAATTACAAGTCACTTTTAATAGAAACCAATGCTCATCGACGTAATTGTGAATCATCTAAACCTATTAACAGTAACAAAGGATTTAAATATACGAATGTAATTAAACCTATGTTTAAATTCTCTCGAAATCCAACTATAAGTGTAGAAAGTATTCCAAAAGGTAAAGGTATATCACTTTTAAAGACAGTGAAATCAAATACTGATGTAGTTTACTGGGATGACCCAAACGAGTTAGTCGAGCGATTAAAGTTACTACTTGCATCCAGGGAAGCAGGCAACACTGGCGTAAATAATGAAATAATTGCAATTATTTCGGAACTGCATGAATCTGGTATCATAAACGTCGAACTTATAAAGAAGAAACCGGGAAAATTGAGCAGTATTCTTTCAGTAGTCAACCTACCAAGACAGCAATGAATATAGACAAATTTGGTCATCACGTCCATAAGCGTTTACGATTGACAGAATACATTGACAACTTCAACGAAACATTGGTGAAGTCAGATACCGGACACTACGATTTAAAATCTTCTAGATTAAAAGGGTTATCATATCCAACCGAAGACGACGAAGCAGTAAACAAAGTTTACTTAGACAAAATAGTTCAAGAATTAAGAAATGAAATCGAAAAAGTGAAGCTTGAAGTTAAGTTTCATTTGAAGAACTTGAAACCTTCACAACAGAACATTTAAATAAATCGTTTTACACAAAGTCGGAAATAGACAATTTAATTCATTCAAACAAAAATGAGCAAAAAGGACATAATTGATGAACTTCACAAAGCAGCCAGAAGAAATTTTCCGCGTAGATGCACAGTCATAAAAGGAATTGATGATCTATGGCAAGCTGACCTCATAGATTTACAAAAATATTCACAGTTTAATAAAGGACACAATTACATATTAGTAGTGATAGATACATTGTCAAAGTATGTGTGGGCAAGTCCCATTAAATCTAAAGGAAAAAAATGTGTTGCCGACGCAATGCAACAGATTTTTAAAGTATCATCTAGAAAACCTAAATATTTGCAAACGGATTTGGGCAAGGAGTTTTATAATGATAATTTTGGTCAACTGATGAAAAAATATAATGTGAACCATTATTCTACTTACTCCGTCAAAAAAGCTTCTATTGTAGAGCGAGTCATACGTACGCTAAAATCTCATATCTTTAAACTTTTCAGTTTATACGGTTGCTATCGCTGGCAGGGCAAATTATTAAATACTGTAATAGATACCTATAACAGCACTACTCATCGCATAACAAAATTTAAGCCCAATGACGTTAATAAGATCAATGAAATGTCTGCATTATGTAATATAAGCAAAGCGTATAGAAATCGAAAACACTTAGTACCTAAGTTTCAAGTTGGTGATTATGTACGTATAAGCAAATTTAAAGGAGACTTTTATAAAGGTTATACTCCTAACTGGTCAACGGAAATATTTACAGTAGCAAAGATAAATGATACAAATCCACCAACTTATCATTTGGAAGACAAGCATAAGCAGGTTATATTGGGGACTTTTTATGAGTATGAACTACAAAAGACTAAATATCCAGATATTTACCTCATCGAAAAGATTATTAGAAAAAAAGGAAATAAATATTTCGTGAAATGGTTAGGTCTTAGCAACGATGAGAACAGTTGGATAAACAAAAACGAGATAGTTTTATAATATAAATATACTTTTAAACCAAATCTATTCATTCTCCGCATATCAATGAAGGAGGGAAGTGGTATTATAGACAGCGTAATAAACCATTTGCCGTTCGAGCTACATTTACCTGGATATCAATTCTGTGGTCCTGGAACAAAGCTTAAGACACGTTTAAAAAGGGGGGATAGAGGTGTAAACAAGTTAGACCAAGCTTGTATGTACCACGATATCGCTTACAACAACAACGATTCAAACGTTCGACGAGAGGCTGATAAAGAACTTTTGAATATGGCCAAGAAAAGATTAAACGCTAAAGATGCTAAGAAAGGTGAAAAAGTGGCATCATGGATAGTAAAGAATGCAATGAAAGCGAAACTCAAGGCTGGTGCGGGCGCTCGTACATTTATGAAAGCTGTAAAAAAAATTAAATCTCAAGTAAAAAAGTTGAAGTCCACAGGCAGTCTCGCTGCTATTAAATGCGCATACGCGGCAGCCAAAAAAATTTTTAAAAATAGAAAAGAAACTCGGTTGCCTCGATGTATTCCGCTACCAAAATGTGGAGGGCTGCTCCCTTTAATTCCGATCTTTGCGGGGTTGTCGGCTTTGGGTTCATTGGCAGGGGGAGCAGCTGGAATAGCAAAAGCAGTGAACGACTCTAAGGCAGCACAGAAAAGTCTTCAAGAGTCGGAACGTCATAATAGGATGCTGGAAGCGGTGGCTCTTGGCAAGGGAATGTACATCAAACCTCATAAAAAGGGTACCGGGTTATATTTGAATCCTTCAAAAAACTAATTAAACGGCTGCCTAAGCGTGCACTGACAGACTTAGATATCTTAGAGCATTCTACTGATATTCCATATTTCCGAGGAGTTTATATGCGAAATACGCTTCCATTGAAACCTAGGAAAACAGAATGTGCAGTACTAAATTTGGATAGCTCTGATAATCCAGGAACACACTGGGTAGCCTATGTCAAAAAAAATGGTTACTGTGAATATTTTGATAGTTTTGGTGACTTAAAGCCTCCAGTAGAATTAATCAATTATTTAAGAAACATGCCAATTAGTTATAATTTTGAACGGTATCAAAAATTTGGCACTATAAATTGTGGTCACCTCTGTTTGAATTTTTTAAAAAAATTTTGGAGAAAACATTTAAATAATGAATAAAATAAAGAATCATTATCAGTATAAACATGTCTTTCACTGTGTCGATAACTGGTAGAGACGCTTCTTCGGTAACAAACTACTCTCCTACTTTAGAATTAAGTGGAGAGTATGAGTGCGGTCTTCTGTATTTTTCTACATTCAACTCTATTCCTAATATAGATGAAAGAAACAATAAATTGTATTACGGAAATAATGAAGTTATAAAAATACCTGAAGGATCGTATGAATTACAAGATATTTGTGATTATCTTCAGTGCAACATAAAAAATGCTACATTGAAATTAACTGCTAATAACAATACTTTAAAAACAAGTATTTTCTGTTCAGAAGATATTTACTTCAATAAAACAGATTCGATTGGCAAGATTTTAGGTTTTGGCCTTGAAACTGTAAAAGCGAATATAAAGACTGAGTCTCAGTATCCTGTCAACATTTTACCAACGACCATAGTACGGATCGAATGTGATGTTGTAAGCGGATCATATGTGAACGGAGAAGCGAGTCATATAATTTATGAATTCGTGCCAAACGTACCACCTGGTTATCGGATTATTGAAATACCTAAAAATTTAATCTACTTTCCGGTCAACCAAAGTTCAATAAGTGCTATCAATATTAGATTATTAGACGGAGAAAATAAACAAATTAACCTACGCGGTGAAGAAGTACAGTTGTATTTACACTTTAGGAAAAAATGATAAATTTCAATAAAAACCTCTCTGTCTCTCAAAATCAAATCAGTTCCAAGAGAACCTCACACAAAAGAGCACCACTTCATGCTAAAAAGAAGCTGACCAAAAAAAATAAGGAATTCTTGAAGATACTTGGATTGATAAAATGAACGTTTTAAATATTGCTCAATCTCCGTCACATGACAACAGCATTGAAAGTTTTGAATTTCATTCATACAAACCATATGTGACAAGTTTCAACAAGAATGATGAAATACGAATACCCATTAATCAGCAAGATTTGTACGTGTTACCTGCGCTCAGCAGTTTGTATATCGAGGGCAGAGCCGACGTGTATAAACATAACAGTACTACAAAAGAAAAGGAAAGAGTATCAAACGTGCATTTTGTTAACAATCCTGCTTTATTTTTATTTCAAGACATCCGTTATGAAATAAATGGTATTGAAATAGATAGAATCAAAAATGCAGGCATTACAACTACATTAAAATCCTATCTATCGTTAAATGATAACGAGTCTAAATGTGCAAATGTTTGGGGGTGGTCCCCCAATGGTATATCCAATACTAATAACGGCGTATTTTCAGCTTCTATTCCTCTTAATAAAATATTAGGTTTTGCTGAAGATTATGAAAAAATCATTATGAATTGTAAACATGAATTAGTTCTTTTAAGAAGTAACACTAATCTTAACGCTTTGAAGTTAAATGCTGGCGAGGTAGTTCAAGACATAGAAATAAATAAAATTATCTGGCGAGTCCCACATGTTAAAGTATCAGACCGTGAAAGAATTAATTTGCTAAAACATTTAGAAAGAGACCGAGCGATAACAGTCGCATTTCGTAATTGGGACCTGTACGAATATCCATTATTGCCTAAAACGCGAAAACATACTTGGTCTATTAAAACTTCATCACAGATCGAAAAACCGCGAATGGTTGTGATTGCTTTACAAACTAATCGTAAACATAATGCTACCACATCGATGGCAGAATTCGATCATTGCAATATACGTGATATAAGGGTTTTTCTAAATTCAACCTACTATCCATACGAAAGCCTAAACATTAGTTTCTCTGAAAACAAATATTCATTAATATACGAACAATATGCAAGATTTCAACAGTCTTATTACGGACGCCGAGCTGAGCCGTTGTTGAGTTTAATGGAATTCAAACATAAAGCTCCTATTTTTGTAATAGATTGCTCCAGAAGCGAAACTTTGAAATCATCCGTAGTAGATGTTCGTGTCGAAATCGAGGCTGACGCAGAGATACCCGACCAGACTTCTGCCTATTGTTTGATACTGAACGATTGCATATTTGAATACAAGCCTTTAAGTAATATTGTGAAGAAACTATCATGAATAGTAATACGGTTATTGTGGACTTGCAAGGCTTCAAAGATCGGAATAATGAGTTTATAGTAAAGGAATTAGTTATCGGTACATCAGAACACACTCAAATATTTTTGATTAAGCCCCCATATCCATTCTCTGCACTAACTCTTGAAGAAAGGAAGCATGTTTGGTGGATAGAAAGAAATAGAGGATTCCGATGGAGCGAAGGATACATTGACCATAGAGAATTTAAAAGACTAGTCAAACCTTACTTCAAGGAACGTAAAATCATAGTGAAAGGAGAAGAAAAAGTTAAATGGGTGCAAGAATTATGTGGGCACGAAAATGTGTTTGATATAAGTGATAGAGGTATACCTAATCTAGAAAGTCTGAGTAAACTATACTGTAAAGATATGTTTGCATACAATTGTTTTAACCACATAAAATATTGCGCTCTGAAAAATGTTTTGTGTATTAAAAAATGGTGTTTAGAACATAATGTAATCTTGTAATTTTTTTGGTTGCAATAAAAATTTAATTTTAATAATATTTTATTGTTTTATTTGCGTCTATCTAAATAATAAGCAACATTTTACTTTTGCATTGCTCAAAGCATTGGCATTTGCTTGGTCATCAGTTATTATAACCTACATACAACACGTGTCATGATCTCAAATTGCATTAGATTTATTAATACTAAAGTGGTAAAAAAAAAAAACAAGTTACGACGCGTTATAAGCCTGCAGGTGTTAATAATGATGACACTTCACAAAACAAATTAAAAGATTACTGAATAATAAAACGAGTTACTCTTTTATCAACATTTTATTCAATAATAATCCTAACAAGTATACATACTCATAACTATTTTTCTTTATTATTACACTTAACTATAAATTTTCATTACAAAGTTTTTTTGATATTTTTCTGATCACTGTATCAGCCATATCCATTATTTCATCCACGGGGTCGGTCACTACATACTGAGCACTTAGCATTAGATTGTCGTCATCATTTCGCATCTCCACCGATTCTGGTGTCTCTGGACAAAACTGAGTGGAAGGTTCACTGGTTAGGTCGTACACCTTAATTTGAATCAAACGCAAGCCTTTGATACGTTCCTTATACATGACGTAGGATTTTGCTAAGCTGCGGGTCTTTGGTTTTGCAGCCTTATTACTTCGTCTTGCTCGTTTGTCCCGGGAAGCTGGAAGCTCACCACTCTGATTGTTGCTTATTACATCTTGGCAGGCTTGCGTCAAACCATCCCAGGGATCATATGTGTTTGTGTATTGGGAGAGCATGATACTGGGACTATCGCTAGAGTTGTGCATCGTCTGAAAATCAAAACAAATTGTTAGTTATCATTGTTAATTGAAAAGTAAGAGTAAATGTATAAAGTTATAATAATTTCAAATACTTACAATTTTAAGTGGTTGCTGTGGTCTGTACTCTAGCAGTGGTATTTTAATAATGACTATAACAGAATACAGTTATGTCTCTTACATTTTGAAACTGCATAGTTGCAAATTTCAATATTGAGGTCGAACGGCAAGAGTCAAATTATACATTATTGCATATTGAATAAGTGATTACTGTGAATAAAATTATTTATACCTAATTATGGTAGGAGTTAAATCAAACATCAAAGTATCAAATAAGTATTTATTTAAAATAATAGAACTACTCTACTTATAAATCTACTTACATTTAATTATTTACTTTCTCTTATAAAATATACACGTTAATTTAAATACATACTATGACTTGAATGTCTATTTCAGCTTTATCATTGAAAAACAATTTAATTACTTAATTATATTTTTGCCATGTCAACTAAAACAAGCTTTTGTGCCCCAAGCTAACGTGGAAATTTTATCTTGCATGATGAAACGTTTGTCATCAGCATTAGATAAAGCTACCTTATTGACCGTTTGAGTATAAATCTCATGCTTAATGCATTTAAATAAAATATTTTTTCTGCGCACTATTTTATCTTTAAGCAACGCATCACTATAGTCAGTTGTCTCTAATTTTTTAATGACATTTTTTCTTATACCTTTAGCCTTCTTGATAACGTGAGAGTCTGTTTTGATGCAATATAGTTTAGATCGCAAACCCACAAATTCAGTCATAATACATCCGCCAAGTTCGTCTTTAAAGAGACCGGGTACCTTTTTATTTCTTATCGGAAGGTTATACTGATTGTTATGATCATAATTACTAGTATCGAAATAACGTAAAAAATATTGTTTTAGGTCGCTATAAAAGTCATTTGTATGTATTTCATAAATGAAGCTGTCCGTGTCTGTATAACACAATTTCACCTTTTCTCCATAGTGAGGTTTTATGACTGAGTAATGAAACTGATACATGTGACTTTTGGATAGCTCTAAAACAGCAAATCCTATGTAAATTGGTTTATCTAATACGACTTGTTCCGGTTTCATTTGAACTGCAACGAAATTTTCCGAAAAAATTGTGGCACTATGAAAGTTTGGTCGCGCAATCAGTTTGGAAGCGGAGAGACACCGATTCGTTTTGTTTTGATCATCTAGCCACTGATTTACTAACTTAACGTTTACTCGCCGCTCAGTGTCTTCTAAAGTTTTGCCGAAAACAGAGTTATTCATAAGTTTAAATAAATCTTGTTGGAATGGTGTTTTAGCCTTTTTTCTAAATTCTGTATTAAGATTAATGTATTCCGCTAAAAAATCAGACTGCTTAAAAGTTATAGCTCGATGTATTTTCCGCAAAATTAAACCATGTCTTAAACACGTCTTCAAATGAACGTAATGAATTACATATTCATATTTTGAATACAAATTTGGTATTAATTTATAAGTTGTGCCGCCTGGTGGTATAAATTTCTCGGCGCAAAAAGGATAATCATTATGAATGCAATGTAATTCTTCTGGGTACAATAGATCGACTTCAAGAATATAACCGTATTCTGAATTGTCGGGCACGCTTGTAATCTGTAATTGATCTATTTCATATTCTGTTAGAAAACGAAAGTTTGATACAGGTAAAGACTGACACATGCTGTAACCGTAAAGATTATTACAGTCAATATAAATAAGAAAGGAATCAGTTTTAGTTTCATCGTAGTTATTCATATAAGCGTTATTGGCTTTGGCATGTCTGGTAGAACATAAACATATTCCTCCTCGAATCCCTTTCTGTATAAGACGTATGATCTCTAAGTCAGACAATAATTCCAACTCAATACCTGTTTTCAACAACATTGCGTCAAACGACAAGCTTGGCGCGGTTAAGTAAAAAGCAGGATCCAACTGATAATTTAATTTACAAACCGTTCTAAAGTTTTCGAAAATGTCTGTTAACAAATAAACGTCAGTTTTAAGATAAAGGTCAGTATATTCTCCCATATCAACTACGTTGAAAGTATTCCATACCGTAAATGCATGCTCGTAATCTTGGTCGCTTATACTTTCGTCAGTCAAGGAATTATAAAAACTTTCTTTAGAAGGAAGTTGCGTCTCTGCAAATGATTTCCAAGATTTCATGTGATCGTAGGGATATACACCTTTTCGAGTCATAAGTTGGAATTCGTAATCTTCACTAAAACATTGACGCAAATGTATAAAATCTGTTTTATCTAAGCCATTTGCTAATTTTTCTAGACTTGTACCCAAAAACTTAAAAGAATCTACGAATCTTATTTGCGCAAATTTACCATCAGAAATTTTTAAAAATTTTGTGAAAGAAATATAATTTTCTTTGTTCTTAGGTATTACCTTGATAGGACCCAAATTATCGGCCAATTCCTTGATAAAGAGGTGAATTTTGTGGGCGCTAAGTCTCAGATAAACGAATTGCTTACTGATCATCGCATCGAGTGGCATATGATCCCGCCTCGTGCTCCTCATTTTGGCGGAGCATGGGAATCCAATATTAAAAGCTTGAAGCTTCATCTATACCGCGCTATTGGATCGCAGTTACTTACTTATGAAGAACTGTTAACTGTGTTGACGCAAGTCGAAACCATTTTGAACTCTAGACCGCTTTGTATTTTATCAGAGGACCCGCATCCCGAGCCTCTTACTCCCGCGCATTTCATAATGGCTTCTCCTTTGACATACCTACCTACCGCGCCTATCTCCGAGGAAACTAAAAATCTACGCTATAGGAAAGAATTACTAGACCAAATGGTGCGTAGTTACTGGAAGAGATGGCGTTTAGAATATCTTAATACATTACAAGCGAGGCAGAAGTGGCTTACTGATACTGATAACGTTAAATCAGGTACGGTTGTATTGATACATCAAGATGATGTTCCCCCGCTTCGATGGCCTTTGGGCATTATACAAGAGGTTTATCCGGGTAAGGATGGTAGAGTGCGCGTTGCATTGGTTCGAACTGCATCTGGCACGTTCAAACGACCTATTGTTAAGTTGTGTCCATTGCCTTCGCAATAACGTACAATATGTTAATATTAAGTTTAGGTAGGTAATTACTGGAAATAAGTGTCCTATATTATGTTAATAATTTATCTTTTCTTATTAAACGCTTTCTTTTGATAATACTACGTATCATCAAGGCCGGGAGGATGTTGGCGCCACTTTCTTTATTTTTACTTTCATAACTCCTTCCTATATTCCTTTTCCTTTTCCCACCATACTTGCGAGAAAGAGAGGAACTACCAGGACACGAGATGTGACGCGACCGTTGGAAATAAAGTTCAGTCTATGATCAAGCCGCTGCTAGCACGTAAAAAATGGTGTCGCGTCTCCGCTAATTAAAATTACTCAAGGATCCTAAAGATATAAATACTTAATAATTTTTACTGACTGATTCTAAAAACGTTTGTTTATTTATTTATTTTATTTATTTTATTTATTTTATTTATTTTATTTTTAGTTTGTGTTGTTATTATCACTCGGACGGCCGTGAAGTGGACATTTTTTGTGTATGCCTGTGTGAAAGTGTGATCGTTCGTCTCAGCCGTTGGGAATTTCGAAAAAGGGGAATTAGCAGCCCTACCCACGCCATCCTAAAGAGGGATGCACTTCAGCGCACGGTAAGTTCCTCCGATAATTTCTCGCACCTAGTTTTCTCCAAAATTTCCTAACCCGCTCCTACAGTCCATTTAGCTCAAAATCCATTTATATCAAACCCGCATTACCAATACTTGTTTTTGTTAATATGTGTTTTCTATGTATTATACTTAAGTATGTACTTATTATACATAGAAAACACCCAGACCTATACAAACAGTCATGTTCATGCACACAATGTTTGTACTGTGCGGGGATCGAACCTGCAACCCTTGGATCTAAGGCAGTGTACACTACTATTGTTCCAAATGCCCTATTAACACTCATGCAATTAACATACATTCAAATGCAAAGTGAAAGTTCAAGTGGGCAGGATTTGAGGAAAATGCAAAAAAAAACTGAGCGAGTACGATTTCTCAATAGAATATAAGCAGGGTAAATTCAACACTAACGCAGACGCTTTATCGCGGCTTGAAATTAACAATGAGGAGCTTATGTCAATCGTAGCTAACCCTTCAGAAAAAAACCCTGCACTCGATGACTCCAGGACCATAACTGCTACAGAACCCGTAGATAACTCGGGTACCGCCACAGTTCACACAGATAATGAGAACTCTATATTAGAGGTCCCCATTTCAGACGATCCTTTAAACAAATTCACGAAACAAATCATTTTAAATGTAGTAGGCGATATAAAGGGTAGGACAATTGTAACAAAACTATTTGATACTCACACACGAATTAACATCCAGGTGTCAGAATCAAATTTAGAAGAGGACGTGGTCAATGCTATCAAAGAGTACGTCCATCCTAAAATTAAAACAGGTTTATTAATCAACCCAACTTTAGGAATGTATTCAATAATTCCTATTATACAAAGGAATTTTAAAAATTCATCTATGAATTTAACACTGACTAAAAAGGAATTAGATAATGTCAGAGAATACTTGAGGCAGTAAGAGATCATTAACAAACATCATGACGGCAAAACTAACCATAGGGGTATTAACGAAACTTATTTGGCTCTACCTCATAAGTACTTTTGGCCAAAAATGCGCGAACACATAACTAAATTTATAAATGAGTGTACGATTTGCGGCCAAGCAAAGTACGACCGCAACCCCATTAAACAACAGTTCAAATTAGTCCCACCAGCAAGCAAACCATTTGAAACAGTACACGTCGATTTACTAACTATTCAAAGCGAAAAGTTTTTAACCATAGTAGATTCATTTTCCAAATATGCTCAGGCGTATTACTTAAGAGATGGAACAGCGATAAGTGATGTACAGGCTTTGCTTAGTTTTTGCACTCATCACGGGATTCCAATCACAATTGTAACCGACAACGGGACGGAGTTTACTAACCAACTCATAGCAGAATTCATGAGATTACATAGGATTCAACACCATAGGGTAGCACCGCATAGCCCTAATGAAAATGGTATAGTTGAAAGGTTCCATGCCACCATACTAAAACACCTTCGCATTCTCAAATGCAGCCAAAAGGGGGAATCCGTGATCAATCTTATGCCTTACGCCCTTCTAGCTTATAATAGTAGCATCCATAGTTTCACAAAATGAAAACCTATTGAAGTTATTACAAGACATTTCGATCCGGGGACTCAGGTGCATCTACCTCCTCGAGTGGCCCTGCTGGTAATCAGTTCTGTCCTAATTCCAACTTCGGTTGGTATTAGGCAGAAACGGTTACTGCAGAGCACGGTTTTTCCTGGGCAATGACGGGTAGTAATTCATTCGTGGATTGCTACCTGTTAGCCGAAGGATGCACACCCGATGGACCGGCCCTGTCGTGCGACCGCGCTGAAGCGCACTTCGCTACAGGGCCTATATTGTCGCGCCGAGGGTCTGAGGACCGGCGTCTTCGCGTCGTTCCCTGACGGTGCACTAGGGCCCGTGAAAGCGGGTTAAACCATTGCACAGCGGGGTTGCAGGCGCCATTTTTGTCTTCGGACCTGGGGATGCTTTGACTAAGCATCCCCCTAGAGTGGAGCGCCTCCGGGCGCAGTGGCCGCAAGGCCGCAAGGTTTGGGGACCTGCGCCGCAAGGTCGCAGCCAGCGGATTGTGGTGGTAGGTCGGAGTTGTTTGCGTCGCGGATTTCCCCGGCTCCGCAGCCAGCGGAGTCGGTTTCTGCGACGCGTTATTATTTTGAAAGCCTGCGGGTTTGTCCCTAACTCGCACTGCACTGCAACCAGCAGTGTATGTGCGGGGAGGGGTGCCCGCAGTCCTCCTCTCGGTGGTGCTTGCACTGCATCCAGCAGCGTGGGTGCTACCCAGGAGATTGAGTGGGAGAGAGGCCGAGCTGGCGAGCCTCTTCGCCCCGACCGGGCGACGGATGAAGCTTCCGTGGCAGTCCTCACCCCGGTCTGAGTGTTTCCTGGGCGAGGGATGGAAACGCCCCAGTGTTTTTATTGGGTATGCCTCCGGACGGTCTCTGATTAGCAGAGACCTTACCCGGAGGAGAGCCCCTCTCAGCGTGCATAAGGTGCATTTTCACTGGGTCATCAAAAAAAAAAAAAGGACATTTCGATCCTCGCGACTCCTTTGATATAGACTTAACCGCTCATCTATTACAGCAGTATATGACTAATCATAAAGAAAAAATGACTAGAGCTTATAATGCAATTCACGAGTTATGCAACGAAACCCGTAAAGAGCTTATAGATAACCGTAATCGTGATCGCGAACCAGAAGTCGATTACTCGCCGGAGCAACAGATTTTTATTAGGAATCCATTTGCTTCCAGGCAAAAGTTAGCTCCTCGTTACACTCATGATGTTGTAATGGCAGATCTCCCCATCCATATCTATACAAAAAGGAAACGTGGTCCTGTTGCAAAATCTAGGTTAAAAAGGGTTCCTAAAACCGCCCGATTGTTACAGGAAGCTCCTGATTTTCCAACTGTTCCTGGGGACAGCTCTATCTCAAGAAATAAGACTTGAGAGTCTGGATGATGGACCCGGCATCTTACCCTTTAAATTAGGCCCAGCTAAAATTTTATCTTATCACCACTCTTTTATTCAATACGTTAATTTAGACATCTTACAGGATAAAATTAATTATATTGACAGTCAATTTTTAAATAGTAGCCCTAATCTTAATAACCGAACACAATCCTTATTTCAGCCTCATATAGATTACCTTAGATCTAAACTTAATAGCGTATCAGAACAACTAAAATCTTTTGAGATTAATCGCGTAAAAAGAGGTCTCATAGATGGTCTCGCTAGCGTTGTAAAAAGCATAATGGGCAATCTAGACTATACCGACGCACTTCATTATAACCAAGCTATAAAGTCTCTTGAAGACGATGAACACAGATTAGTTACTGAATTTAACCAGCATGTTAGTTTAACAAAAGAAATTACCGCTCAATATTCTAAGATTATAGAAAGTATTATAGATAATCAAAATAGAATGGCAACTTTACTGAATAAGATTAACGAGAGCTGCGCAGATAGAGATAATGACTTAATAAAATACGCACATTTAGCCCAGACACTTATTATTCTTAGCAACAATGTAGACTCGGTTTCCCAAGAACTTACAGAATGTTCTTGCATTTATAAAAACATCTACTATGCACCATTCAGTTCTCAGTACAAATGAAATCCGCAGTATACTAAAAAAAATAGTAAATTTGTATGGCAGCGATTAGGTTATAGATATAGATATAAGAGAATATTATAATATAGTTAAGTTGGGGTCATATTATGTAGGTAATAACGTAGTTATAGTATATCAATTTCCAATCTTTCTGGAGCACACATATGATTTATACAAGCTCTCTATTATACCCAATAAGTATCATGAGGTCCTCATTCCTCCTTCTCCATTCCTAGCCATCTCCCAGAAAGATTCTAAGAACATAGAGGCTGAATGCCCGAAGACCAGTAAATGGTTCATTTGTGAGGAGAAACAAAGTCTGCAGAGATGGCCATCCCAAGACTGCATACACGAGCTCATCACCACTCAGAGGAAAAGCTCATCATGCAAACCCGTCGCTATCTCCTTGGACCAACCAGCATACGAAGAACTCGACGACAAATACTATACCATAAGCTTCCCCGATACCACGAAGATACATCTCTCCTGTGGACAAGACCTATACAAAGAAATCCAAGGTACCTGCTCACCATCCCACAAAACTGCTACATGGAAACGCCACAACTGACCATCGCCAACATGAAAGATCGTCTAAAAGGTCATGTATTGAAAATCATGGACACTGAAATTAAACTCTATAAACCTGGATAACCTGCACGCAACCAATATGAAGATAATGCAACAGCAGCCACACATTATGCAAGCTACGAATGACTACGGAATTTACCATACTACGATTCCGATGTACGTAGCACTATTCGGTGCATGCGTACTTACTGGCTACTTGACTTATCGACGGTACCGGCTAAAACATAAGAAGTCATCAGATGAAGATCCAGAAAGTCAACCAAGACGTCCAGACATAATTTACGCTATCCCTGAACCCAAAGAGAGGAATAGCAATAACCAACCCCCACCTCAATTTACTACGAAAATCATCGGTGGTATCTGTTCTTCGGGGGGAGGTGTTACGCGGTGCTAATGTATAGAGATCGCCGACGCGGCATCGACCCAAATCAATATTGCACACGGCCCCAGCGCACAGCGCAGCGTCGGCATAACGTGCAGCGCATTGACGTCAGCGGTGGCTTCGCAACATCGGAAGTACGGAAATTGTTTAGCATTATTGATTCACACTTCGATCAATGTCAATCTCTTAGAAATAATTAACTTGTAACTTTTACTTTAATTAAATTAATTAAATAAAATTGCTTTTTTTTGGATCCTCCGGCTGTAGCCCACGTAATTAATATTTATTTATTTATTTGCCAGCTACGAAGGCTCCGGACTGAATACATCACAACTCATGGTATAGGTGTTTTCTATGTAATAAGTACTTAAGTATTTACAAAAGAAAAATATTAATTGTAAATATTTGTAATCCTCTATTTGATATATTATATATCTTTTTGGTTTAATGTAAGCTTGTAATAGCAAATGGTAAATACCCACTCAAAATGTATTTAACTTAGTATTTTAGTAAAAAATAGGTAGGTTAATACCTAATTAAGTCAAAAGCCTATAAAATGAATACCTAATTACACCATCAAAAGTTTCAAACTCTTGAACTACCTAGTAAGATTCAATTTGAAGAATACATTGCAGTCGCAGAAAAATTACTTACTATGTTCAGACTAATAGTGAATGTAGTTACCTATTATAAGAAGCCTACACCACTAGGTGGGTACTTATACTTAAATCTGCATTAATCATTACCTATTACATACATATTTATAGTAAAAACTCAGTGGTGTAAATCTACAAAATGTCTCGGTAGGTAAATAAGCACCTATTGTAAATTTATTTACATGTTTAAGCGTAAATAAAGTACTAAGATTCATACATAAAAAGTAGGTACTGTATGTATTCATAATCATCTATAAAGGTATAGCAATTTTTACATTTTTTACCAAGAAACTCCGCTATTTTGATTTAATCTAAGAAGAAACTAATCTTTATTGATATATCAGACATATGTGTGGGCAAGTCAATAATAATCTGAGGTAACTTATTAAACATTTTTATGCTCAATCCTATAAATGAACTGCCAACCTTATGGAGCCTGATATTTGGAACGGCCAGTCTGTGCTTATTTCTGGTGTTAAGGCTGTGACAGTCGGACTTCTTCGAGAACAGATGGAGATTCTTATGTACGTACATAAGGCATTCAAGGATGTATTGAGAAGCCACGGTAAGTATGTCGATTTCTTTAAACAAATCTCTAAGGGAGTCGCGCGATCTAAGGCCATAAATGGCGCGGATGGCTCTCTTCTGTAATACGAAAATAGTCTGTATATCAGCAGCTAATCCCCATAGTAATAGACCATATGACATGATGCTATGAAAGTAGCTGAAATAAACCAGCCTCGCCGTTTCAACATCAGTTAGTTGTCTTATCTTTCCAACTGCATATGCAGCAGAACTAAGTCTACCTGCCAGGACATCAATATGGGGACCCCATTGCAGCTTCGAATCTAATGTGATTCCTAGAAATACTGTTGAATTTACGAGCGCAAGATGCTTATTATTAATGGTCATATTTGTATTAACCTGCCTCACATTGGCATTGTGAATTTAACACATTTAGTCTTTTTGGCATTAAGTAGTAAATTATTTGTTGTAAACCAATACACCACTTGTGAGAGTGCATCGTTTACGTCGTCGAATACTTTTTTTTTTTTGGTTTCCCGGGAGAAATGCATTACGCAGACCCTGCCGCCGGGGGGCGACAGGGTACTGTGGGACTCACCCTCCAGGCCGCTTCTTCTAACAAGAAGCGACCTGAGGGCATACCCACTAAAACTCCCGGGGCTCAACCACCCGTGGGTATGGAATGGAGTCACGGGAACTGCACGAGGCTATTCCCCGTAACCCCACTCCCCCACAGGCCCCTACACGGGGTGTACGGCCACGCCCCTCCTCGGGCTGGGAGGAGAGGGGTTGGGGACAGCCGGAAGAGCTGAGCCGTCCCCAACGAGCGGTGGAGGTGCCAATGACAGTGCCGGCACAAGGACCCCCGTCCCTGTTGCCGGCTGGCCACCTCCACGGAGAGGACGAAGAGTTCTCCGCCGAACTCGTCCTCTCCTTGCTCGAAGCGGGCCTGCGAGGGGGTTAGTCTCGCGCTCCCGCTCCGCCGCCTCCTTCTGCGCCACCACTTCTTCGCAGAAGTGGGCGAAAGCCGACCAGGCTCTCTCATCATCCAGCATAGCTGCAACTATGCTGGACAAAGAGAGGTCATGTCCGACCTCCGCGACCAGTGCGGACCGCTGTTGGTCGAAGGACGGGCATACCATCAACGTGTGGTGCGCCGAGTCCTCTGCAGCGCCGCACTGGTGGCACGAAGGCGTCGAATACTTTTTTTTTTTTTTGTTTTCCCGGGAGAAATGCATTACGCAGACCCTGCCGCCGGGGGGCGACAGGGTACTGTGGGACTCACCCTCCGGGCCGCTTCTTCTAACAAGAAGCGGCCTGAGGGCATACCCACCAAAACTCCCGGGGCTCAACCACCCGTGGGTATAGAATGGGGTCACGGGAACTGCACTAGGCTATTCCCCGCAACCCCACTCCCCCACAGGCCCCTACAAGGGGTGTGCGGCCACGCCCCTCCTCAGACTAGGAGGAGGGGGGTTGGGGACAGCCGGAAGAGCTGAGCCGTCCCCAACGAGCGGTGGAGGTGCCAATGGCAGTGCCGGCACAGGGACCCCCGTCCCTGTTGCCGGCTGGCCACCTCCACGGAGAGGACGAAGAGTTCTCCGCCGAACTCGTCCTCTCCTTGCTTGAAGCGGGCCTGCGAGGGGGTTAGACTCGCGCTCCCGCTCCGCCGCCTCCTTCTGCGCCACCACTTCCTCACAGAAGTGGGCGAAGGCCGACCATGCACTCTCCCTATCCAGCATAGCTACAACTATGCTGGACAACGAGAGGTCATGTCCGACCTCCGCGACCAGCGCGGACCGCTGTTGGTCGAAGGACGGGCACACCACCAAAGTGTGGTGCGCCGAGTCCTCCGCAGCGCCGCACTGGTGGCACATAGGAGTGTCCTCCCGTTGAGGCGTCGAATACTTGCTTAAGCCTATCAACTCTAAAAATCAGAGAAGTGTCATCGGCAAACAATACAGTCTCACATAGGTATTTCTTAAAGTGAGGAAGGTCATTAATATAAATTTAAAAAAATAGGGGTCGCAATTTGGAGCCCTGCGGCACTCTCATGAGTAGAGGGGCGCCAGTAAAATTTATTCCATTGACATTCACTTTTTGGATTCTACAAGAAAGGTATGATTGCAGTATTGAGAGTGCATTGTCTGAAACACCATAATGCCGTAGCTTCATTATTAAAGTTTCATGGTTAACACAATCAAAAGCTTTTGATAAATCGCAGAAAACACCAACAGCTTCTTGCTTATTTTCCCACGCATTGAAGACATGTTTCATTAGTGCCACTCCTTTTTTTTTTTTTTTTTTTGGTTTCGCAGGGGGAATACCGCCGGCTCAAGAGATGAGCCGACTACCTTATGCATACCAGACCACCGGGGGGTGGCCGGGTTATGTGGGGCTCTCCTTTGGCGGGGGGCTTCTCCCAAGGAGAAGCCAGGCAAAGGCATACCCACTAAACCCCCTGCGGTTCTCCCTCATCGCCCATATTGGGGAGTATCATGGTGATACAGCCAAAGCCTCCCTCCACGATATTCCCCGGGCGGATGTCCGCCTATACGGCGGACTAGGCGGTTCCTCCCCCGGACGTGCCGGGAGAGGGGACAGGGACAGCCGGGAGAACTGAGCCGTCCCTATCGGGCAGCAAAGGGAGCCTGTGCAATGCTGGTGCTGGTGCCCCCGTACCACGCACCAGCGGGCTCCCTTCGCGGAGAGGGGGGAGACGCGCATCTGCTCGGCGTCTCCTCCCCCTCCTCACCCTTCGGAGCGCGCTTGCGAGGGGATCTCGCTCTCGCTCGCGCTCCGCCGCCTCCTTCGCTACCATGACGTGCTCGCAGAAGGCAGCGAAGGCCTTCCAGGCCCCATCGCTCGCTAGTATAGATCTCGTTATACTAGGGAGGGAGAGGTCCTGGCCGACCGCCGCTACCAGCGCCTGACGCTGTGGGTCCCACGGCACACACTCCGCAAGGGTGTGGTGTGCCGTGTCCTCCGCAGCGCCGCACTCATGGCAGGAAGGCGCCTCCTCCCGTTGTATTTTGTGCAGATAATAACCGAAGCACCCATGTCCGGTCATTATCTGCACCATACGGAAGGAGACGGAGCCGTGGTGACGCTCAAGCCAATGGTCTAGGACCGGGGCGAGCGCGTCGAGGGTTCTCCGGCCGTAAGGGGCAAGGCCGAGGTTCTCGGACCATCGCCTCAGGAGGCACTTCCGTGCCTCCTTCCTTACGGCCTCCCGCTTGACGGGGCAGAAGCGGTTTCCTTCTGCCCTCCTGTCCACCGTATACTTATAGACGGCGGACAGCACCACAGCTTCTGACTCCCATGGGGGGGTCTCAGCGAGCACACAGGCGGCGTCGAAACCTACCGTTCGGTAGGCTCGAGCGACCCGCAGCGCTATCGCCCGCTGAGGCCTCCGCAAGAGGGGAATATTTTCCCGTCTTGCGAGGGAGTCGGACCAGACTGGCGCCCCGTAGAGCGCCATTGACCGCAGAATGCCGGCATAAAGACGCCGGCACCTGGAGCCTGGTCCCCCCAGGTTGGACAGCAGCCACGACAGCGCGTTTGCTGCCTTCAAGAGCCGTGGTAGCATCCCGGTGAAGTGCGGGCCAAAATGCCACCACGGGTCTAGTGTCAGGCCAAGATAACGCATCTCGGCCTTGACTTCAACCTGGGTCCCTCCAATGCAGATATGCGCGCCGGAGGGAGGACGCTGCCGAGGCCGGGGGAAGAAGAGAGCCTCGGTCTTCTCCAGTGCCACCTCGAGGCCGAGGAGGCGCATCCTCTCCACGACCAGGTCCCCGCCGCTCTCTGCGAGAAGAGCGGCTTCGCTGAAAGTTTCCCCCACGAAAGTGACAAGAGTGTCATCTGCATAGCAGATAACACTCATGCCATGGGGGAGGTCACCGCGGAGGACCCAGTCATATCCAATATTCCACAGGAGTGGTCCAAGGACCGACCCCTGCGGAACACCGGTCTCAACCGGCTGGCGCTGGAGTTCCCCATTTTTATTAGTAAAGACTACCTCCCTTTTTGTGAGGTAGTCTTTAATAAGGCGGATCAAGTATTGAGGCACTCGGAAATAAGCGAGTGCCTCAATATTGACGGAGTGGGGCAGGGTGTTGAAGGCGTTTCGAATATCGAAACTTACCGCCAACACCCCTTTCCTCTCCGCAGCCGCCTCTCGGATAATGCCCCGCAGGCGGGTTAGGGCATCGATCGTCGACCGCCCCGACCTGAAGCTGTACTGGGTCTCTGACAAGTCGGGCCCTATCTCCGTCATGTGCTCAACGAGGCGGGAAGACACCACTTTCTCCATCATCTTCCCTACCTCGTCCAGCAGTACAATCGGCCTATAGGCCGACGGACCTATAGGCCGACGGAATTAGTGCCACTCCTGCATCAATAGTGGATTTCCCTTTAGTGAATCCGTACTGGTTATTATGAAATAAGTTATTTATTTTGAAGTGAGCTGTTCATCGAGTGAATATTATTTTTTCAAAGATCTTATTCACTGCTGGTAATATTTGTCCCCTGACTTATGCAGTGGTACAATTTTACTAATTTTCATTAAATTTGGAAAGTGACCCGTATCTACACATTTGTTAAATATAATAGCTGAATGTGGGGCAATAGTAGATATAATAGATTTTAAAATTTTTGTTGAAATACCCCATAGGTCCTCAGTTTTTTTTAACTTAAGGTCCTTAAATGTTTTTATAATTATATGGTCAGTAACATGACTAAAGCCAAAAGTAGCTTGACACTTCTCCACACATTATTTCAGCAGGGACTCAGCAAGATTTGGACAAGAATGTAATGACTGAGTAGTAGTGATTGCTATATTGGTGAAAAAAGATTCTTTTTTTTTTAATGCTAATGAAATTCCACGGACACTGGTTCCGTGCCTTTATTGTGCTTGTTTTTAAAGTGCTACAAATTATTTTTGATATTTGCTCCGCGATAAAATTAAACTAAATTAAATTACAATAACAATCTTAAGTTTAGGCAGTCGTGCATGGTTAATGTTAATAAGATGTATAAAATGTACTGTCATTATTATTATTTTTTTTTTGGGGTAGGGGGTTTGGTGATTTTATGTAGTTAAGGACCTCAGAGGAGGGTTCAGGGGTATGTTAGTAATTTATCTTTTATTTGCAAGCTTGTCCCTAACCGCGTCATCGCCTCGGCGGATCGCCATTTTGAGGTTGTACTCGGCTATTTTTTCGATGGTAGCCTTCGATGCCATGGATATTAGGCGCGCTGTGGCGTCGATAGTGGCGTTATCTGTATAATATACACAAGTTCTTGTGTGTCTGGAGATGGCAGGAGATGGGACTGTTTGGGAGCTGTTCTGACTATCGCATCGTTCTCGAACGTCTGTCCTTAGGCTTCAGATTGTCAGAGTGCGCGATCCTTCGTCTGATCCGAACCCCTGGCTGATTAAAAGAGCTTTCTCGGCCTGGGTGTAAACGAGATACAGGGTTCTTTCGGACTTGGGTATCTGCGCATCTGAAAATCGTTTCAGCTCTAGGGACTTAGTTCGGGTGTTAGCCGAGTATATGCCACTGTAGATTTCTCTAAGGGCATACGCTACGTCTTGTGGGTTGCGATAAGTGCACAACAACTCCTTTGTGATGTTGGTGATTGTGTTTGGTCTGTTGTAGTGTAGGGGAAAGAGATTGCAGCGGTCAATATAAGGGAGTTGGTTGTTGTCACCTAGCAGCGTGACCTTGCTGGCTTTTACTATTTGGATGGCCAGGACTATGGATCCGAAATGGTTCATAAGGGCTTCGTCCACCACTAGGTGTGTACACGATTCACCCTTACTCATACCATTTACAAGTAGGGATGCCATGGTCCTCACTCTTTTCTTCGCTTTATCTCCAATTCGTAATTCCAGCTTCTCTCTGAGGTCATTTGCTGCCTCTGTGGTGGTGGTGATAATCATGTCCTCTTCGACGTTTATTTGGGACATGAACCATGTCGTCTTGCCGCACCCTGGGACTCCGTTGACCCAATCAATGGCAGGTTTTATCCAGTGCTCCGGTTTTCTGCCTTCAGACAAATCCCCAGAAATAGTGTTGGCCATTTCCAAAATTTTGTCGTCAAGCATCACCTTGGTGCACTTAGCTACAACTACTAAAGGGTCTCCGGCAAGTGTTCTAAAAGTAATTCCTTCCCATCCTCTTCCTTTTGGTTTTCGTCTAGATTCATGAAACCACACGACTTGCTGTAGCCTGCCATATAGGACCCCGACATCTCTCCCAGTAGGACTGTAGAGGTGTCGTTGTCGTATATAGCTGCCTCAGCTTCCCTCAGTTTGATTTGCAACATTCTGCCGTTTAGGCCGACTAAACCTCTACCGTAGGTCGTGATGATCTCTTTGCAGATATCCTCATTGACTTTCCGGGTGGCTCTAGTGACTGCTACAAATTCTATGAAAGCATTGAGCATGTGGTCTTCTGGTTCTACCGCAGGTCGGAGTTCGGGTGGTCCGCTCGGGTGCGGTCTTTCGGTGTTGATGGCTCTGGTCCCAACTTTTTTGTGGGGGTCGCCATATTTTCCATCGCAGTTTGGAGCGCTGCAATCACTCTCATCCGTCGCAGCCTTTTCGCTACCACTTCTGGGATTGAACTTATTGCTCTGCTTAGTGTGGAGAGTGCGGATTCCTTTTTTCTCTCCTTTAGGATGTCGCTCTCTTTTGTGCTCGCATCCTGTGAAGCCTCAGCTCTTTCCTGGACAATTCTGTTCTCCAACCGCTCGGACCCGCTGATGTCTGTGCCGACTATCGGATGGTCCCAGCAGTCGGTGGGACGTTCTTCAGGATTTGGCTCTTGAGGTCGCTGTCTAAGATAACTGAGGTTTTGGCCTCTATCCTCGTAGACAATGACTTCATGATGCTTTGAGGCTGCCAGGGCTCCAAGATAATCCTCGGTCATGCCCTTTTCGAGGCTCACGACCATGGCGTCGACACTGATTGTTTTTGAGGGAGCGCGTTCGCTTGTGCCCCCCCCCCCCCCCCCCCCTCTCGCCTATTTTTGCCAGCACCTTGCAGGCTTGTTGAAATTACGTGGTATCAAGTTCTCTGCAGAATAGTGCGATGGTCTTGTTTTTCCTTCGCACTATCCTGCAGGTCTGCTTTTCCACGGATACCACTTGCAGTTCATTGAACGCTCTACGTTTCATGGTGGTTTTGAAGGTGCTGCCATTGAGAAGCGAGGCTAGGCCCGGCGAGATGCTCACAGTGTTTTTCGCCATAGCCGTGCAGAACGCGATGCCCACTCTTTCGGAATTTGCTTCCATGAAGAGGGCGACACCTCGCAGACGCAAACTGGGCTTTCCTGTCTCTCCCGATTGCAGTAGGTTAAAGGGGCGGTGTATGATTGTTAGGTGTTGCTGTATTTGTGTAATTTGTGTGTTGGTTGTCGGTGTTGAATGGGTTGTTGTTGTCTGTGCTATTGTAGGGTTGGCCGTAGTTCGTGTGAGAGTCGGGTTGGTTGTAGTCCGTGTGAGAGTCTGGTTGGTGACCGAAGTCGTTCCCAGAGTGCTGTTGCGTTTTGTGGCTATCGAGGCAATTATATCTACGTATTGTAGGAATTTCTGCCTCGTGTCCGCCCCGGCTAATAGGTCTGGCAGCTGGTCTTTTGTGAGCTCCGTCTGAATGTCGCATTCCAAGTGGTATCTAGCCTGTAGGAACCTCGGGCAGTCGAGCAGTATGTGCCACACCGATTCGCTGATGTTCTGGTCGCACTCGCAACCGGGGTCGCTTCTCAGCTTGAACCGGTGCAAATACTCTCTTAATCCACCATGGCCTGTCAGAATTTGTATCTAGAGCGGGGTCAGTTTCGTTTCTCTCACGATGCGATACGCTTTGGCCACATCTGAGAGGAAGGTCTTCGTCACTGATCCCGTTGTTGAGGTAGTGTACCGGTCTTGCCACCTGCATACAGTCTCCTCCCTGATTTTTTTCCTGACATACGATAGTGGAACTTCTGCGTAGTCGGGGGAAGGCTTCTCGGAGTGGGCAGCTGATTTTGCCAACTCGTCAGCCCTTTCATTTCCCTCGGTTCCAACATGAGCTCTGAGCCAGAATAGTCTCACCTGTTTTCCTGAAGCACGGATGTCTGATATGTTCTCCCCAATGGTTTTGGCCAAGGGGTGAAGGAGTTTGGGGTTGGACAGCAACTCCAGCGATGATCGTGAGTCGCTGAGTATGTTGACTGTGTCCCGTTCGCTCTCTTTCGCCCTTAGCACCGCCCTATGGAGAGCATATAGTTCCAACTAGAACACCGTGCAGGTCGGGTCCAGGCTGAAGGTATCGTTGAGCTCCTCTTTTCCATTCTCTTACCAAGTCAGGGCCGCTCCTACTTTGCCGGCTATTTTACTGCCGTCGGTGTAGATCTGAGGGCCCTTTATTTTGTGGGTTTCTTGGGTTTGAGGGTCCATGTTCTCCAATAACTCGTAGTCCACCGTGGTCTTTTTAGCGGGATGGGGTATGTTGAGGAATTTAACTTTTCCTTCGAGCTTCCTTTCTGGAGGAACATAGTCTGTCGTGATGCCCTTCTTTGCCTTGTACAGGGTTGCGGCCTCTTGTATGCGCAGATCGAGTGGAAGCGTTCCGAAAAGTGCCTGCACTGCCGTCAAGGACGTAGTGCGGTATGCCTTGCAGATTTTTTGCGCAAAGCTTCCCTGGATCGCATCCAACTTCTTCCTGTTCATCTGGAGCTCTGTCGCTTGTGACCATGCGCTTGCCCCGTACGTCATTATAGGCTCGATGACTGAGACGTATATAGTTCTCACTATTTCTCCGTTAAGACCCCAACTGACCCTCGCTGCACGCGCTAGTTGTTTGTAGATGTCCGCAGCTTTCTTACATTGAGCGGTAACGTGTGCATTGAAGTTCAAGTTTTTGTCTATGTAAATGCCGAGAAGTTTTATCTTATCAACCAGTGAGATCTGAATTCCGGACATGATTAACCTGGGGAGGCCGAACTTTAGTTTTTTAGTGAGCAGCATTGCGGATTTTTTGTGCGCTGCAAAGTTCAGTTTGTTGATCTTACCCCAGGACACCACTTTGTCCAGAACTTGGTTGATGGGACTCTCCATCTCTGACACTGTTCTACCAGAGAAGACCAGAACTACGTCGTCAGCGAAAGCCTGACAGTGGACTTTTTCTTTGGACAATGTATCCAGCAGCGGATCCAGAATGAGATTCCAAAAGGTTGAGCCTCCTATGGAGCCTTGCACGCAGCCTTTATTGGTATCTCTCTCGCTGGATGCTCCTGCGTAATTCACCGTCACTTTCCTGTCAGACAGGTATGAGACCACTATCCTATAGAGGTTTCGGGGGCAATTTTTCTTGATAACTTGGAGTTTTAGAGCCGGCCACCACGCGTTGTCGAAGGCTCCTTCTATGTCCAATGAGACCACAATTACAGAATTCCTCTGTGCCTGCTCATTGCGTATGTGGTCCATCAAGTCGTAGAGAGCGTCCTCGGTTCCGCGCTGTGGCATGAAGCCGTATTGGCGCGTGTTGAGTGTCGGAAGAAGGTGCCATTGGAGTCTTCCCACCAGTAGTTTTTCGATCGTTTTCCCAAGTACCGATAAGAGTCCTATGGGGCGATACGATTTTGGTTGGGTATAGTCGTCCTTGCCAGGTTTCCGAAGGATGATGATATGGGCGGTTTTCCACGGCTTGGGGAAGTACTCGATGGCTAAGCATTTGTTTGCGATTGCCATAAATACATCTCGTTCGCTGCGGATTGCCCTTGCGCAGATGTCTGACGTGAATCCGTCCGCTCCCGGTGCTTTCTTTGGGTTTTGTGTTTTTAGCACAGCCTCCACTTCGGCAACCGTGAACGGGGGGTCGTCACTTCTTAGTCTGCTTTCCTCTGGCGTTCCACTTCTAGTCAGGTCTCGGAGATAAGTATGGTGCAACTGGTCTGTAGATACAGAGTCTCTAGAGTAGAAGGTTTCTGCGAGAAGGTTAGCCGATGCATTCGGACTCAGTGTCTCACCGTTCCGCTCCTTTCAGCAATACGTCCTCCTGTCTACCAGATATGTTCCGTAAAACCCTGTATATTCCATCCCACATACTCTCCCTGTCCTGTTTTATGCAGAACTCCTTCCAGCTTCTCGTCTGCGCTTCAGAAGCTTTTTCGGCATAGAGTTGTCTCGCTGCCTGATACTCCTGATATACCAGCTCCAGTCGGGGGGGCGCTGCGTTCCTGATGCGTCGCTTTTTACGCAATCCCGCTTGAGCTCTTTGATCTCCTCTGTCCACCAAGGTGGGGTTGCCTTGCTCCTCTTTGTGCCAGTTTTGGGAATTGCTCTGTCGCACGCTTCCGTAATGGCTGAGGTGTAGTCCCTTATGATGGCCTCCATCTCTGCTCCAGTTTTGACACTATCGATCGCGCCTATTGTGAGGCCTTTTTTTGCTAGGGATTCGTGTAGTTGTCGATCAAAATCAAACCATTTTGCCTTTTTAGTGTTGTACCTTCTGGTTGTGGGGTGTTCTACTTTTTGTAGTTTCTCCCCGACAACCAGTCCCTCAACCAGCCCATGGTCCTTCCTACCGTCTCGGCATACGGACCGAATCTTGGGAGACGCTCACTAGGTACTTGCTAAGGGCTCTTTCCCCGGTGCGTTTCTTCACTCCCTACAAAGTCTGTGTCTGTATCCCATCTCAATGTCACTTCTCCCCAAATGGGGCGTGAAACACCACAACACAAGCGACTCGCGCTCGGGCAGTTCCACATCAATCAATCTCCTTCCTAACGTTAAGCCTTTTGTGTGCAAACGCACGCAACCGTCGAAAACCTTCTGCAGAGTTGAACATCTCTTGATGGTATACTGGTCCTATCTCGTTTCTGTTCCAGTCATTCAGCATCTGTTGCCGCTCTTCTTCATACAGCTGACATTCCCACAGCACATGGTCCCGAGTTTCATCAGCTTCTCCACAGGGACATACAGGTGACTCACAGAGAGTCATCGCGTGCAGTCTACTGTTAAAACTCCCATGTCCTGTAAGTATTTGTGACACAGCGTTGTCTGGTTCCACCCAACCAGCCGATAATCTCATTTCTACGTCTGGGAAAAACTGCGACAACTCTCTGCCTTTGTCGCTGGTCGACCAGCCCTCCTGCCATTGGGCAACAACATCTCCGTATATTCTACGTTTAAGTGCCGTCTGCTCCTTGTCTGTGGCTTCCTTTGGGCACTCCTGGGCGAATCGTCCCACACGAACGACTTCTAAATCGGCCGGCAACACCGCAGCTAGCACGGGCAGCGCTGATGTGCTAACATACCTATAAGCCTTCGTGAGCAGAATCATCGCTGGGTGCGCAGCTAAGCTCGCTTCACCACGAAGATGCTGGCCCGGTGCCACCAAACTGCCGCAGCGTAAGTAAGACGTGCAACATAGGTCCCTGAATACAGGACCTTAAGTGCTTTGTACCGCACGCCCCAGGTCGATGAAGATATTCTCGACATCTTCCCGAAGCAGTTACTAGCCCGCTGGCCGATAAAGTTCGCATGCTGCAAGAAGGAGCACCCTTGGTCAATCACCGACCCAAGTAACTTTGCCATGCTCACGTGCGCGATCGATTTATTGTCCATACGTATCGTTGGGAGGCGCTTGAATTTGCCTTTCAAGGTAAGCGTCTGCGACTTAGCGGCTGAGAAAGTCAGACGGTTCCGATGCCCCCATTCGGATACCGCCTGGAGCATATATTGTGCATCTCGCTCTATTTTAGCTCTGGTTGGTGCTTCGATCGCGATCGTGATATCATCCGCATAGGCTGTCATGCTGACGCCCTCGGGCATCGGTAACCTAAGGATGTCATCGAGCAGAAGATTCCATAAAGTAGGCCCTAACACCGAACCTTGGGGGCAGCCCATTGAAGACCTCTTCCACACCACCTGTCGACCCATGAATAATCCCACTCGCCGGTCTGTGAAGTAACTCACTAAGATTTTGTAAATATTTGGTGGACATCCACCTTGTTTCACTTTGAGCAGGACCATGGGCCACCAGGCGTTGTCGAAGGCCCCTGAAATATCCAAGAATATAAGCTGGCAATAGTTTTTGGAGGTAACTCGGTCCATAATTGCGTTAATCGCCGTAACCGTCGACTTTCCACACCTAAAACCATGCTGACTTGGTGAGATATTCCGGTGCAGATAAGGAGCGCAGGTGATAATGAGACGTTCCAGTATCTTTCCCAAAATGGGCAGCAACATTACCGGTCTATACGTTTTTGGGTCTGTCAGGGGTTTGTCGTTGCCTTTTGGTAAAACCACTAGTCTTCCGGTCTTCCATATGGCTGGGAACACACCTTCTCTTATGCACGCGGAAAACATATACAGCATTTCCTCCCCACTAGCTCTCCATGCTCGCTTTATGATCCGTGGCGTCAGTCCATCCATTCCCGGTGCCGTGTTTGGAAGATCTTTGACTATTCGCGACAGTGCCTCCCGGTTGGGTGGATCTGAGTCTCGTCCAGTCGGGGCACACGCAGCAGCTATTTGGACCTGCCGGTGGTACGCATCATCCTTCTCCAGGTCGTCATCAGGACACAGCGCGCGCAGGAGCCCAGACATGGTATCCTCTCCAGTTTCTGCATGTCCTTCCATGAGCTTCATTCCGTGCATTACGTTGGGTGGGGGGCGGACTCTGCCAGAGGCAGCTCGATAAGCCATCCCCCACGGCTCATTGTTGCCGGATTCGGCCACTTTGCGGTAAAAGGTGATCTCCGCGCTCCTCATTGCCTCTTTGAAGTGATTTCTCACAACATTGAGCTCATTCTTCAAATGAGTTTCCTGCTCACCTCCTCTCTTCCGCGACTTCTGCCAGTTTCTACGCGCGCTGTACACTTCCTTCCTGAGTTTGTCCAGTGCAGGTGTCCACCAATCGTACCCACCGGTGTCCGCTTTTTTGCGATTGCCCAGACATTCGCTTGCCGTTCGTGTCAGTATGTCTGTCTACTCATTACAGATGTCCTCAGCTGGTCTCCTGAGTTGCAGACGTCCTACTCGGTAGTGCAAAGCTGAGCAAAAGTTCGCCCAGTTCACGCCTCGGTCTCTGTAAGATGGCTGCATCTGACCCTGACCAGCAACTTCCACCCGCGATCGCACCGCTGTGTCGCCTACTCTAAATGTAATCAGCTGATGATTGCTCAAGCTTGCTCCTTCTCTTACAGTCCCCGACAACCAGTGTGAAGGTAATGGCGTTGTGGTCTGATGTGGTAAGATCTCGATCGACTTTCCACTCTTTTATTTTCCCTAGCAGAGGTGCGCCGCACGCCGTCACGTCCACAAAGCTTGTGCACAGTTTCCCTCCGCGGTACTCTTCGTAGGTCGGGGTGTCTCCGCTGTTTAGGATGTGAAAGTCTTTTATCATCTCATTTAGGAAGGAACTATAGGCTTCGCCGCGCTGGTTTTCAGATGAGCTGCCCCACCAATGACTCCAGGCGTTGACGTCACCCCCTATGATCACATTTGGGGTGTTCAGGTGTTGGCATATTGCCTTGGTCCTGTCTGTGTACGGCTCTATGGGTTGGTCTCCCTCATAGTAGATTGACACTACTCCAAGCTTTAGTTTACCGGCTTCCAGGAGCACCGCGCATTCGGTTTCAGTTACAAGCTGTGGGTCGTGGATGACTCTCAGCTTGTCACTAAAAATTATTATGGCGGCCTTGACTGGTTTTTGCCTGTTCACTGTGCATTGAATTACCCTGGTGCCTAGGAACTGTTTTACTGTTCCTGTGGAGCCTACATAGGGTTCCTGCACCAGAGCTATTGCCGCACCGCGATTTTCCGCAGCTTGGAGTAGCTCTGCTGTGGCCCGTTTGGACTTTCGCAGATTGGCTTGGATGAAGTGAAGCCTTGTCGTGCCGGCCACAGGGGAGATTGACCCGTTCGTGCTTGAGGTGCCCTTAGCAATACGCTATGCGGAAACGCGCTATATTGTCCCATGTTTGCCATTGCGGGCATCTTGGGTCAAAGGCCATGTGTGGGTTGTTTGTGGTGTCTGCTTTGGCCCGTTGACAATTTTTGCAGTGTGGGTCCTGTTCCTGTGCTCGTGCAAGACAGTTCTGCCAGAAGTGCTCCTCTCCACAGTAACTGCAGAGTTGTGTGCCCTCCTTGCATAGTGTCCTGGTATGTCCGAAGCCCAGGCACTTTGCACATTGAATTAACGGGGACTGGTCCTCCACGATTCTCTTTTCGAGACTTATGTGGACGTATCCTGCCTCTATCAATCTCTTGTGCAGTTGGGGTGACACCTCCACTACCGGATGGCATTGTAGCTGATTCCTCGCCTTCTTCCTGTACTTCACCCGGACGTAGGTCTCGTTGCCCTTAAGGTCCTTGAATAATTTCTTAGTCTGCGCCCTCAGATTTGCAATGATATCCTCGTCCTTGTGATAGGCCAGTACATTACGTATCCTGACCTGAGGGTTGTTCGTCGTCGCCTGCTTTACTCGCAACGTCTCATTGGTGTTGATTCTCTCAACCAGTCTCTTGACATCCTCCTCCCTCTCGCAGCTCAGAACAATCTTTCTATCCTTGGCCTTCCTCACCCTGTCCACTCGGACCCCAGTATTTTTAAAATCTAGGGTTCCCCTTATCACCTCAATGACGTTTTCGCCGGTCTTGGTGGGGTCCGTCGACGTGACGATTACAGCGTGGCTCGGTCGTAGGGTGGGAGGGGCTTTGGCCGCTGCTGCATATGAGGGGTACGCTCTTGTGACTGGCGGTAGAGGGGGGTTGTTTGCTCGCCTGAGGGAGGAGTTGAAGAACGTCAAAGTCTGATTGAGAGCTTTCGACTGGTTGGCTACCTGCGACACATCAGCTCTGAGAGGGTTTAGGAGACTCTCTAGCTGAGTTGCCGTGTCGGTGATTGCCAATTCAGTTGCCAGACCCTACGATGTTGGATTGGGAGCTCCTTGGGTATATGCCACGTCTTTGACCTCACGCACTTCTTCTAGGATCTCGCGGGCTTTACTCATTATAGGTGCTGTCGCCAGGGTCAGGTGCTCCTTAACTTCGGACTTCAACACAGGTTTGGGACCTTCTAGAAGTGTGCGCACCTCTTTCAGGTCCTCATGCATCGAGTTCAGGCTCTGTCGTATTTCGACAAGGTTTCCGTCCGTCGTTTCTGAGGGCCTTTCCGGGGTCTCGGATCGTTGACTGTTCGATCTACCCTCTTTTGCGTCCAGTTTAAAATTATGAATCTCGTTCGCGAGATCCCCGAGTTTTTTACTGATATCGGCCAGGGCCGGTCCAGTTTCTGTGTCTGTGCTCGCCGGTTGTAGAGGTTCGGCTATGGTAAGAATTGGCGCTGCGATCGGTTCCGCCTGCTTAGTTTCGAGATGGACTTCCTTCATTGTCTTTTTGACAATTCCTTCCACTTCGAAATCGAGCCAGCTCTGCACCTGCTGCAGTGCCATCCTTGTTCCGTCTGCCTCTTGAAGCCCTCGTTCATATTCGACTTTCTGCCGGTCTAACTCTTGTCTGTGAGAACGCTCCAACCTGACCGCTTCCCTAGCTGCCCTCACTCTCTCTTTCTCCAGGTTTAACCGGTGTCGGTTCCTTGAGTCTGCGAGCGAGAGCACCAGTTCGTTGCGGTTAGAAAGGCACTCAACCGCTATAGCTCTCAAATCCTTTTTCAAGGTCTTCGAGCTCTCTAGTGCCTCTTTCCCCACCTGGTAGTATTCCCGGGCTCTGTCTGTGGTGAGGTCTTTGCACACACCTGTGTGTGCTCCTCCTAGCGACGGGAGGATACTCTGTCTGCCAGTCTCGCTTTCGACATCTGTCCAGGCGTCGTCGCTTGCGATCTCTGACTCCCAGATTCCCAATTCCCGTAGGTCCTCCTCTACTTCCGAACGTAGGGTTTTGGTGTCCGGGAGCTTTTTTACCCATTCCTCCCCCTCCTGGTCCACCCTCCGTTCCGGTGTCATAGATAACACAATAGAGTAGTGGTCTCTTTGAGGGAAGGTCTGAGCGAGTTCGCAGCTTTCCTCGATTGCTGGCATTTCCGGGGTGGGGGTTTCCTCATGCGTTGAGGTTGTTGCTGTAGGTGTATGGATTTGTTCCTGATCTTTCGGTGGTGATGTCAGGGTCGCGTCCAGCATCAATACGTCGGCCAGTTTTCTGGTATCGTCTACCACTGTCCGCCGTGCCGTAGCCTGCGCGTTTTTAAGCGACACCGCTCGTCTTAGTCCTCCGGTTGCTGTCTTTTTCGATAGGCCTTGCTTGAGTGCGATGGTGCGACAAAGCTCTGTGGGGATCTTTGTTGCCGGTCCACCGACTCGCTTCGTGATTCGGCCTGTCTTTTTGGGTTGTTTTTTTGTTTTGTGTGTCGGTGTATGCCCTGGGAGGGCTTCAGTTTGTGATGTGTCTGTTGGGCCTTGCGGCCCAGTGTGTTCTTGTTTCCTATTATTTTCGAAAACTGTACTTGATTGCCTGTGTGTTGGTGTGGTGTGTGATATGTGTGCGGTGTGTGTTTTGTGTGTCATGTGAGTTGTGTCTGGTCTTTGTTGTTTTGAGTCCTGCTCTGTATCGGGTGAAGTGTGGGGAAGTGGGGGAGTTTTAGTTGTTGGTGTGGTTTTAGTGGTTAAGGGTGGTGTGTTGACTACACGAGGGGAGGGAGGGGCCTGACTGCCCCCCTTTTGTGACCGTCCCAGATGTTATTGGGATAATTGGGTTGAAAAGGGGGGCCGCTCTCCAACTCGCTACCGTTTTTGCGTAGCGTTGGCGCTAGGATTGGGGGAGACCCAGCTGGGTGCCTGCGTCCAAGCCATCTCCAAATACCCTACCTCTGAGGTCTCCCTTGGGGGAGGGGGGGGGGGGGGGGGAGAAGTGGGAGGGGTGGTGTTGTTGGGGATGTTGGATGCAGACATAGTGGTGTTAGTTGATGTGTATGTTTTTTGGTTATTAGTGTGTTGGTGTGTGTGTGTTTGTTAGTCTTATTGCTACTTAAGATTACTTAATATTAATTATTATACTACTTAAAAATATTGACTGCCTATACTATGGTGTTAGGAAATTATAGAGGGGTGGTTATTGAAGGGGGTAGGGGTTGGGGTGAGAGGGTTTTGATGTAGCCCGGTGAGAAGGGGAAGGTTCTTGATCCCACGATGAGGTGAGTCCAAGTCCCGTTATCCTGCTGTAGATGGTTGAGGAATTCCCTGGATTACTTTCGTTGGGGCTGACGATGGTCTTCAGCGCAAGTAATTCAGACTCTTCGGGCCGTCGGACGTGTCTTTAGGTGAGGCTAATCTTGTTGATAAAGATTCACGGCGCGCCACACTGACGGCACGTGTAAGTCTCGTAAAGTAGGTCACCACTTTGTTTGAAAATTAGCCTGCTTTGAGCACCTTTATCTCCTTAAGGGGTTGGCGGAGAGTCCTGGTCGATACGTCGTTTGATGGAGCTCGTCGTCGTCTTCCAGGAGGTTGTTATGTAATGTGTGTGTGATTCGCGGTTAGGCTGTTATTTACCGCTAAAGTTGAGGTCCTGTATCTCCTAGGTCCTGGCTGCTACAGTGCTGCGCACATAAATCCTGGAGAATTGGACACTGATGAATCACTAAACACACGTTTTGGGGGAGATTTGGAGCACTTTTCTATTTTTACAGTATTTTTTAGCGGAGCGATATGATGTTAAGACCGCTTTTGTAATAGCACTTGAAAAAAGATTCAAATGCGTCCGCTATTTCAGCATCAGCGTAAAGATTTTTATTATTTACTAGCTTTTGCCCGCGACTTCGTCTGCGTGTGATTCGAATAAAAGCAAGGTCTTTATGTATCAATAACTGGTGCCCGCGACTTCGTGTGAAATATTTGTCCAAATGATGTATTGTGAAGGACAAAATTTATCTCCTTTAAATACCAAAAGCGATAAAAGTATTCATTTTGATAAGGATCCATTTATTACTACCAAATGTGCATTAGAAATAAATTATCAATTTTTATTGTATTTATGGTTCACTATTTTGACAATAATGGCTTACTCATTTGGACAATTCACACAATATCTTTATAAATTATAGCCTATGTGTTATTCTGATCTACAAGCTACATTACTGTTAAGTTTCATTAAAATCCGTTTAGTAGTTTTTGCGTGAAAGAGGAACAAACATCCATCCATACATCCATCCAAACAAACTTTCGCCTTTATAATATTAGTAAGGAAGTAAGGATAAGGAAGTAAGGATAAGGAAGTAAGGAAGTAAGGATATTAGAGAGATCTTGGTATCATATGATTTTGTTTTGCAAGTCTCTTTATTAATTATACCCCAAGTAGCTTTAATTTTATTGCCAGATTTACTTATTTTTTCTTTTAAATAAATTTTACTAGAAGTTGCTTTAATGGAGTATAATTCAAATAATCTAGTTCTACGTCTATAAATTCCCTTTGTAGCCCAGTCACTAAATTTCGTCTTTGTATTGTCTACTTTAAAAGTTTTCTTTGTAAATATAGCATCAGATACAGATTTTATCGCACTGAATACTTGTTCATACAGTTGGTCAATAGTATTATTATCATCAAGTGGTAAAAAGGAAAATTTTTCTTAAATTTTTTCTTTAAAATTTTTCATTCGATTTACAGTAATAGGTCTGTATACAAATGTCAATAAAGGGGGGACATCATGATGTTCAAAGACTACTTCCTGCCCACTGTGGTCTGAATTTATAAAGTTTATTATAGATTTTGTGATTGGTTCAGAATCACAAAAAATATTATCAATGCAAGTAGCTGATGTAGGAGTTACTCTAGTGGGTTCAATAAAAAGATTATTTAAATTGAAAGATTTAAATAGGTTTAAAAACCGAATGGAGTTTTGTGAACTTTCTAAAATATTAATGTTAAAGTCCCCACATACAACTACTTTCTTGTTACAATTACACACTTTTTTCAGAGCATCTTCCATTGTGGTTTCAAATAAATTGTAATTACCTGAGGAAGTAACGACAAAGAACCTATACACACAAATAATAATAAACCGCTCCAGTTCTGCAAAAGATAATTCATTATACGACATGCTTCGTTCTCGAGATCAGCATATATACACTTGTAGTAACGCGTAGCACTCACCATTCCATGCACTAATTGAGAATATTTTATTTATTTCTATTTTTTTTTAACCGACTTCAAAAAGGAGGAGGTTCTCAATTCGACCCGTATGTTTTTTTTTTTTTTTTTGTATGTATGTTTCTCGATATCTCCGCCAATTATGAATGGATTTAAATGGTTCTTTTTTTGTTTGATAGGCCATCATTCAGAGGTGGTCCCACAAAATTTTTATCAAAATTGACTCAGTGGTTTTTGAACAAAACAACAATAACCAAAAAAAACAGAGATTACGTCGTTGTTTGGAGATGAAATTCGGTATATATATGAAGTTTGCGGTCTGGAATTCGGGAAGTATGCGGTCTGGAAAATGTAATGGTCGAAAAGTGGTGGGAGACCAGGATGTAATGGTGGAAAAGTGGTGGGAGACCAGGTCAAATTCAACAACCTACAGAATTTATAACAGATTGAGTGGCAGCTTCCGAACAAATATTACTCAAAATCCTTCGCAGATTCATGTCGTAAAGAATGTTTTGGAGATCAGGTTATGGTGAACAGTCCGACTAAACGGTAACACATAGAAAGGTGGTCCTAAATAAATATTATTTAAAATCTTGGGCAAATGCTAAGTGGTCATTTTCTTTTTCAAAATGGCCTCCATAATTAACATCACTCTCAACGACTTGAAAATCAGTATACAATATGAACTACATGATCATAACTAAGAATTAGGTCCCAAAGTCGCAAAAGTGGTGGAAAACCAGCTCATGATCAATGGGTCACCAAAATGGTAACAGACTGGGTGGAGGCTCGCGACTGTCATTTTGTTCCAGAAAGCTACCGACGGAATTTTCCGTTTCCTAATATTATTTTGACAGCGAGAACATGTTACGATATTGCCCCGAGAAACCAATTCTTCGGGTAATAATGCACTGTACATTGCAGTATGCAAATTACAACGTTGTGGTGGATATAACGCTTTATTACAAATGGCACATGGAACGTTTGCAAAAATAATAATAATAATTCTCACATCATCTCATACGTTGACCTGATTCCGTACTAAGTAGCTTAAGCACTTGTGTTACAGATATCAGACAACAGAGGAACACAAATTTATATGCCGTGGTGCTCTCCGCCGTGTATGATTTCGCGGCGGAGAAAAGGGCAAAAGGGGAGTCTTTTTGCCCCGTCGAGCGGGAGGCCGTACGGAAGGAGGCCCGACAGGTCCTCCTGAGGCGATGGTCGGAGCACCTCGTCCTCACCCGTTACGGCCGCAGAACCCTCGACGCGCTCGCCCCGGTCATGGACCGGTGGCTTGAGCGTGCCCACGGTGTCGTCTCCTTCCGGATGGCGCAGGTAATGACCGGGCACGGCTGCTTCGGTTATTACCTGCATAAGATCCATCGGGAGGAGACACCTTCGTGCCACGCGTGCGGCGATGCGGTGGACACGGCGCAACATACCCTAGCGGTATGTGCGCCGTGGGCACCGCAACGTGATGCATTGGTGGCGAAGGTCTGCCAGGACCTCTCACTGGCTAGTATAGCGAGAGCTATACTAGTGAGTGACGAGGCCTGGAAGGCTTTCGCTGCCTTTTGCGAGCACGTGATGGCAGCGAAGGAGGCGGCGGAGCGCGAGCGAGAGTCGGATCCTCTCGCCCCCGCGCTTCGCAAGGCACGTAGAGGGAGGAGACGACGCGAATACTTGCGTCTCCTTCCCCTGCGAGGAGCAGGTCCGCTGGTGCGTGGGGCTGTAACCCCGCCACCGGCATTGCACGGACCTCCTCCTACGCCTGGTGGGGACGGCACAGCTCTCCCGGCTGTCCCCACTCCCTCCCCCGACCCCGGGGGAGGAAGCGCCGTGCCCGCCGTGTAGGCGGGCTTCCGTCCGGGAGAGGTCGTGGTGCCAGGTTTCGTACCTCACCCCACGACCTCTCCCACTATGGACGATGAGGGAGAACCCCAGGAGTTTAAGTCGGTATACCCCCGCCTTCTGCGGGGGGGAGTCCGACATAACCCATCCGTTTACAGACGGATGGGTATGCGTAACGCATTTCTCCTGGGTCACCAAAAAAAAAAAGGAACACAATTATATACTAAAATACATATATTACACCCAGACACCGAACAAACACAAGTGTTCATCGCACGAATGTTTGTCCAGGGTGGGGATCGAACCCACGACCTTTGGCGTAAGAGGCAGGGTCACTACCAATTGCGCCATCCGGTCAGTAAAAATATTTATAGCCTCCTCAAATCATTAATACAACATGCGTTCCTGCGGTTGCGAGCGGTTTGTCACATAGCATCTAATCGAGTCGCTCTGGATTCGGCAGATTCATTTGATAAACGATCGCGTTGCAAATTAAGACGATAAGAACGTTGCTCCTCGGTCTCGTTTGATAAACGAGCGCAAATCAAACCAAGTCGATGAGAACGTTGCTCTTCGGTCTCTTTTGATAAACGCTCATGAATCAAACCAAGTCGATGAGAACGTTGCTCTTCCAACCAAGTCGATGAGAACGTTGTTCATGTATTAAACCGAGTCGTCAAGCTCGAATTTCTGAAGTTTCATAACTTCTTGACAAATTTGTATATGTCCATCAAAGAAAGTCTGTGAGCCCGCTGCTCCTCACTCTCATTCGCAATGGTCACAGAATTTCTTTCTCTATTCTTTTGTAAGCGATCTTGCCTCTCGGCGTCACTCTCCTCTAAACGACCCTGCCTCATTTGGGCAGCGCGTTTAGTAGGTCTACCCATACTAAAAATCACTAACTTTCCACTAAAAAGTGAAAAATAAAATTAATTTTTGAAAAAAAATAAAAACCGCCTTCAAGACTACACTAACAATATATACAATTGAACTAAAAAGTATAAAATAATATTTTAATTACAAGCCAAAGAACACTAAAGGAAAATAACGAAATTATTGATACTTATGCATACTATTTACATTTTAAAATCAGTTATTTTTGGAGTCGGTGCCAGCCAAAACAAAAACAATATATTAATGACACAAAAAGAAATAACATAAATAATTGAAAAACAACAGGTAATTGAAAAGAAGACCATAAAACAAAATAATATAAAGAAATAACACAAAAAAGAAACATAAACTAAGGAAAAACAACTGACAATTGAAAAGAAGCGCATAAAAATTTTAAACTGCGCGCGATTAATACTTTGTTGTAAACACAGTAATATAATTATTGTTCTGGAACGGGACTGCCTGTCCTCCGTGGCTGGCACCGACTCCAAAAATAACTGATTTTAAAATGTAAATAGTATGCATAAGTATCAATAATTTCGTTATTTTCCTTTAGTGTTCTTTGGCTTGTAATTAAAATATTATTTTATACTTTTTAGTTCAATTGTATATATTGTTAGTGTAGTCTTGAAGGCGGTTTTTATTTTTTTTCAAAAATTATTGTAGGGTATCTTATACCGTACTTTTCCCCGCACAACGCCATGACCGTCATTCGTGTTTCAGTGCTTTGCCGTTCCATGTTACTCTCGCTAAATAAATAATAAAAATAGTAGTAATAGGAATTATTACAAGTGTTAAAGTGATTAAATACGGAAAATATGCCAAAACGTAAGAGTGATAACGATTGTGCGCGTATAGAACGGAAAATCAGAAAGTTAGAAAAGAAATTGTCTCGCAAGCGGCGTAGGCGCCGCCGCCATAGCAGTTCGGATACCGATTCAGAGTTGAATTCGTCGTGTTCTCACTCAATTAAATCGTCGTTGGATAAACAAGGTATTTAGTGTTATTTTAATTAGTATAAAATAAGGTGTTTTGTTGAAGGACTATCTTTCGTTATACCGACACATGAAATAATATATTAAAAGTAATATGTTGGTCTATGTACCTATTTATGTGTCAGTAATTTATAATTTTGAAACAATCATATTGCAGACCACACAAATAGGACTTTTTCTTTTCCACTATGATTTATTCAAAACAACAGGGATAGAATTACGTAATTGTTTGATTACGATTATTACGAATAAACAAGTTATTTATGGAAAAAGCTACAAAGTTTGCGGACAGTACGTACCTACTAGGTATTGGGACTGCCCCTTACTGTAAATTAGCTTAAGTATTTAGTGGGTTTGCGGGCAGTACGTGTTTTTTAACTAGGGACTGCCTCTTACCGTTCACTTACCCTTCTAAATAATTAGGTATATAGTTACCACAAATTCTTTGCGGACAGTACGTGTTGTTTACATAAAAAGGGACTGTCCCTCTGTAAGGTAACTTAGAAGTAGTATGTCTTTTCAGAATACGATTATGTGAGGTTGACCGACGATGAAAACATCCTTTTTGAACCGGTCTACCCGCCGTCCGAGGCAGATGGAGAATTACCTGAGTCAATTGCTCCTACAGGTCATGAGACCCAAGCTACCGAAACAGCGGCAGTACCATCGGTAGTGATCATTCCATCACAGAGTGCCATCCCCTCTACTTCTATGGCTACGGTGCCTATCCCAAATATAGAACCAACTGAGGTTACAATTGAAGATTCCTCTGATATCAATAGGGATCTATTGGATATACTTGGTAGTGATCCTACTGTGGTGGTGCAAACCACCAGTAAACATATCAATAAGCCCCTTATATTTTATTAATAGACATAAGTGCAAATATCAACACGTAAACAAAATATTGAATTGTAGAAAAAAACTAAAAATGCTTTAAAACTTGCATAAGGCACAAGGAACCGTAAGTGGCCTTGCACGTGTGCAACTTAAAAGACAAAAGAGCAGGGTCTTCGCAGAATTAGAAAGCGATTGACAGAAAAAATGGATGTTTGTTTACAAGGTAAACCATCTAGAGCGATCTCGTGTAATGAAGATAGCTCAACCTTTTAAATATTTATCAATCAATTATTGTGGAAGTTTAAAACAATAAATCAGCTCTAAAGATATATCCATGTAGTACGGAACAAGGTCTGGTCAAAAGACTAATGGTCGATCCTCCTATTAAGAGTACTTAATTAAGACGCTTATAAACTGCGAATGCAATTAGATATAATTGTAGAATAAGTTGCCATGCGTTTAAATGATAAGTTGAGTGTACGAATCGTATCTCGCAAGAAAGATAAAGGCTTCACAGCTTATTCACATCTAGATATATACTCAGTTCCTAAATAAAAACATAGGAGTTATAACGTTTAGATATTGGTCAATTTTGCTTGGCAAAGGAACTGTAAAAAGTTTAAAGTTTGGGAGAAGTCTGTCCTTTTCTATTCTTTTGTGTGAAACGATTTGAACACGTGCAAAGTGATAAGCAAAGCGTCGGCCCTTGCGAGGCGTGGGGTTTTTTTTGGCACCTTAGCGTAAAAATGCACATTGCGTAATTATATAATGGAGTTCCGAGGGACAAAGAGGGACAGTTGGTCACAAGGCGTCTTGCTGCACGGTCATGCTCACGAGAGACATTGTTCTTCGACTTGTGTTATAGGACAAGTTCAGTGTCTGAGTGATTTTTGATCTTTGTAAGATTCTTTGTGGTTAATTGTGAGATATCGGTTCGCATACCGAGCTTAAAGGCATTCGGGCCTAATAGAGTTTTGTACTGGGCTCTAAGCTAGTTTGGGATACTGCGGTTGTTAATTGGTTTCAGAATTACCTAGTCTTTCTAAGCCAAGGAGGAACAGTGGTTGAACAGAATAGCTAACAAGTACCGCAGCGCCGAAACGAGTTTCACGGAGCTTTGGGACCGTCGAAGTGGACCTAGAATAGGGTTCTGGTTTTCCCGCCAGACTCTCAGCAAAAGCTTTGTGGCATTCCTCTTTCGGGGGCGACCAAACACCTTCCTTTCCTTACATTTCCTATTGTGAGAAACCTTCCTAACCTGTAGGCCCGGTTTCTCGCCAGCTAGGGCGTTAGGAGTAGGTTAATTTTGCCACATTCACACACACCTCAAAGATTCGTGGTGGAAACTTTGAGACCAGGTACAGAACACTAGGGCTTAGCAGCTGTAGGAACACACACACACTTAGGTCGCGTAACACATTACGTTGGGGCAAATTAGTGATTATTCTAGTGAAGCAAAGTGACATTTATTTTGTATAAGTTATAAAGGCGCGTTTTATTTGTGATAAAGTTCAAGGCTCATTTGGAATTAGTTGCCAGTGTTAAGATTTGTGTGTTACGTGATAATAGCTGTGTACGTGGATCTAGACCGATTCTAAAGAAGCAGAGGCAAAGGGTCGTTGTTATTAGTAGAGGAATATCGCGACAACGGTATTTATCTAACAATAACTTCGCAGTGGTGGAGCTATTATCAAATACATTTAAATATTCTAGGAAATAAGTTTAGAGGCTTTTGCAAGAGTTACATTGAATTAATGATATGCGCCAGCATTTTATTAATTTAATTGACTTGGAGGACTTCCATTTTTTTAGTAGGCTGGAGCCCGTCGCTTAGGTATATCAGAGCTGTTGGACTTTGTCAAGTACTACGACTCGGGTCGACAAACACAGTATCATATACATAAACTTATCAAGAGCGCAAGAGTGCCGAATTTAATTCCGCACCTCATTCGTCGACGAAATATTACAAAAGGGAAAACACAAAACAGTGCCAGGGTACTAAGTTGAGTTCACTCAACTCCATTTTAATCCATGGATATATAATTTATAAAACAATATCTCATTGAGATAACAAATTGAACGTTCAAATCAAAACATAAAGTACCTGCACAGGGGATAACAAAGAGCTCTTTGTAAATTATTTGCGCTATATCTATAACTGGGGGATCAGTTATTATTTAAATCTTGACTTATGACAAGACTAGACTTGAGTGGCCGTGGTCGGACAAACCCCTTATTTGTTCAAAACTATTCCACTAAGCAATAAAAGTTAGTTTAAAGCACTGACTGTCATATGATATTCTTGTTAGAACGGGCTGCGTAAAAATTCTCATTTGGTATTAATATCTCAGCTTCTATTTCTATTTGAACAAAATACGGCCTAAAGTAACGAGTAGAAAGGTAGTTAACAACACGAAATTTTAATTCTAGACGATCACAATTTTTATATGGAAAACTCGGGTTAAGTTTTCCTTGCGGCAGGCTTATAATACTAGTGTTTGATGTAGGCATTAGATAGTAATTCATAATTATTATAGATCCAGTATTTGAGCCGTAGTGGTAGACCTCCATTCCTTCGATTCTACACGCGACTGCAGACAACTTTTCGCGTAGGGAGTAGCGAGTTAGAGTATAGACTAAGGAGTTAGGAAAGAGACGAGTCGACCAGGCGAGCAGGTATAGTCGAGCGGGTGGGGAGAACATTACACTACCACTAACAAAAAGTATGGCAAAAAATTGCAAAAATACTTGTCAGTCAGATTGCAACATTGGACTACCGCCGGTTTAGACAAAGAAATAAGAAAAGAGTTAAAAGATAGATATTTAACACCAAAAAATTGCAAATTAATTGATCCACCAACATTAAACGCAGAGATGAAGGCGGCGATTTCGGATATTAATCTGAAGCGGGATAAAGCCATAGACGGCAAGCAGAAGATTCTAACTTCGGCCATTACTGCTTTAGGCGAAGCTATTTCTCTTCTTTTGCCGTCAAAAGACAAGAACACCCCTTTACTGAAATTGTTGATGGATCCTATTCGAATTATTTGCGATTGCCAACATGCTGACACAGTTACGCGGAGAAATTTTGTGATGGGTGGTCTTAAGAAAAAAATAAGAGAACAATTGCTAAATACGAATATAGATAATTATCCACCCATTTAACTTTTTCTTCTCCTTTCACTATGATCTTACGTTCCTTGAAGTAAGGTTTGACTAGTCTTTTAAATTCTCTATAGTCAATGTATCCTTCGCTCCATCGGAATCCTCTATTTCTTTCTATCCCCCAAACATACTTCCTTTCTTCAAGAGTTAGTGCAGAGAATGGATATGGGGGCTTAATCAAAAATATTTGAGTGTGTTCTGATGTACCGATAACTAATTTCTTTACTATAAACTCGTTATTCCGATCTTTGAAGCCTTCCAAGTCCACAATAACCATAATGCTATTCATGATAGTTTCTTCACAATATTACTTAAAGGATTTTATTCAAATATGCAATCGTTCAGTATCAAACAATAGGCAGAAGTCTGGTCGGGTATCACTGCATCAGCCTCGATTTCGACACGAACATCTACTACGGATGATTTCAAAGTTTCGCTTCTGGAGCAATCTATTACAAAATTAGGAGCTTTATGTTTAAATTCCATTAAACCCAACAACGGCTCAGCTCGGCGTCCGTAATAAGACTGTTGAAATCTTGCATATTGTTCGTATATTAATGAGTATTTGTTTTCAGAGAAACTAATGTTTAGGCTTTCGTATGGACAGTAGGTTGAATTTAGAAAAACCCTTATATCACGTATATTGCAATGATCGAATTCTGCCATCGATGTGGTAGCATTATGTTTACGATTACTTTGTAAAGCAATCACAACCATTCGCGGTTTTTCGATCTGTGATGAAGTTTTAATAGACCAAGTATGTTTTCGCGTTTTAGGCAATAATGGATATTCGTACAGGTCCCAATTACGAAATGCGACTGTTATCGCTCGGTCTCTTTCTAAATGTTTTAGCAAGTTAATTCTTTCAGATACTTAAACATGTGGGACTCGCCAGATAATTTTATTGATTTCTATGTCTTGAACTACCTCGCCAGCATTTAACTTCAAAGCGTTAAGTTTAGTGTTACTTCTTAAAAGAACTAATTCATGTTTACAATTCATAACTATTTTTTCATAATCTTTAGCAAAACCTAATATTTTATAAAGAGGAATAGAGGCTGAAAATACGCCGTTATTAGTATTGGATATACCATTTGGGGACCACCCCCAAACATTAGCACATTTAGACTCGTTATCATTTAACGATATATAGGATTTTAATGTAGTTGTAATGCCTGCATTTTTGATTCTATCTATTTCAATACCATTTATTTCATAACGGATGTCTTGAAATAAAAATAAAGCAGGATTGTTAACAAAATGCACGTTTGATACTCTTTCCTTTTCTTTTGTAGTACTGTTATGTTTATACACGTCGGCTCTGCCCTCGATATACAAACTGCTGAGCGCAGGTAATACGTACAAATCTTGCTGATTAATGGGTATTCGTATTTCATCATTCTTGTTGAAACTTGTCACATATGGTTTGTATGAATGAAATTCAAAACTTTCAATGCTGTTGTCATGTGACGGAGATTGAGCAATATTTAAAACGTTCATTTTATCAATCCAAGTATCTTCTAGAATTCCTTATTTTTTTGGTCAGCTTTTTTTTAGTATGAAGTGGTGCTCTTTTGTGCGAGGTTCTCTTGGAACTGATTTGATTCTGAGAGACTTTTATTAAAATTTAACATTTTTTCCTAAAGTGTAAATACAACTGTACTTCTTCACCGCGTAGGTTAATTTGTTTATTGTCTTCGTCCAATAATCTAATATTGATAGCACTTATTGAACTTTGGTTGACCGGAAAGTAGATTAAATTTTTAGGTATTTCAATAATCCGATAACCAGGTGGTACGTTTGGCACGAATTCATAAATTATATGAGCTTCTCCGTTCACATATGATCCGCTCACAACATCACATTCGATCCGTACTATGGTCGTTGGTAAAATGTTGACAGGATACTGAGACTCAGTCTTTATATTCGCTTTTACAGTTTCAAGGCCAAAACCCAAAATCTTGCCAATCGAATCTGTTTTACTGAAGTAAATATCTTTTGAACAGAAAATACTTGTTTTTACAGTATTATTATTAGCAGTTAATTTCAATGTAGCATTTTTTATGGTGCACTGAAGATAATCACAAATATCTTGTGATTCATACGATCCTTCAGGTATTTTTATAACTTCATTATTTCCGTAATACAATTTATTGTTTCTTTCTCACTTAAGTGATTTAATTTTTGCAATAATTCTGTTAAATGTTCAGGCAAAATATTCTAAAAAAAATCTTTTTACCAAACTATTATAACCATTTCTAAAATCCAAATCATTTATGCTTATTAAACAACAACAAAAAATAACTTAACTTAAATACCGTGAATAAAGCAAGGGTCTCGCAGTGATGTGGCAGGCCGGAAACGACGACATGTTGGCAGCACGGGGCCCGTAGGCGGCTGGATGTAGGGCGCGGGCACGACGCGGCGCACGCTGCAGGCTGCTCGACGAGTGGGCCTGGATATCCCTGGACTCCCTCCAACTGGGCCGGGCTATACCCTGGACACCATCCTTGACCCGTACCTTTCTTTCTTCACGTATGTCCACATTCTTCTATAAGGTTTCGGGAATCTTCTATAATGTTTTCTCCTTTATTGTGTTTTTTCTATAATAGGATCTTCATTCTTCTCGATATTCTTCTCGATTAATACATAATTTTCTGTCTTCAAAAGTCCAAATCCGTTGGAGGCAGGATCGCCATGCAATATCTTAAGATAGGTGGGAGTTGGGGACGTCTTAAGTGAAACCTGAAGTAAGCGGAATCATGTTGTATTGTCCGTGGTTACAATACAAGAGAGAGATTCTATAAAGAATAATTGTATTTAACTAAACTAATTAGTAGCGACATACGTCATGTAGCAGCGCGTAACATTAAGTAACGGTGCAAGTCTAAATACTGCAGTGATGGGCTTTGGGGACGTGTAAAGGAAACAAGTGATGCGTTATAACTGTCTTGTTTATTACATACAAAAAACTTATATACTAACCTAACCTATGGGGCGAGGTGCGTCACACACTACACCTCCCCCGTTTTTAGGGTTCCGTAGCCAAAATGGCAAAAACGGAACCCTTATAGTTTCGTCATGTCCGTCTGTCCGTCTGTCCGTCTGTCCGTCTGTCACAGCCGATTTACTCGGAAACTATAAGTACTACAGTGATGAAATTTGATGGGAATATGTGTTGTATGAACCGCTACAAAAATATGACACTAAATAGTAAAAAAAAGAATTGGGGGTGGGGCCCCCCATACATGTAACTGAGGGATGAAATTTTTTTTTTCGATGTACATACCCGTGTGGGGTATCAATGGAAAGGTCTTTTAAAATGATATAAAGTTTTCTAAAAAACATTTTTCTTAAAGTGAACGGTTTTTGAGATATCAGCTCTCAAAGTCGTAAAAAGTATGTCCCCCCCCTCTATTTTTATAACTACGGGGTATAAAATTCTAAAAAAAATAGAGGTGATGCATGCTAATTAACTCTTTCAACGATTTTTGGTTTGATCAAAGTATCTTTTATAGTTTTTGAGATAGGTTGATTTAACTGTAATTTTGGACTTTGCTGCTACGGAACCCTTTGTGCGCGAGCCCGACTCGCACTTGGCCGGTTTTTTTGTTTAAAAAAGAAATATTAACTATGATTTTTTTTTTTTAATCATACATATGTGTAAAATGATTTTTTTTCCAGAAAAAATAATTGATTACAATTTAAACTTTTTAACTTTAGTAAAACTAGTGATTATTTATCGATTGATGTAATTCAATAATGACATGTTCAGCAATTTTAAATGAAACTGTAACATAAAAAAATATTATGAAAAAGTTACTTAATAGCTTTCATTATTTTTAAATATTATAATAAATTTTAAAAATATATTTAAACTTATTTAAAAAAAATGTGGTTATAAACCAGTATTTTTACCTTTGTTATATTTTTTTTAATCCAATGGTACATATATTTTCAAAACTGACTTTTAATACAAAACAAAGTAAGTACTTGCTGATACGAATACATTTTACATTATAAAAATTAAAAATTGAAAACAGTAGCATAAACTTAGTTACTACCTACATAAATAAAACTATTGGCAATCCTTTTAATTTTAAAATTCCAATAATTTTTAGTTTTTTTTATAAGAACATATTTATGTAATTGAATAGCACATAATAATTTGGATAAATATTGCGTTTGATTTTCACTGACAGGATTTAAATTCTAAAAATTACAATTTATTGTAATTGATTTATAGACACCACCTTCTTTTTTTTTAAAAAAAAAAAAAAGCATGTAATAACAATACAAATATTACAAAATTAATAAATAGTCTCAAATAAGTCTAGTAGGTATTTAAATTGCAATAACATCAATAAATTCCTCTTTAAGTCATGGTTCTTCATAATTTTATTCTTCCAATCATTGTAAAGTAAGTAACTTCTGTTATTATTTATTTCATAAATATCTAGTTAATTATTCTATTCATGGTTTAAAAAAAATATATTTATTAGCAATAGGTTTATTAGCTACTATCCTTCAATTAATAGTTATTCAAAACACATCTTTCCTTTTCTTTTAAAATAAAATACACACTTATTTCTCATTTTTAATGTTCGCATAAAAACTACTATCGATAGCTGTGTTACCAAAATCATTCATAATTATCCTTTGTCAATCTCACTTATCTCTGTCTTTTTATTTACTTAACTCCGATTTCTTTAAATAGCCTTTTTATTTTACTACACGATCACTCTTCTCTTGCTCGTTTATTCATCTTCATATACTTCGCATTGCGGTCGGTACCTACACTTAGCAACATAGGTGCTTAGCCTATTTGCTTATATCGCCTGGGCCCGGCATAATTATTTTATTACTATACATTTTATTTTGGTACATTAATTATTTATAGACGTCTTTTGTAATACACAATGGTCACCTTTAGTGCCATTTGGGGGGGTCTTGTTTTAAGTCTCTTTTGGACTCCAACTCATCTCACAGAGGAAAACTCGTTCGCACCATGATCGATGGAAGGATCCGCCCCTCCATGTACCATAACATAATTGTGTACCGCACACTCGAGCAAATGTTACCTATTATTCTCTTTCATTATTCATTATAAATACAACATTCCAAAATATGAATATTCAGCTAATAGGAGGTTACACAGCTCATGGGTGATCAGTCCAATTGCATATGATACCACTAAAAACTGAATGATTCCCAACTCTTTTAATAAACAAACATTCATTCTAACCTTTCAAATAAAACCTCATAACCAATTACAAAATCTCATCCATGCTGTACCTAAATGAATACTTAAAGTTCCAAAAAGATTTTTCATACAGCTACTAAAATAAAAACTGGATCTTCTAATCATATACTGCCTTACATCATACTGTGGCACCATACTATCATTGCATTGTAAAAAAAAAATTTTACCTATATGACCTACTTACTTTACAATACACATACGAAATTAAAATGTTATTTATCGGGCTTGGTGCAGCAGAACACTCAGCACAATCAGCCCACACGTGTAGGTCTTGTTTGTAAAATCCTCTTGTTACCGCTTTTAACTAAATGACGCAAGTAATATGGTATGCAGCGCATAACTATATCAGCACAGAAATATAAAACTAAACGCTAAATCGTTTTGTTTGTCATGCAGGGAATTTAATCCTCTGCATGTTTACACTAACCGATCCTTATATGAATCTAATGAGTAATACAGAATCCTAACTTTGGACTTTGAATTGCTAAATGATTTCGTATATCTGAATTGTTTTATTAATGGGCAATGGTATGGAATAATCATTTTTATGTAATAAGTTTCAATTAAGCAGTTACTTATAATTATACTATTGTCTGTATCTAAATAAATGAATTAGAAGCATTCATTTCAATGTTTTTGTTAACAAAAATTTAATTAAATTCTAATAACAAAAATCAGACTTTTATGTTTGTAACTATGTAACATTATGGAAGATAGTTGTTTTACTACGTATATTGTATAAAATGATAAAAAGTACTTAATGAACAAAATTCTCAAATATTCAATTAGGAAGTAAGAGTATTTCCGTTCTTCACGATTCGAAAATTTACCCTTGAAAAATTAATTAAATCCGTGTTACTATCTGTTAAATTATTAGTAGGAAAACTAAATCTCATTTTGAGATATAGAGAAGACTACCTAATATTAATTTAAAAAATGTAAAGTACCTTAGTAGTCTGTAGTAATCTTCAAACGTACCTTATCCAAACAAATACTATACCTAGGTACTTACTATTATTATTACAATTTATTTATCTTTGCGTGTTGTGTATATTTTAATATTAATTTTAATCATGTTCGCAATCTGACTTAAATCAATTATTTGACCTCCTTTTTTTGTTAGCATACCAAGCCGTAATTTGTGTAGCATGTATACTTAAAACAATTTGATTTTCAATTTAATTTATTTCAATCCCGACAATAAGAATCAAAAGTTCGCGTATTAAAGTTTTGGAAAAGCTTACTTAGTTTTTTTTTTCCATTCCAAAAAAATTAAGGCAAAATTTTTCAACAAAAACCATCTTAGGATAGTTTTAAATCTAAATTAATTCAACCTAGATGCTTACCTGAATAATGTAACCATATAGACCAAAACTTATACTCTTCACGTATTTCATAAAGGTCTCACAGACAATCTAATGAAACTAACATTTTTTTTTAAGTACCTAATTAAATTATTTCTGTCAATACATTTTTATTTAATTTAGAAATATTTACCTTCCTGTCCACAATATTTTTTTTTCAATATCTTAAAACATGATTTCAACATTTTCAAATAAAAACGCAGTCTTGCTTAAATACTTATAGATGTCAAATTTAAGAGACGATAAATTTAAGCTCCAAAATGTACCTAAATACTTATCTGCATATTAGTAGATAGCACCTTCAAGGCTACGCGGTAACGCTACACGTGTGGCTTGGTCAGCGCTTTACCTACTGTGTGAACTTTAGACATACAAAAAAAAAACTTTCCATTTATTGACGCACAAATAATTCAGTAAACTACTTTATTTTCTATGAACCTAAATATGATATATGGTTGGTGCCAATCAAAGTATGTTAAAATATTTAATTCAATGTAAAGAAGTTAAAATAATCAGTAATTATTTATGTTGATTTATGTGTCAATGCCTAATTACAATAAAATCTACAGAGGCACATAATCTTATAAAAAAGTTTTTACGTTGCCAATAGTGTTTTTTTATGTAGTATAAATACTACCAGAATATCGCCTGGTGTTCTAATTAAAAACATTATATTATTAAGAAAATAGTAAGATAACAAAATATAATCGGCTTTTTGCGGCGGTTATCAACTTTCTTTTTCCTGTTCTTGGCGATGGCGATGTCCATGGTCTCGAACGAACTCCCGGCGCCCAGCATTCACCTATATCAATCATCTGACACCTTCAACACCCGGCTGCCGGCAATCTCACTCTCTCGACTCCATCAGCTCCCAGCAGCCTGCAATAATTTCATCATCCCTCGGGCGCCATCAACGCCCTGCGCCCTGCTTTCCTTCTGATGTTGATAGCACGCACGCACCATATTGTCTATTTTTTTTTTCACTCTATAAGTCTTAATATCTTAGGTACTGTCTTTTTTTTCCACATTAAGTCTTTTTCATTTTTTTTTTCTTATTTTTATAATTCCGTTATCACTGTATCAAAACTTAGTACACATGTACCCGTGCGCAGCGCCGCCAAAGGCAGCACTGGCAGGGTCGCCATGCAGGCTCGCTCTAAGAGCGTTATATCTTTTTGTAACCCAACCATTGAAATCTTGTTTGGTAGCAACTGCCCTGCAGAATGTGTAAGCTCCATATAAAGCATGGAAGCATATGTCAACAACTGGTATATCCCTCTCAACTAGAAGATTCTCATATTCTTGGCGTTGCTCTAATCTTACTAGAGTTGTGTCATCCAGGAGAGGTATAAACCCATCGTCCTCAGTGAGAAGAGAGGAGAGATCGATATGGAGAATATAAGAAACACATGAAAGATAGTATGTAACTAGAATACGCTGAGGGTTTATCTCGAGAGAGTGGGATATGCTATTAATTCTATCAAAGGGGTCATAGGATCCATTAAAGAACGCCATGATAATACCGGCAGCACACTTTCTTGTATACGGATAAGGTATGGCCTTTTTGTCATCAGTGGTGAAGGGAAGTTCTCTCTTAGGGAGAATTAGCTCAAATAGTTTTTCATGGAAACCTTTATAAGCTTTAGTTAAGAGCTTCCCATTATCTATAGAGCGGAGGTTAATTAAAGTATGATCTGATAGTGTAATGAGAGTCTTGCTATCATCCAAATCCTGCTTGATAACGACAATCGAGAGTTCTGTGACTTTCCTACTATTATTATCTAAATCTTCTATTTTCAATTTTGAGGTGAATTACTCTATGGTCAGCCACTGTTGTAGGATCCTTTTGCAGGTTAGTAAGTCTCCTAACCTCGCTCTCAAACTCTTTGAAAGAGAGAACCCTAAAGGAAACTTCACGAGGAGCCATTTTTCTGGTTCTGGAGGGTTACCTGTAGGGTTAATCTTTGAAGAATAGGAAATGGAAAACACTCAAGAAGTCAATTATGATTAACGGGTGACTCTTTATGTCTAATTTCTAACCTAACCTAACCTAACCTATGGGGCGAGGTGCGTCACACTACAATACGGCTATTACATACCTAACTCACACTGCACTGCAACTAGCAGTGTATGTGTGCGGAGGGGTGCCCGTAGTCCTCCTCTCGGTGGTGCTTGCACTGCAGCCAGCAGTGTGGGTGCTACCCGGGAGGTTGAGCGGGAAAGAGGCCGAGCTGGCGAGCCTCTTGGCGACGGATGAAGCCTCCGTGGCAGTCCTCACCCCGGTCTGAGTGTTTTCTGGGCGAGGGATGGAAACGCCCGTGTTTTTATTGGGTATGCGTCCGGACTGTCGGTGATTAGCAGAGACCTAACCCGGAGGAGTGCCCCTCTCAGTGTGCATAAGGTGCATTTTCACTGGGTCACCAAAAAAAAAAAGGAACACCCTTGGTAGCCTACGTCAAACAAAATGGTTACCGTGAATATTTTTACAGTTTTAGTGACTTAAAGCCTCCAGTAGAATTAATAAATTATTTAACGACATGCCACTTGGGTATAATTTTGAACGGTATCAAAAATTTGGCACTATAAATTGAGGTCATCTCTGTTTGAATTGTTTTTAAAATTTTTGGAGAAAACATCTAAATGATGAATAAAATAAAGAATCATTATCAGTATGAACATGTCTGTCGATAACAGGTAGAGACGTTTCTTCGGTAAAAAACTACTCTCCTACATTAGAATTAAGGGGAGAGTATGAGTGCGGTCTTCTGTATTTTTCTACATTCAACGCTATTCCTAATATAGATGAAAGAAACAATAAATTGCATAACGGAAATAATGAAGTAATAAAAATACCTGAAGGATCGTATAAATAAATATGTTCAGCTTTCACTTAAATTAAATTTAAAATAAAATAAAAAATACATTTTCTTGACCATATTGAAAATTTATTAATTTTTCGCTTGCCACACTGGTAGGATATAGTCTAAATTTTTTGGTGAAGCTTAAAAACGCTTTTTGGCGGTTAAAAACGTAGAAACTTCCTCTTCCATTTTCGATTTCGCGCTACAGCACACACATTTTTTCGTCGCTCTCGTTTTTCGTAGATTTGCAATAATTTCTTTATAAATTAGCATAACTAATTTGTGCCTGCAACCACCGCATCGTCTTCTGGCAGCCTACGAGGAGGAGTGTTCCACTTTGGGTAAAGATAACATTAGTCTCAGCTGTGCTAGGTTTGAACCTTTTAGTGTGAACCCGTTCCACAAGCTCCAGGGATTCCATGTAAGTAGTGCACAAGATTACGATTCCCGGTCTAGCAGAGCAAATAACCATTTTTTGTTTTCGTTTTTCGTTTCGCCAAAACTACAGTCCACTTAATTTACACACATTTTTATGGTATTTCGAGCCGGATCTAGTTGAATAGTACCTTTTAACTTAATTTTATAATCAAACTGTCGTATCGGTTATTATTTCACTATTTTTCGTTGTCGATTTGTTTGTCGAGTGAATAATTACCGCTACGAGGGTATTTTAATACTTTTTCGTTGTTGTGCGTGCGGTAGCCGAATATTACTATAGTTGTCGCATTCCCCTATAATTTATTTTCAATTTCGCAACTCTAATTTAATTTCTCGTTATTCATTTATAATTTGTAAGAACGCAACCTTAGCTTTGACATTCGTTCATTCAATTTTGCCAACTTCGTTCCATCTATTTATATCCATTTGACACATAACCTTTACATTTTTCGTGTATTTGCTTGTTGTTGTTATTTAATTTGTTTAATTTCGTCATAAAAAATGTCAGTGGAAAATCTTGATGCAGCAGAAAGTATGCACCGGGTGGCCCGTGATTATGCGTATGCTCGTGCTGAGTGGATGGTGAATACAGACTTGCAGGGATATACCATTATGGATATTTAGGAGATTGAGGAATCCTTTCATAGTTCTCAAATAAAACTTCTTTTGGAAATCCCTCCGACTCTGCGTTCAACAGAAACTAGGTACACGGGTAGGTTTGAGAATTTAGTAAAGGATATTAAGTGCAGACTATTGCAGAGAGAAGATCAGAAACCTTGCTTAGAAAAAGTCCAAGCCAGTAGTCCAAAGGCTAAGCTGCCTAAAATTACAATCAAACCTTTTGATGGTAACTTTAAGGAGTGGATTTCCTTTAAGCAATTGTTTGATTTTTTGGTTCATGATAGGCAAGATTTGAGTAATGTGGAAAAGCTGCATTATCTGTTGTCGAGTGTTCAAGGTTCTGCCTACAATTTAATTAAAAACTTCCCTCTGTGTAATGATAACTACACATTGGCCTACTCCACATTAGTTAAACAATATGATAGAAAGAGACAAATAGCCACAGTTTTCTATGACAATCTTATAAACTGTGAACCTGTTAAGTCTGTTCGTTCTGGTGAGTTAGAACGGGCTTACAAAACATTTGTAGAAAATCTGTCTATCTTAGATACATACAAGTTGCCTGATAGGAACTTTATGTTAGTCCACCTATTGTGGTCTAAGTTGGATAGGCAAACGAAGGAGCTCTTCGAGTTTGAGCACAACTTGAGGCTGTGCAAAGGTTCGTTGAAAAGAGGTTCCATGCACTGGAAGCTGCTGGAGGTGGATTATCAGGTTTTTCAACCCCCACCCCCAAACAAAAGGTCACATCGGGTCGACCAGTTCTCGTAGCAGCAACACAACCATGTATAGCATGTTCGGGTTCACATCATAAGTTGTCGTTGTGTCCTAAGTTTTTGGATATGGATCCAAAAGCACGGTTTACCTTTGTTAAAGCTAACAGTTTGTGCATATTGTGTTTTTTAAGTACCCACACTGTAGAAAATTGTCCAGTTAAGGAGAAGTGTGGAGTTTGTTCATATTCACACCACACATTATTATATTTTAGGTCACCTGTGACTGAGACAAAGGAGACAAAGGTAGACAATAATATGCAGCCTTTTTTTTTCCCGGGAGAAATGCATTACGCAGACCCTGCCGCCGGGGGGCGACAGGGTACTGTGGGACTCACCCTCCGGGCCGCTTCTTCTAACAAGAAGCGACCTGAGGGCATACCCACTAAAACTCCCGGGGCTCAACCACCCGTGGGTATAGAATGGGGTCACGGGTACTGCACCCCGCAACCCCACTCCCCCACAGGCCCCTACACGAGGTGTGCGGCCACGCCCCTCCTCAGGCTAGGAGGAGGGGGGTTGGGGACAGCCGGATGAGCTGAGCCGTCTCCAACGAGCGGTGGAGGTGCCAATGGCAGTGCCGGCACAGGGACCCCCGTCCCTGTGGCCGGTTGGCCACCTCCACGGAGAGGACGAAGAGTTCTCCGCCGAACTCGTCCTCTCCTTGCTCGAAGCGGGCCTGCGAGGGGGTTAGACTCGCGCTCCCGCTCCGCCGCCTCCTTCTGCGCCACCACTTCCTCACAGAAGTGGACGAAGGCCGACCAGGCCCTCTCATAATCCAGCATAGCTACAACTATGCTGGTCAACGAGAGGTCATGTCCGACCTCCGCGACCAGCGCGGACCGCTGTTGGTCGAAGGACGGGCACACCACCAACGTGTGATGCGCCGGGTCCTCCGCAGCGCCGCACTGGTGGCACGAAGGAGTGTCCTCCCGTTGAATGCGGTACTGGTTGCCGAAGCAACCATGCCCGGTAAGTACCTGCACCGTCCGGAAGGACAAAAACCCGTGGGGGTGCTCGAGCCACCGGTCCAAGACCGGGGCGAGCGCCGCGAGCGTGGGACGGCCGTACCTCTCCACCTGGAGAGAGGCCGTCTATGCCTCCGTCATTCGCTGGCGATCCTCCTTTCTTCTCGCCTCCCTTTCTCGAGGGCAGAAGGACTCGCCAGCCGCTCGCTTGGCCGCCGTCCACTCGTAGACGGCGGCCAGAATAATATGCAGCCTACACCATCAAAGTCAGTTCTTACATCCCCTAGTACTGATTCATCGGTGCTGTTTTCAACGGCAAGGGTGCTTATTAAAAATAATAATTCTGGCAAATATATTAGTGCTCGTGCTTTATTGGATTGTGCTAGTGCTTTATTGGATTGTGCTAGTGCTTGTAATTTTATTACTGAGGCCTGTCCCAGGAAGCTAGGACTGAACTTGACTGAATCAAGTCAGTCGGTGTACGGTGTCGGTCAAGTCGTCACTGAGCCTTCGGGAAAAGTGTCTTGTGAACTCAAGACTGCAGATAGGACATTAGATCATAGGTTTTCGTTGGAGGCCTAAATCCTCCCTAGTATTTGTCCTACTATGCCTTCATCTAATATAAATAAATCTCATTGGCAACATACTAAGGATTTAATTTTGGCCGATCCTGATTTTCATCGTCCGGGACCAATCGACCTACTCTTGAGTGTTGATGTTTTCGCCTCCTCTCTTCGTCCTGGGTTGATGCATGGTGAGGCAGGACAACCAACAGCCATCAATACAATATTTGGTTGGATTATGATGGGAAAATGTAATTTTGATGATTCATTCAACACAAATATTTCTCGTTCTCGTGCTCGTACTGGTGGCAAGAGACAAAATTGCTTCTTTGCCACAGCAAACTTGTCGTTGGATGAATCTATCAAAAAATTCTGGGAAGTCGAAACAGTAAGTCCGCCTAAAATGTTTTTTTTTTTTATATATATTAAATGGGTTTGCACTTGACCTCATTTCACCTGATGGAAAGTGACAATAAGGTCTAAGATGTAGCGTGCTTACCCAGAAGAAGCCTATTCACTCTCGACTTAAAGACACCCAAATTGTAGCTCTCTGGGAATACAGAAGCCGGCAAGTTGTTCCATTCCTTAGCAGTTCGTACCAAGAAAGAGGAAGCGAAACGCTTAGTACGAGCTGGTGGAACTTGCACAGTGTAAGGGTCGTGCCTGTCGTCTTCCGTAATGTCCGGTGGTAGAAAGGAGAAGGTGGTATCAGGTCGTGAAGCTCATTCGAACACTCTCCAAAATGCATCCTATAAATTATTGTCTAAGGAAGATCAACTTGTTGAAAATAACTTTAAAAATATTTTTTCTCGGTCTGAGGAGGGTAGGTATATTGTTCCTCTACCTTTCAAAGATAATATGATAAGCCGTCGTTTGTAGGCTCTAGAGCCATTGCTTTGAAGAGGTTTGCTTCTTTAGAGAAGAAATTTCAAATTAATCCCAAACTGGCTGAGGGATATAGGGATTTTATGCTGTATTACGAAGCTTGCCAACACATGGAGGTTTGTACAGCGCCAGAAGTAGATAATGGTCAATTTTATTATATACCTCATCATGGTATCTTGCGACCAACTTCAATCAGCACGCTGTTGCGTGTTGTATATGACGCAAGCGCGAAGGACGCTGTGGGCAAGAGTCTGAACGACGTTTTGCTGGCTGGTCCGAAGTTGCAAACAGAAATCTTCGATCTACTTCTTCGCTTCCGTTGGCACGCTATAGTTTTCACTGCTGACGTGAAACAAATGTACAGGCAGATTCTCGTCCTGCCAGAAGATTCGGAATACCAGAGAATTCTTTGGCGAGCTTCACCCGAGGAACCCATACGCGACTACAGGTTGAAGACAGTAACTTATGGTGTTTCTTCGGCGCCCTATCAAGCGCTTCGAACTATTGCTCAACTCGCCAAGGATTCTGCTGCTGAACTTCCTGCAGGAGCTGCCGTCTTGTCCAGGGACATTTATGTGGGTGACGTCGTGTCAGGTACATCGACCTTAGATGAGGCCTTAAAAGTTCCTTAGGAACTTTCAAAAATTATGTTGTCGGGTGGTTTCCACTTACGGAAGTGGACGTCTAATAGTGAATCCTTTTTTGTTCATTTGCCAGAATCTGATTTATATTCAGAGAGTTTTCGAAACTTTGAAACCATCAATGACGTTTCTCTCAAGGTCTTAGGACTTCGATGGTTGCCCAAGTCCGATTGTTTTACTTTTGATACATTGGTTCTTGACAATCGATATACTAAGCGTTCAATCCTCTCGGAGATTGCTCGCATCTTCGACCCTTTGGGGTTACTTTCACCTGTCGTCTTTCTCGCAAAATACATCATGCAACTCCTATGGATGTCCGGTGTTGATTGGGATGATGATACCCCCGTAAACATCGCTCAGGAGTGGCAGAAATTTAAATCGCAGCTATCGTGTCTGCAATCGCTTTCGATTCCTCGTCGTATGGTGTCGGAGTTCGTGTCGCTCCAGGTTCACGGTTTCTGTGACGCCTCTAAGAGAGGGTTTTGCGCCGTGATTTATTGTCGTGTGGTCGATGCGTCTGGCCCTGCCGATGTGCGCCTTTGTTGCGCTAAATCTAAAGTCGCGCCCATCCGGCAGCGTTCGATTTCTCGTTTGGAACTTCTAGCAGCAGTTCTGTTATCGGGTTTGTTGGCACTCGTTGTTAAAGGTCTTGAGGACTTACACCCTATCGATACCATTTTCGCTTGGTCGGACTCTAGTGTCGCTTTGACTTGGATCAGATCTTGTCCATCAAGATGGAAGACCTTTGTGGCCAATCGTGTGGCTCACATCCAGGACTTAGTCTCTCCTCACTGTTGGCATTATGTCCCTACGCAGGATAATCCTGCAGACTGCGGATCGCGTGGTCTGCTTCCCACCGATTTAATCGGGCATGCTACATGGTGGGCGGGGCCTGGTTGGTTGAAGGAAAGTGAAGAGTTTTGGCCACAGTCTCCATCCGTCCTCGACACCAGTCAAACGGCACTAGATGAGCAAAAAATATTCAGTCTAGTGACGTCCCATAGTTCGGAGTTTTTCGACACTTTCATAGCGAAATTCTCGTCGCTCTCCAAACTCAAAAGAGTGCTTGCCTTTTGTTCGCGCTTTCTGCACAATGCTCGGCAGAAAGACCATGCGAAATGCAGGACAGGTTCCTTGCAGCCCTCGGAGCTTGATCAGGCTTTTATGCTTTTAATTAAACATGTACAAGCTCAGTCATTCTCACATGAGATTGCACTCTTGCAAAAGGGGAGTCCGAACCTCTTGTCAAAAGGCTTCCGCAAGCTGTCGCCATTCATCGATGACTCGGGTTTGGCCTGGTTTAGCACCCATTTTTGTTGCCGCGGAGTCATCATTTGACTAACTTACTCGTCGATGCGTTCCACCAAGATTTTATTTTTTTTTTTAATGAAAAAAATTTTTTCCGCTGACTCTTGGTCTGCGCCTTTTTTGTGTTAGTTTTTTATCGTGTTAAATACTTACAGTGCTCCGCGTAACAAAATTTGGATTTTGTGTTTAAAAGTTCCTTAAATTTCTAAGGCAGTCTTAATGCTATTCTATGTCTAATTTTTTTTTTTTTATTATGATTTTTTTTTATTTTTTATATTACATTTTTTTTTAATTTGTTATGTTACTGTAACATGTTTTGCTTTAATTATTGTTAGAATGTTTTTTTTTTTGGTTTCATGCTTACATGCTATTACATTACTTAATTACTAAGTTATTATTGTTATTGTTACTGTGTAATATTGCTCTTTTATTTCTTGCACCATTTGCTGTTTACGCAGTAAACAACGTGGTGTAATGCTGGTGTTAGTAGGTGATATCGGTTAAAATGGGAATTTGGGGATCCTCAGAGGGAGGGTTTGGGGTTTGGTGTCTTTTTCTGGGGTGAGTCTCCCGTCACTATTTTATCCCTAATGGCTACATCCCCCCGGCGGATTGCCATTTTCAGGTTATATTCTTTGATTTGGTCAGTAGTGGCTCTCTCTGCCATAGATATTAAACGAGCCGTGGCATCGTTTGCGGCATTGTCGGTGTAATAAACACACGTTTTGGTGTGTCTAGAGATAGCCACTACTGCATGTGGGACGCTTTGGAGGAGGTGGGACTGTTTCGGAGTTGTTCGCACTATCACAACAGTCTCGAACGTTTGTCCCTGCGCTTCATGGATTGTCAGGGTGCGTGATCCTTCGTCCGAGCCATACCCTTGACTGATTAGGAGAACCTTCTCAGCTTGGGTGTGAACTAGATATAATGTTCGTTCGGTTTTAGGGATCACAGCGTCTGAGAACCGTTTCAGCTGCAGGGATTTAGCTCGAGTGTTGCCTGAGTATATGCCGCTATAGATTTCTCTAAGGGCGTAGGCAACGTCTTGTGGGTTGCGATAAGTGCACAACCAATCCTTAGTTATGTATGTTATTTTGTTCGGTCTATTGTAGTGTAGGAGAAAGAGGTTGCAGCGATCTATGTACGGCAACTGGTTGTTGTCACCTAGCAGCGTGGCCTTGCTGGCTCCCACGATCTGGATGGCCAGGACTATGGATCCGAAATGGTTCATGAGAGCCTCGTCCACCACGAGGTGTGTACACGCCTCGCCCTTGCTCATGCCGTTCACCAGTAGGGATGCCATAGTCCTCACTCTCTTCTTCGCCTTCTCTCCAATTCGTGGTTCCAGCTTTTCTCTGAGGTCGTTTGCTGCTTCCGTGGTGGTGGTGACGATCATGTCTTCTTCAACGTTGATTTGTGACATGACCCACGTTGTTTTGCCACACCCTGGGACTCCGTTGACCCAGTCGATGGTAGGTTTGATCCAGTGTTCTGGTTTTTTGCCTTCGGACAAGTCTCCTGATATGGTGTTTGCCATTTTCAAGATTTTGTCGTCGAGCATAACCTTTGTACACTTCGCTACCACCACTATTGGGTCTCCGGTTGGTGTCTTGAAAGTGATTTTCCCATCCTCTTCCTTTTGGTTTTTGTCCAGGTTCACAAAACCACATGACTTGCTGTAGGCTGCCATATACGACCCCGACATTGCTCCCATTAGGACTGTAGAAGTATCGTTGTCGTATATAGCTGCCTCGGCTTCCTTCAGTTTCATTTGCAGCATTCTGCCGTTTAGGCCGACTAATCCTCTCCCGTAAGTCGTGATGATCTCTTTGCAGATATCTTCATTGACTTTCCGGGTGGCTTTTGTGACTGCTACAAACTCTATGAAGGCGTTGAGCATGTGGTCCTCTGGTTCTACCGCAGGTCTGAGTTCGGGTGCTATCACTTGCCCCATGTCAGCTCTCGTACGGTCTTTCTGTAGAGATGGCTCTGTTCCTAGCTTTTTTGTGGGTGTCGCCATATTCTCTACTGCTGACCGCATCGCCGTAATCTACCTCACCCGTCGCACCCTTTTCGCCGCTATCTCCGGGATAGAGTCGATCACTCTGCTTAGCGAGGAGAGGACTGAGGTTTGTTTGGCTTCTGTTTCCCTCTCGGTATCTTTGGTGTTCGCGCCCTGTGATGCCTGTGCTCTTTCCTGGCTAATCCTGTTTTCCAGGCGCTCGGACCCACTGATGTCTATTCCGACTATCGGAAGGTCCCAGCAATCGGTAGGATGTTTGTCAGGTGTGGGATCATGAGTTCGCGCTCTAAGATAACCGAGGTTTTGACCTCTGTCCTCGTAGATCACGACATCATGATGCTTCGAGCATTCCAGGGCCCCAAGGTAGTCCTCAGTTTTGCCCTTTTCGAAGCTCACGGCCATGGCATCGACACTGATAGTAGTTGATGGAGTTCTCTCGCTTGTGCCCCTCTCGCCTATCCTTGCCAGCACCTTGCAGGCTTGTTTAAACTCCGTGACGTTTAGCTCTCTGCAGAACAGTGCAATAATTTTGTTGTTCTTTCGCACTATTCTGCAGGTCTGCCGCTCCACGGAGACCACTTGTAGCTCATTGAACTTTTTGCGTTTCATTGTGGTTTTGAAGGTGCTGCCATTGAGAAGCGAGCCAAGGCCCGGCGAGATGCTCACAGTGTTCTTGGCTAAGGCCGTGCAGAACGCGATGCCCACCCTCTCTGAGTTGCTCTCCATGAAGAGGGCAACTCCCCGCAGACGCAGACCGGGCTGTCCTATCTCTCCCGATTTTAGTAGGTTAAAGGGGCGGTGTGTGATTGTTGTTATTGATTGTTGTGTGTTGTTTGCTGATGTTGTAGGTGCTGGTGTTGTTGTTGTGGTTATTTGTGATGTGTCAATCCGGCGTTCGTCTGCGACCGAGGTCTTTCCCAGGCTGCTGTTTCGCCTTGTAGCATACGATGCAATTGTTTCCACGTAGTGGAGAAACTTTTGCCTCGTGTCCGCCCCGGCTAGTAAAAATGGCAGCTGGTCTTGAGAGAGCTCCGGCTGTGTTTCGTATTCAAGGTTGTATCTGGCTTGTAGGAACCTTGGGCAATCGAGTAGTAGGTGCCACACCGACTCGCTTACTCTCGGGTCACATTCGCATCCGGGTTCGCTTCTCAGCTTAAACCGGTGCAAATATTCGCCGAAACCTCCATGTCCTGTCAGCATTTGAATCTGTATCGGGGTCAGTTTCGTTCCTCTCACGATGCGATACGCTTCCGCCACATCGGGGAAGAAGGTCTTCGTAACTGATCCCGTGGTGGAGGAGATGTATCGGTCTTGCCACTTGCATACAGTCTTCTCCCTGATTTTCCTTCTGACATACGACAGGGGTACTTCCGCATAGTCTTGTGAGGGCTTTTGTGAGTGTGCTGCTGTTTTTGCCAACTCATCAGCCCTTTCATTGCCTTCCGTTCCTACGTGTGCTCTGAGCCAGAATAGCCTTACCTGTTTCCCCGATGCTCGGATATCAGATATGTTGTCCCTGATGGATTTTACCAAGGGGTGAAGGAGTTTGGGGTTACACAGCAGTTCAAGCGAAGATCTTGAATCGCTTAGAATGTTAACTGTGTCCCGTTCACTCTCTTTTGCCCTTAGCACCGCCCTGTGGAGAGCATATAGTTCCGATTGGAAAACCGTGCATCTGGGGTCTAGGCTAAAGGTGTCATTCACCTCCTCTTTCCCGTTTTCCCACCATGTCAGGGCCGCTCCTACTTTGCCGGCTATTTTACTGCCGTCAGTGTAGACCTGAGGGCCCTTGATGTTGTGGGTTTCTTGGGTTTGAGGGTCCATGTTCTCCAGTAGCTCGTATTCCGCTGTGGTCTGGGTCGCGGGGTGGGGTAGGTTGAGGAACCCAACTTTCCCTTCGAGCTGCCGATTTGGAGGAACAAAGTCTGTGCTGATACCTATTTTCGCCTTGTACAGGGTTGCTGTTTCTTGAATGCGCAAGTCTAGGGGGAGGGTTCCAGATAGTACCTGCACCGCCGTCAGGGACGTGGTGCGGTATGCCTTGCAGATCTTCTGTGCAAAGCTTCTCTGGATCGCCTCCAACCTTTTCCTGTTCATTTGGAGCTCCACTGCCTGTGACCATGCACATGCTCCGTACGTCACCATGGGTTCGACGACTGCTACGTATATTGTCCTGATGATTTCTCCGTTGAGACCCCAGCTAACCTTCGCGGCGCGCGCTAGTTGTTTGTACAAGTCCGCAGCCTTTTTACACTGTGCGGTGACGTGCGCGTTGAAGTTCAGGTTTTTGTCTATTAAAAGGCCGAGAAGTTTTATCCTATCAACCAGAGCGATCTGAACTCTGGACATGAGTAGTTTGGGGAGACCGAACTTTAATTTTTTAGTAATCAGCATTGCGTTTGTCTTATGCGCTGCGAAGTTCAGTTTGTTGGAATTTCCCCAACCCACCACTTTATCCAGGACTCGGTTGATATGTCTATCTATCTCGCACCCTGTTCTTCCGGAGAATACCAGGACTACGTCGTCGGCGAATGCTTGATAGTGGACCTTTTCTTTGGACAGTGTCTTGAGCAGCGGATCTAGGATGAGATTCCAGAAGGTTGGGCCTCCTATAGAGCCTTGTACGCAACCTTTGTTGGTATCCCTATCGCAATGCTCCTGCGTAGTTCACCGTCACACTCCTGTCAGACAGGTATAAGTCCACTATCTCATAGAGATTTCGGGGGCATTGCTTTTCGAGGAGCTGGAGTTTGAGAGCCGGCCACCACGCGTTGTCGAATGCACCCTCTATATCCAGAGAGACCACAATCACAGATTTTCTCTGTGCCTGTTCTTTGCGTATGTGGTCCATCAGATCGTATAGGGCGTCCTCGGTTCCACGTTGTGGCATGAAGCCGTATTGTTGCGTGTCGAGAGTCGGTAGGAGATGCCATTGGAGTCTGCCCACCAGTAGTTTCTCTATCGTCTTCCCTAGTATAGACAGTAGTCCTATAGGGCGATAGGATTTAGGGTGGGTGTAGTCTTCCTTTCCAGGTTTCCGAAGAATAACTACATGGGCTGTTTTCCACTGTTTGGGGAAGTATGCTATGGCTAGGCATTTATTTGCAATTGCCATGAATACCTCTCTTTCACTGCGGATTGCCCTGGCGCAGATGTCGGATGTGAACCCGTCCGCTCCCGGCGCCTTCTTGGGATTTTGTGCTTTAAGCACAGCTTCCACCTCGGGTACCGTAAAAGGGGGGTCGTCACTTCCTAATTTACTCTCCTCTGGCGTTCCACTCCTCGTTAGGTGTCTGAGTTGAGTGTGGTGTCGTTGGTCTGTAGATACTGAGTCTTTGGGGTAGAAGGTTTCGGCTAGGAAGTTTGCTGATGCACTGGGGCTCAGTGTCTCGCCGTTTACTCCTTTTAGCAGCACGTCTTCCTGTCTGCGGGATGTGTTCCTTAAGACCCTGTATATCCCATCCCACATGCTCTCTCTGTCCTGTTTGGTGCAGAACTCCTTCCAACTGCTCGTCTGCGCTTCAGCAGTCTTTTCAGCATATACATCCCGCTTTAATTCTTCAATTTCGTCTGTCCACCAGAGGGGATTGGTCCTGTTCCTGTTCCTTCCTGTGCCTCGTCTTGGGATTGAGCTTTCGCACGCTTCCCTTATGGCCGATGTGTAGTTGGTTACTATGTCCTCCATCTCCTCTCCAGTTTTGACAGCATTGACTGCTTCTGCCGTCAGACCCTTATCCGCTAGGGACTCGTGTAATTGCCGATCGAACTCTGACCATTTTGCCTTTTTGGTATTATACTTCCTGGTCGTTGGATATTCCACTCTCTGTAGTTTTTCTCCTACGACCAGTGTGTACGTTATGGCGTTGTGGTCTGAGGTTGTCAAAGTTCGGTCGACTTTCCACTCTTTGATTCTCCCTAGCAGGGGTGCGCCGCAAGCTGTTACGTCCACTATGCTGGTGCATAGTTTCCCTCCACGGCACTCCTCGAAGGTCGGTGTGTTTCCGCTGTTGAGAATATGGAGGTCCATCTCGTTCAGGAAAGAACTGTAGGCTTCTCCGCGCTGGTTTTCAGATGAGCTACCCCACCATTGGCTCCAGGCGTTGACGTCACCCCCTACGATGATGTTGGGGGTGTTCAGGTGTTGGCATATTGTTTTGGTTCGCTCTATGTACGGCTCTATGGGTTGGTCTCCCTCGTAGTAGACGGATACCACTCCAAGTTTCAGTTTTCCGGCTTCCAGTAGTACCGTGCATTCGGTTTCAGTAACGAGCTGTGGGTCGTGAATTACCCTCAACTTGTCACTGAACACTATTATGGCGGCTTCTGCCTGTTCAGGGTGCATTGAATAACCCTAGTGCCAGGGGACTGTTTCACAGTTCCTGTCGAGCCCACATAGGGTTCTTGCACCAGAGCAATCGCCGCATCGAGATTTCTTGCCGCTTGGAGTAGTTCCGCGGTGACCTGTTTGGACCGTCGCAGGTTGGCTTGGATGATGTTAAGCCTTGTGCTTCCGTCCGTTCCGAGGGTGATTGAGCCGTCTGTGCTGAGTTCCACCTTAGCAATACGCTATGCGAGAGCGCGCTATGTTGTCCCAAGCTTGCCATTGCGGGCAGATTGGGTCGAATGCCACGTGGGGGTTGTACGATGTGTCTACCTTTGCCCTTTTGCAGTTTTTGCATTGCGGGTCCTGTGCCTGTGCTCGTGCTTGACAATTCTGCCAAGAGTGCTCCTCTCCACAGTAGCTGCAGAGTTGAGCACCCTCTTTGCAGAGTGTCTTCGTGTGGCCAAAGCCCAGACTCTTTGCGCATTGGATTAGTGGTGACTGGTCTTCCACGGCTCTCTTTTGGAGACCTATGTGGATTTGTCCAGCCTCCAGCATCCTCCTATGCAGTTTGGGTGACACCTCCAACACCGGGTGGCATTGCAGCACGTTCCTCGCTTTTTTCCTGTATTTCAACCGCATAAAGAATTCGTCTCCGGTCAAGCCTTCGAACAATTTCTTGTTTTGCGCTTTGATGTTGTCGACTATGTCCTCTTTTGTGTGGTACGCCATGACGTTCTTGATGCGTACCTGCGGGTTGATCGTCGCTGCCTGTTTTACTCTCAGCGTCTCGTTCGTCCTTATCTTGTCCACCAGCCGCCTTGCGTCCTCCTCCCTCTCACAGCAGAGGACAACTTTTCTGTCCTTAGCCTTCCTCACCTTGTCAACTATAACCCCGGTATTTGTGAAATCCAGGGTTCCTCTTATCGCGTCTATGACGTTGTCACCAGTTTTGGTGGGGTCCGTCGACGTCACTATAAGAGCGTGACTGGGTCTTGGGGTGGGGATGGCTTTTGCCGCCGCTGCATACGAGGTGTATGGTTTGGCGGCAGGTGTCGTAGTAGGGTTGTTCGCCTTTTTGAGGGAGGAGTTGAACCAGGTTAGCGTCTGGTTTAATGCTTTCGACTGGCTGGCTACCTCCGACACATCCGCCCTGAGGGGGTTCAGTATACTCTCAATTTGAGTCGCTGTATCGGTGATAGCCAGCTCAGTTGCTAGCCCTATTGGTGTCGGTTGGGGGGCGCCTTGAGTGTATGCCACGTCCTTTACCTCCCGCACTTCTTCCAGGATCTCGCGTGCCTTTGTCATTATTGGAGCCGTCGCTTGTTGCAGGTCCTCCTTGACCTCGGATCTTGATGCAGGTTTGTTACCTTTCAGTAGTGCGCGCACTTCCTTTAGGTCTTTCTGCATCAAGTTGATGCCTTGTTGAAGTCCAACAACAAGGGCATTGTCCGGGGTCGTCGTGGTTTTCTCTGGGGTTTCAGAGCGCGCTCGCTCTACTCTACCCACTCCTGCGTCCAGCTTCAAATAATGGATCTCGTTCGCTAGATCCCCGAGCTTCTTGTTGATTTCTGCCAGGGCCGGTCCTGTCTCTGTGTCTGGGCGCGCCTGTTGAGGAGGTTCAGTGGTCGTGACTGGCACTACCGGTGGTTCCGCTGGCTTTATCTCGAGCTGGACGGCTTTCATCGTCTTTCTGACGACGCCTTTCATCTCGAAGTCCAACCAGCTTTGCACATTCTGTAGTGCCTTCCTCGTTTCTGCTGACTCTTTGTCACGCTCCTCGTAGAAGGCCCTCAGGTTGTCGAAGTCCTTTCGGTGCTTCTTTTCCAGTCTTACCTGTTCCCTGGCTGCTCTCGCTCTCTCTTTCTCCAGATTTAACCGGTATCGGTTTCTGGAGTCTGCGAGCGAGAGCACGAGCTCGTTTAGGTTTGACAAGCACTCGACTGCTATTGCTCTTTCTCTTTTGAGAATTTTTGAGCTCTCGAGCACCTGTTTCCCCACCTGGAAGTATTCCCGGGCTCGTTCCGAGGCGAGATCCTTGCAGATACCCGTATGAGCTCCTCCTAGCGGTGGGAGGATACTCATTCTGCCCGTCTCGCTCTCTACGTCAGTCCAGTTGTCTTCGCTTGCTGCGTCGTGCTCCCAGATTCCCAGCTCCTTCAGGTCCTCTTCTATTTCCGTCCTTAAGGTGCTGGGGGCCGGGAGCTCCATCACCAATTCTTCCCTCTCTGGGTCCGACTTGCGCTCAGGTGTCATAGACACCATAATGCTGTAGTGGTCCCTCTGCGGAAAGGCTTGGGTGGGCTCGCAGCTTGTTTGGACCGCTTTTTCCGGGGTGGGGGTTTCTTCCTGTGTTTGTGCGGAGGTGGAAGGTTGGTCAACTGCGTCCTGTTCCAGCGGTGAGGATAGAGTCGCGTCTAGCATTGACACGTCGGCCAACTTTCTTGTGTCGTCCACCGTTGTCCTGCGTGCCGTTGCCCTCGCGTTTTTCAACGAGACCGCCCGCCTTAGACCTCCTGTCGCGGTCTTTTTCGCGAGTCCTTGTTTGATCGCGATTGTGCGACAAAGCTCCGTGGGGATCTTTGTGGCGCCTGCGCTCACTCGCTTTTGGACTCTGCCGGTCTTTGGGTTGGTTTGTGTTTTTTGTGTTTTTTTTGGTGTTGGCAAGTGCCCCGGTAGGGACTCTGCTTTTGTAGTGTCTGTGTGTGTGCTTGATTTCGGGCCTGACGGCCCGGTGTGTTTTTGTGTTCCTAATGTTTGTATTACTGTACGTTTTGATCGGTGTGTTGGTGTGGTGTGTGATGTGTGTGGGGTTGGTGAGGTGTGTGTGTGTGTGCGTGATGTGTGTTGTGTAGACATCTCCTCTTGGGTTCTTGGGGAAGTTGTTGTGGGGGGGGAGGAGCCTTGCGGCCCCCCTTTTGTGTCCGACCCAGGTGTTAGTGGGTTTGGATTAGAAAGGGGGGCCGCTCTCCCACTTGCTACCGTAGCGGTGGTCTCACACGATTGTCTTAAACTAATGTGTTGCTGGGGTTTTTTGGGTTTTGACTAGAGGGGGGGAGGTTTTTTGGAAATCCCTTGGGGCCGATCGACGGGGAATCGAATTCCGCGTCGTTTGAGCTCAATCTCGGGTTTCTAGGCCCAAGATTGAGGAAGTTAGGTTAAGAGGGGGTGAGGTAACCCAAGGGGGAAGGGGGGGAGGGGTTGTTTCGTGGGGAGGCTGAAGGGGTGAGGTAAGTGGAAGGGGGAGGGGGGGAGTTCTCGTGTGGAGATTGGGGGGATGGGGGTGGGAGGGGGTTGACTATGGGAGGGGTTGGTGTTATGAGTAAAGGGGTTGGAGTTAGGAAATTTTTGGAGGGGTGGTTGTTGAAGGGGGGGTGGGGGATGAGGAGGTCTGGTGTTGGCTCGGGGAGAGGGGGGGAGGTCCTGGTCCTGTGATGTGAAGAGTCCAGTTCCTGTCTTCCTGCTGCCGATATTTCAGGAGATGCCTCGATTACCTTAGTTGGGGCTGGTTGGTGTCTTCAGCGTTGGTAATCAAGATCCTCGAGCCGTTGGAGGTGTCTTCAGGTAGGGCTATGTTGAGGTAGGTTGTGTCGTGGCAAGCGCGGCGCCGCAGCAAGAGCGTCGCGCGCCGCAGACCTGGTCGTAGGTAGAGTGCGGCGCCTCGGATTGGAGGTGTCGTTAGAGAAGACCGAGGTGATCTATTTCCCTCGGTCTTCTCGAGAGAGGATCCCCTCTGGCAGACACATCACTGTCGGAGGGGCCCAGGTGGAGGTGAAGGCCGAGATGCGCTATCTCGGCCTCACCCTGGATCCGCGGTGGCATTTTGGCCTGCATTTTAGCAGGATGTCACCGCGGCTCCTCAAGGCAGCAGACACGCTTTCGTGGCTGCTGCCCAACCTGGGGGGACCAGGCTCCAGGTGCCGGCGACTCTATGCCGGCATCCTGCGGAGTATGGCGCTCTACGGGGCGCCAGTCTGGTCCGACTCCCTAGCAAGGGGGGAAAATCTTCCCTTCTTGCGGGGGCCTCAGCGGGTGGTAGCGCAACGGGTCGCTCGAACTTACTGCACGGTAAGCTTCGACGTGGCCTGTTTGCTCGCTGAGACTCCTCCATGGGAGTCAGACGCCGTGGTGCTCTCCGCCGTGTATGATTTCGCGGCGGAGAAAAGGGCAAAAGGGGAGTCCTTTTGCCCCGTCGAGCGGGAGGCCGTACGGAAGGAGGCCCGACAGGTCCTCCTGAGGCGATGGTCGGAGCACCTCGTCCTCACCCGTTACGGCCGCAGAACCCTCGACGCGCTCGCCCCGGTCATGGACCGGTGGCTTGAGCGTGCCCACGGTGTCGTCTCCTTCCGGATGGCGCAGGTAATGACCGGGCATGGTTGCTTCGGTTATTACCTGCATAAGATCCATCGGGAGGAGACACCTTCGTGCCACGCGTGCGGCGATGCGGTGGACACGGCGCAACATACCCTAGCGGTATGTGCGCCGTGGGCACCGCAGCGTGATGCATTGGTGGCGAAGGTCGGCCAGGACCTCTCACTGGCTAGTATAGCGAGAGCTATACTAGTGAGTGACGAGGCCTGGAAGGCTTTCGCTGCCTTTTGCGAGCACGTGATGGCAGCGAAGGAGGCGGCGGAGCGCGAGCGAGAGGCGGATCCTCTCGCCCCCGCGCTTCGCAAGGCACGTAGAGGGAGGAGACGACGCGAATACTTGCGTCTCCTTCCCCTGCGAGGAGCAGGTCCGCTGGTGCGTGGGGCTGTAACCCCACCACTGGCATTGCACGGACCTCCTCCTACGCCTGGTGGGGACGGCACAGCTCTCTCGGCTGTCCCCACTCCCTCCCCCGACCCTGGGGGAGGAAGCGCCGTGCCCGCCGTGTAGGCGAGCTTCCGTCCGGGAGGGGTCGTGGTGCCAGGTTCCGTACCTCACCCCACGACCTCTCCCATTATGGACGATGAGGGAGAGCCCCAGGAGTTTTAGTCGGTATGCCTCTGGCCGGCTTCTCGTTAGGAGAAGCCGTCGCCAGAGGAGAGTCCGACATAACCCATCCGTTTACAGACGGATGGGTATGCGTAACGCATTTCTCCTGGGTCACCAAAAAAAAAAGGTTGTGTCGTGGCGCCAGACTGGCGGCACGTGTAAGCCTCGATAAAGTGGGTCGCACTTTAGTATGGGGAAAGTCCTACCTTTGGACGCCTCTATCTCCTCAGGAAGTTAACGTAGAGTCCTGGTCGACGCGTCGTTAGATGGGGCTCGTCGCCGTCTTCCAGAAGGTGGTTTTAATGTGTGTGTGTGGTCCGCCGCTAAGATGTTATTCGCCGGCAAAGTTGAGGTCCGATTACTCCAAGGTTCTGGCAGCTACAATGTTGCGCACATGAATCCTGGTGAATCAAACACTGCTACACCACGACACACACTTGGTTTGAGGAAATGAGTACTATTGCCACTTTTATGATTTTTTTCACGCGGAGCGATATGTGGATTTGACCGCTGTGGATGTTGTTTTTTTTATGTGTTCCACCAAGATTATATGCATCCAGGTGCTCAAACGGTACTGAATTTGATTTCACAAAACTTCTGGATTTTGTCTGGGAAGCGCGCTGTCAATTCCATTGTTTCCAAATGCTAGAAGTGTTTTCGCGCCAATCCTAGGCCTGCGCCAGCTCCCTTGATGGGTTATTTGCCTTCATATAGAGTGTCTGAAATCAAATCTTTTTCGAAAGTTGCTGTTGATTATGGTGGTCCATTCGCCATTGCTCTCGGTCGTGGTCGTGGTGTTAAGACCTATAAAGGTTACATTTGTGTTTTCGTGTGCACCAGCACTAAAGCTGTGCATATAGAGCTTACTTCGGAGCTCTCTACCGATGCATTTTTGGCTGCCTTGAATCGTTTTATAGCACGTCGTGGTCGCTGTGACGAAATTGTTTCTGATCAGGGTAGAAATTTCGTTGGTGCTAGTAATTATTTGGATAACCTTGTTGGAGACGCTTCAGGACAGCTAAAGATTAAATTCTCGTTTAATCCACCAGGCAGTCCACATTTAAATGGTCTAGCCGAGGCTGGCATTAAGTCTGTAAAGACACACATAAAACGCGTCGTAGGCGATCAGCGCCTCACCTTCGAAGAGTTCCTTACCGTCCTCACCCAAGTAGAGGCGGTGCTCAACTCGCGGCCGTTGACACCTATGAGCTCGGACCCGAATGACCTGACGGCCTTAACTCCTGCTCATTTTCTGACGCTGGCTCCGTTGTCAATGCTTCCGGAGGAGAACTTTGTCGATGTAAAGCTCACTTCCATGCAGCGATGGCAACTGCTTCGGAAAATGCACCAGGAGTTTTGGCGTCGGTGGCATGAAGAGTATGTCCACACTTTGCAGCAGAGGTCAAAATGGACTTAGACAGAGGATAACATGATGGTTGGCACATTGGTTCTCATCGTCAATGAATTGTTGTCGCCACTAAAGTGGAGTTTAGGTCGGGTAGTGTCGTTACACCCAGGGAAAGATGGTATTTGTCGTGTTGCTACTGTCAAAACGCCCTCGGGTCACTACCGCCGACCGATAGTAAAGCTTTGTCCCCGCCTTCGCAATAGTTTTCACTTAGTTTTTATTTAGTTTTAGGATTTTCTTTCGTTTCGTTTAAACTCATTTCTTATTTTGAGAACCATGTTAATAAGATCATAGCTAGGGCGTATAAACTGCTTGGGTTTGTTTTCCGACAGAGTAGCGATTTCAGAAATGAAACAACATTGGTGTTATTATACAAAGCATATGTTCGATCTCAGCTGGAATATGCCTCGAGTGTGTGGAATCCTATGTATTTAAAATACATTAACTTAATAGAAGGAATTCAGAAAAAGTTCTTAAAACGCTTAAAGTATAGATTTCCAAACTTTGACACCAATAAAATTGAGCCCTTGGTTACTCGAAGAGAGCACCGGGATCAGTTATTGATATATAAAATAATTAACAACATGGTCGATTCCCCTTACTTGTTAAGCAAATTGTTTTATAAGTGTTCCAGACCTAGCGCGCGGCATAAGAATACGTTTGCTACTCGTTTATGTAAATGTAATTACAGGAAAAATAGTTTTATTGTTAGAGCTTGTAATAAATTTAATAGCAGCTATAACCATATCGACATTTTTCATGATAAGATTACAGTTTTTAAAAAATCTTTAGTCTTGAATTAAATTAATAAGTAACAAAAATAATCATCCTTTTTCGCATTTTTTTTTTGTATTTTGTCTCACAACACTAAACGTATTAATTTGTAGTGGAAAATTTAAATTGCTGATGTATTATTTAAGTAATTTTAGAATAGAGTACTATTTAACAGCTGTATTTTTCCTTAATAAAGAAAATAAAAATAAAATTAAATGCATTCGCATTTAGGTGGGCGGAATGTTCAGCTTTCACTTAAATAAAATTTAAAATAAAATAAAAAATATGTTTTCTTGACCATATTGAAAATTTATGAATTTTTCGCTTGCCACACTGGTAGGATATAGTCTACATTTTTTGGTGAAGTTTAAAAACGCATTTTGGCGGTTAAAAAAGTAGAAACTTCCTCTTCCATTTTCGAATTCGCGCTACAGCACACACATTTTTTCATCGCTCTCGTTTTTCGTAGATTTGCAATAATTTCTTTATAAATTAGCATAACTAATTTGTGCCTGCAACCACCGCATCGTCTTCTGGCAGCCTACGAGGAGGAGTGTTCCACTTTGGGTAAAGATAACATTAGTCTCAGCTGTGCTAGGTTTGAACCTTTTAGTGTGAACCCGTTCCACAAGCTCCAGGGATTCCATGTAAGTAGTGCACAAGATTACGATTCCCGGTCTAGCAGAGCAAACAACCATTTTTTGTTTTCGTTTTTCGTTTCGCCAAAACTACAGTCCACTTAATTTACACACAAAATAAATAATAAATATTTCACAATATCACATACAATGAATTACAAGATATTTGTCTGTAAACGCTGAAGATGTGTATCTTCAGTACAGCAACATAACAAATGCTACATTGAAATTAACTGCTAATAACTACACTTTAAAAACAAGTATTTTCTGTTCAGAAGATATTTGCTTCAATGAAATAGATTCGATTGGCAAGATTTTAGGTTTTGGCCTTGAAACTGTAAAAGCGAATATAAAGACTGAGTCTCAGTATCCTGTCAACATTTTACCAACGATCATAGTACGCATCAAATGTGATGTTGTGAGTGGATCATATGTGAATGGAGAAGCGAATTAATTATTAAATGGACGTGGGGTAAATGGTTTGTTTTGCGGATTCATTGGATTTATTTATTTATTTATTTATTTATTTATTCAATTATACAAGTATGCTTACAGCTAGCTACCAAAGCGCACACAAGTCAATTCAATAATTACATTGTAAACAAAAATATTCATGTCAGTCTTAAAACGAGTCAGTACAATAAAATTTACAAATTAAATAAAATATAATAAATGCCAATTCAATTAAAAGGAAGTTAATGTCAAACAGAATAGTACAATATCAGATTATATATAGTAAATGTCAAATAAATAGAAAGGAAATCAATGTCAATTAGGATAGTACAATGTCAAATTACATAAGATTAAATCTACATCTATAAACTATCCTTAATTACATACAGAAGAGCTCTATAACATAGCATGGCGAAGCTATCAGCAAACAAGTCAATATCCCAGTCTTGGGCAAGCATGTCGCCGATTAGACGAAGAGCACGGGTGGTAGGTGCGTGCTCGGCAAATCTAGTGCGCGTAGACGGTCGACACAAGAGTCGCGGCCGGCGCCGAGGCTCCACCGTACCTTCCTTGGATTGAATCTATTTACGGGATTTTGATTTGGTATCCCAAATTTAAAGTTATTTTGATTGGGAATTGTTGGATTAATACCAAATTTGAAGTTATTATTGGGGATTCCAAACTTAAAGTTATTCGCTGGCATTTGATATGGTGGGCGATGGATTCCAAAATTGTTTGGAGAAAAATTAGGTTTGAATATAGGCTGAGTCGCCATGTTAGAGCTTTGTGGCTTTACGAAATTTTGCTTATTCTTGTTCTTGGCTTGATATTGTGTTTGGAAGTTTACCTCTTCCAAGAAAATACTTAATGCATTTTCTAGGTTGTCACAAGGTTTTAATCTTACTATCCTTATCAAATCTTCTGACAAGTTATACAAGAATACGTTAAGACATGTGTTATTGTAAATGATCATTTTCGCGGTTTCCCAGTTTTCATCTGTTATTAAATTCACTTTTGCGCAAAGGGCGTTACGGATTCGCTGAATACGGCCACAAAAATCTAGGTACGATTCACCTGATTTAATCTTTCAATTTTCTAATTCTATGGCTACACATTCCTCAGAGCGAGGATCACCGAAATGCTGTATGAATAGGGATTTTATTTGTCCCCAAGTTGTTATATTGTCGCGCTCACTTATTAGCGCGGCGGCTTTACCTACCAATCGGCTTGTGATACAGTGAAATAAATATGTAGACTGTACTGGGTTTGGTTAGTTAAAATTGCGGATAATATATTCACATTTTTTTATAAAAAGATTTAGTATGTTCTGGTCACCGTCAAATCGAGGGATCAGATCGAGGAAATCTTTTGCAATCATGCGCACAGTTGGCGCTTCTTCTTGAGACATTATGAATTACTAAAAATACACACACTTAAATAAGATTATATAGTTATTAACGTAGTAATTCTGATTGTTGCTTAATTTGGGAAGCAAACAATCTATGTTTTTTTACTTTACTCTTAAAAATTATATTTTTGAATAATTACGGGAATTCGCTTGATTTAGGAAGCGATATTCCTTTAATTATGTAATTTATTAATTATTATTATAGTTTATTTGATTATATTTAATATTAAAAACAATAATACCAGAAATTTGCTTGAATTTGAAAGCGGTTTTCTGAATTATTAATTACATATTTATACTTTACTGGATTTTATTAAATTTTAAAATAATAATTACAGAAATTTGCTTAAATTTGGAAGCGGTTATCTGAATTACTAATAACTTATTTATATTTTTTTTACTTGATTGTATTAAATTTTAAACTTTTATTTATTTTCTTTTTCAATTCACATTCAATTTACTTCAATTATTAATTTTTCTTTAAATAACTTATACTAAATTACCTAAACTACAGGCACAACCACCAGGAAAAGCAGGGAAAAAGACGGATGGTAAAAAGGTTTACTTACGGTACGCTCAACCCCATGCCCCCGACGTAGAGCTGGTCTGGTAGCAGGTCACGAAGAACCGACGCAATTAACTTATTTATTTGGTTCGAGGATTGCCTTTCGCGTACGTTGGAACGTACAGCTTTTTCACCGTTGAATATCCATACGTAAATAAAATTACGATGTTGTTCAAGACATCGAAATAAATTAAATAGGTGTCTGTGGTACAGAGGGAGACTTGACCAGAGACACCTGCTCTCTATGTTTAGATCTCTCCGGCTCAATTCATGTCGGTCTATTGATTCACGAATAAGATATTATATTGTTAACGATACAGTGTCTAAAACAAGAGAAAAATAAAGGCTGTTATCTCCAGAGCAAGAGCATTTCACTGATGGGATCATCACATCCAAATTGGTGACACCGACACTGCACGCACAGTTCAAGCGGTGCCGCGGCGTTGCAGTTGCGCCGAACGAAGAAAACCGCTAGCGATATATACACCAGCTCAGGTTTTCAGCATCCAGCCGCAAGAAACCTATGTTATACCCAAACCTGTGCATCATTATCATAGAACGCCACATAGCTTGCCACGGACTTTCGACGCGAGTGAATTGTTATTCCCCCGACCATTTCTTGTTGTTCCTAGAGAAAATCACGACTGATTAATTTTGTTTGGTGACTAGGTAGATAGGTTGCAATAACGTTACTTGTACACCGTTTCGTGCAACCGACCCGACATACAGAAGATAACCCGATCATTCATATTATTATTCATATTGTTGTCACGTCATCGTTTCCCGCGCAGTGCCATCAACAAGAACCGATTTCTAAAATAAAAAAAAAAGAAAAAAAAAGCAATCTGACGTGTAGTATGTGACAAGTGTCAAAAATTTTCATTCTTTCTGTGAATCTTTTATGCTTTTATGATTATTCGTATTTTAGCATGTAAAATAGTTTCTTTTTCCCCAAAAGTGTAACGTTAAACGTGTATACTTTGAACTGTTAGTTATTTCGCTCATTATCATTTACTTAAAATCGTCCCGATCTGGTTTTTAATCGATGTAAATCTTGGGTTTATACATTTATCCCAAACGTGTGTGGATCATGGCTGAGCTGGAGTCATTGCAAACTCTTAGTGCCAATAAAACCGACACTCCTGCTATACATTCTTTACGTCCTAAATTGGCGCCATTTTGGTTTAACAGCCCAGCAGGGTGGTAGAGGCACAATTTTCACTCAGCAATATTACATCAGACGAAACCAAATTCAACTATGTATTGGAGCAGGTGGACGCGAGGATGTGCGAAGATGCAGAAAATCTCCTTACTAATCCTGGCCCCAAAGGTTTAAAGCATGAAACTATAAAAACGGAATTAATAAGAAGATATTCTAAAACTGAGGCCCAGAAGGTGAGGCAGTTAATTTCAAGTGAAGAATTGGGTGATCGTAAGCCCACCCAATTCTTGCGGCACCTGAGATCCCTGGCAGGTAACTCTTATCAAAAAATTCTGAGACAATTATGGTTCCAAAGGCTACCAAGAAATGTTCAAGCCATTTTAACTACACAAGCAGAATTGTCATTAGATAAGATTGCAGAGCTGGCCGACAAAATCTTGGAGGTGACACCGATATCTGTATGTACTATCGAAGAAACAGTACCCAGAGCTATCCAAACACCTGCTTTAAACAGCATCCAGTCTCAATTGGAAAACTTGTCATTAGAGGTTCTGGCACTTAGGACCCAGCATAGACAGTCCAGAATTCGCTCCAGATCCAGACCTAGAACTTCAGCAACAGATGGCCCTCGGTATGGCTGGTACCACCAATGCATTCAAGTGTAACCAGCCTTGTTCATGGGTACCCTCACCTCAGGAAAACAAGCAACGCAGTCAGTAACGGCGACAGCTGACTGCAACACTATTTCAGGTCGCCGTTTATTTGTTACGGATCGTGACACAAAATGGACCTTTTTGATAGACACTGGTTCAGACTTATGCTGTTTTCCACGTAAATTATTGCACCCCAATCCGAAAGCAACAGGATATGAACTCTCTGCAGCCAATGGCACTACCATCAGCACCTATGGTGTGAAACCTCTAATTTTGAACTTGGGTCTTCGAAGAGAATTAAAATGGAATTTTGTTATTGCGGATGTGGAAACTGCAATCATTGGATCAGATTTTCTTTCTCATTTTAACCTACTACCAGATTGCCACAATCAACTTTTAAGAGATGGAGTCACAGGTATAGTTATACCTGCCTCAGTACTAAAAGTCAGCCAGTATAGTATCAAGATGATTAAACATAACATTGAGTCAGCATTTAGTAATATATTATTGGAATTTCCAGATGTTACCAGACCTCCAGGTATTGACCGTATTGTGAAACATTCCACACTCCACTACATCAATACAGCGGAAGGCCCTCCAGTCTCGTCACGACCACGACGCCTGGCTCCTGAGAAATTACGTATAGCTCAGAAAGAGTTCATTAGTATGGTGCAGAATGGTACTGCACGGCCATCTTAAAGCCCTTGGTCATCGTTTCTCCACCTGGCGCCTAAGAAAGACTGTACTTGGCGCCCTTGCGGAGACTATAGAAGTTTGAACGCCCGTACAGTATCAGATCGATACCCCGTCCGCCACATTGGAGATTTTGGACACAGTTTATCAGGATCATGTATCTTCAGCACCCTGGATCTGGTAAAGGCTTACCAACAGATTCCGGTCAATCCGTCTGATGTATGCAAGACAGCGATCACCACACCCTTTGGCCTTTTTGAGTTTCCCTACATGAGCTTTGGACTACGAAATGCTGGACAAACTTTTCAACGTTTCATCGATGAAATAGTTATGGGTATGGATTTTTGTTTTTCTTACATCGATGACATCCTGATATTCTCTAGAACTCCTGAGGATCATGCTAACCACTTACGCATTATTTTACAGAAGCTTGTCGATTATGGTGTTGTGATAAACCCATCCAAATGTGTACTAGGCGCCAGCGAAGTGACATTTCTGGGTTACAAGATTTCAAAAGATGGAATGACCAGAGGAAAAGATTTCTACTCTGTGCGACTATCCGCTGCCAAAAACCGCTCAGGGTTTGAGAAGATTCTTAGGTATGATAAATTATTATCGATTTTTCTTACCTGGAGCTGCAATAACTCAAGCTCCACTAATCAATTTCCTTACTGCTACCAATCTTAAAGGAAACAAAACCATGACTTGGACACCTGCGCTCGAGCAAGCATTTAAAAGTTGCAAGGATAGTCTTTCTCAGGCCACTCAACTTACGCACCCTTTACCGGATGCTCAGTTGGCCTTATATACAGATGCTTCCTGTACTCACGTAGGAGCTTATCTTCAACAATGGACTGGGAAGATGTGGCAACCATTAGGTTTTTTAGTAAGAAGCTAACTGTGAACCAAAATACATGGCCAGCTTATTACCGCGAACTGCTGGCCATTTACACAGCTGTACAACATTACCGACACATATTAGAAGCCCAACACGTTACTATCTTTACAGATCACAAGCTGCTACTACATGCATTTACACAACGCAGAGAAAAACTGCCCCCCGCACAGTTAAATCAGTTAACATTCATTTCTCAATTTACTACAGAAACATGTTAAAGGGGAGGAAAACTACTATCAAGAGTTGAAGCAATTTCCCTCGATTTAGATTGTTCGGCACTAGCAGAAGCCCAGAAGGTTGATGATGAAATTAAAAATATGTACAAAAATTCATCACTCAAACTAACTTTTTCCAGGTACCAACACGCATATTATATGCGACACATCAACGGGAAAAATGCGACCTTATCTTCCGTCTGGTTTTCGCCGTCAAGTGTTCGAGCGTCTACACAACATGAGCCATCCCGGCTCCAGTGCTACCGCGCGTCTCGTGTCCGACCGCTACGTCTGGCCTGGCATCAACAAGGACTGCCGCACCTGGGCACGTGAATGCCTTCCTTGCCAAAGGAACAAAGTCACGCGACATACGACAACACCACTCGGCGAGTTTGAGACGCCAACGGCGAGGTTCAGGCATGTATATATAAGGAATTTAAATGATGACTTAGAACGCATAACTAGGTGGGCAGAATCGAACTCACTAGTATTAAATGGCAATAAATCTAAATACATGATTTTGGGGTCAAAAACTCAAATTAAAAAAATCTCTGACAGAGGAGTCGATGTCGTTGTTGGGGGTGTAAGTGTAGAGAGGGTATCGGAAGCAAAAAATTTGGGTCTGCTCGTGGACGAGGAACTGCGTTTTGAAAAATATATAAGTGGTGTCATAGGTAGCTGTTTCTACAGATTAAAAGTTCTATACCAAATAAGAGATTATTTAAGAACGGAAAACAGAATAAAACTTTGTGATTCTCTGGTGCTCTCAAAGTTGAATTATATGGACATAGTATACGGCCCCCGCCTGCTAGTACGCACACAGCAGTCGATACAACGAGTGCAAAACGCCTGCGCTAGATTTTGTTTTAGAATACCGCCAAGAACACACGTTACACCGTTTATCAATGGGTCTAACATCCTAAAAATGAATGCACGCAGAGAGTTACATTTTGCTACATTCTTATTTGGTACAATATTGAATGAAATGCCGTCTTATCTGCTAGGGAAACTGAAGTGGTCGCGTGACGTGCAGTGCAGAACCCGCCGATCGTGCTATTCACTCATTCTGCCGCCTCACCGCACCGTGGCTTTCAGGGGGAGTTTCAGATTCGCCGCGTCCAAGTGCTGGAACGATCTGCCCCCTCCATTGCGATGTCTGAAAACCGTAGGCACGTTTAGGTCTCATCTTAAAAAATACCTATTGCAAAAACAAAAAAAGGACTTGTGACGGCTGTTTTTGTAAAGCAATATTTGCCTCCATGGGTGTCTATGGACGGTGGCAGTCGCTTACCACCAGGTGATTCGTCTGCTCGTCTGCCAACTATCACATGAAAGAGAATCTCACCAACCTCTTTTTTTTTTTTTTAATATATAAATTATGTATAAATACTAAGTATAAATAATTTATGTATATGCATACATATGTTATTTTTATTGAGTGAATTTTATAAATCAAAATCAACGAATGCAATGTAATAAGGAATTTGACTACAGTAAAATATCAATAAATTGTTATTAACCTACAAGGAAATCATTATAAAGTATTTTAACCCTATCACTATTTAAAATATACTGTGTTATACATTATTTAAATTATTAAAATGATTAAATCTACATGTTTAACCACGTGATTAAAATCATAAGACGATTGAAATGTCCTAAAACGAGTCAAATACCCTTTTGTGGGGCGTTGCATGAATATTATTATTCAATCAATTTAATTGTGACATTTGTGTGAATTTATTTATTTATAATAATTCTTGCCTAAATCCGGGAATGAACCCGCGATATTCTGAGTTTATGGTAGGTAGGTATAATGGGAATAACATAACATACCATTTGGTTACAGCCACGCAGGCAGTAGGTAGGTATTGCAGAGTCCCGTCTCGGACGCGGCTAGGCTTGTACTTGTACGCTAGTAGGTACATCAAAATTATGATCTGTGTTGTTTGTCTTCACGGTATAGTAACAACGGACTCCCATTTACTGGAAAAAGAAATATAACTGTATCACACTGGCAGTAAGAAAAGAATTTTCTGTTTTTTTTTTGGGCAGACACACATATTTATTTCTGAGATACAACGGGTTGATGACTTACCGCAGGTTATAACATGCAGGCTAGCATTGACTGACCGTAGCGACGTTCCATTTTATTTACTTGTATCTTTTTATTACACACTGACTTGTAGGCACTACTTGCATCTAATCCGCACCTCACATAAATAAATACATACAATCTCCTATATCACATGACAGTTTCATAATGTTCATTTCGTTTTATTTTATTTCATTGAATGCTATTGGTGGTTGTTGCTATGGGTTGGGCGACCATTGCGCATCCAGTTGCAGTGCAGACTGATCCCGCATTCATCATCGATGCCTCGCCCGGTAGCAATGGGTCGATATAGGTACTTAATTATAGGTGCATAATAACTGTATGCGCGCGCTAGAAGTTATTTGATTTGTTAGCCGTAATAATTTTATATTTAAACTGTAGATACCCACGCTCCTATTTATTCATTATAATAATTTAATAGTATGTATCTCATTATGTATCTCAGTATGTACCTCAGTATGTATCTCATTATTATTTGATATTTTCTTCTTAGTAGATATATATACCCACATTACACATACACGTTAGGTACACAAAATACACTAGACAAGCGTCCGTGGCACTCATTCAGCTGGTCTCACTGAAAACCAGCGTCATGGCCTTTGTCTGGGCTGTGACATAAGCTGAGTGAGGGCCATTTATACTAGACGTCATAGCACATCATTATATTCATTTGGCACTGTCTGGACATGATTGAATATAGTTTTGTTTTTTTTTTTTTCCTTTTGTTTTATTTTTATGTATTTTTGATTGTTTTATGTTTTGTTTTCTGTTTGTACCAAATTGTGTTCTGTTTATAATTGCTATATGTTCTGTGTTGTGATGTCTATAATAATAAATATTTTCTTTCTTTCTTTCTTTCTATTGCGCTTATAGTATTCTGATAAGTTATTTATATCACTCTGCAATCTGCAACTATCTTCGTTCGATTTTATTTCCATATAAATCTTTTTGTCATCAGCATAGAGCAAATGTTTCGAATGGGAAAAGCAGTGCCCTATATCGTAAAGATAAGCATTGTAGAATAAAGGTCCCAAATGGGACCCCTGTGGTGCCCCAGAGGGGACCACAATGTAGTCCGTCCTATAACCGCCAATTACAACAGCTTGTCGTCTATTTGTAACGTATGAGGTAACTCATTGAAAAGGGTCACCGTTAATTCCAAGGGTGCGCAACTTATTTAGAAGTATGACGTGATCGACACGGTCGAAAGCTTTTTCGAAATCTGTATAGATAATGTCAACCTGTGAACGTCGATCCATACATATGAGTATATAATTTAAAAATTCGGTCAGGTTAGTGTTCACAGAACGACGCTTTAAGAAACCATGTTGATTTTGACCGATGTTGCCAGATATAGTAGGATATATTACATCGTAGATTATTTGTTCAAATAACTTGGCTATGGCGTTTAGGATAGATATTGGTCTGTAATTTGAGACGTTAGTTTTAGGGCCCTTTTTGTGAATGGGCACAATATTTGCCTCTTTCCATTTATTAGGAAAAACTCCCTCATTCAGAGAACGACTAAATAATATAGACAGTGGCAATGATATCGTGTCTGCACAGTTAACTATGAATACTGAGGGTATTGTGTCGCTGGGGACTACGGTGCGGCGGCCTCCTCGTGTGGCCCTTTCGGTAGTATTTTTGCTCTGTTTGGAGCTGCTACTGAAAGGGTCCTGGCGTCCCTGGGCAACGGCGGGTAGTAATCGGCATCGCCCATTGCTACTCGACGGCTAACAGCTGCACACACACGGGAGGGCTCCTGGAGTCGTTCTGTCGACCCCCAGTTGAGCCCCCCCGGGGCCTAGGACCGGCCTCACGGTTTAGGGCATCGGAAACCCTTCTCCTGTGGCTTTTTTTGCTCTGGGCCCGGCGCCCTGTCCGGCGTCACGCTACGCGTGATAGCGTTTTCGACGTGGGCCCCACTGGGTGGAGAGCCTTCGGGCTCAGCGGCCGTAAGGCCATGTGCTGGAGGTCCGGCGTTGGGTCGTCTAGCCAGGATGGCTCAATGTCGAGAACAGACGGTCGTTGGGGCGGAAAGGTCCTCGAGTGGAGGCCACGTACAGGAAGTCGCAGTCGTGGCAGGCCCCCCACAAGGTGGACCGACGATCTGGTGAAGATCGCGGGAATCCATTGGATGCGGGCGGCACAGGACCGATCTGTGTGGAGAACATTGGGGGAGGCCTATGTCCAGCAGTGGACGTCTATTGGCTGAAATGATGATGATGATGATGAGATATCCTCAGCCGTATCGAGAGTCTGCATATCATGCTTCATGACATTGGGGTAGCCCGAATTACCTCGCGAGCCGCGCATATTTTTAACAAAGATCCATAGCTTTTTGGGATCTTTTTTTATGTATGATTGAGAGCAACTTATATGATTTTTAAAACATTTGTCCTCGAGTAGTTTTGTTTGTGACCTTAACACAGAGAACTCGTCGTAATCGCGATCGTTACCAAACTTTTTCCATTTACGGTGAAATTTTGATTTCAATTTAATTAACTTAATTAACGTTCGATTATACCAGATAGGAAACGATCGCGTGTTACGTAGAGATGTAGTAGGCACATGTTTATCTCTAATATCATATAAAGTGTTATAGAAGGTCTCAACAGCTTCATCGACACTACCATGACCCAAAGAGTCGTTCCAATTGACTGCTTCTAAGTCCTTGTTAACAGCAGAATAATTAGCTCGATGAAAATTATATTTGATGATAGATGTGGATGTCGTGAGAGGAGGAATGAAGATATCTTTTGCCTCTAAATCTAAAGCTGGATGGAAAACGTCTTCACTAACTAACGGATGAATGGCTTTTGTAACCTGTACATTGAAGTTTGTATACATTAAGTCTAGTATATTGCCATGTGAATTAGTAAATTTGTTGTATTGTTCTAAGCCAAGCAATCCAAATTCATCCAACATAGCTCTAGCTGCAACTTGTGTTCGGGTGTAACCTTGATGTGTTATTTTAGGGATATGCTCAGACCAGTCGATTGTAGGCAAGTTAAAGTCACCTGCCAAAAAAACGAGGTCTTGTGGATAGTCACCAACAATTTTCCTTACAGAATTAATTGTATTAAAGATGTGAGTATCTTGATCCGCTTTCCCGCCTACTACGTACGCCACGCAGATATGAAGGTCTCTTTTTGTAGTAGACCCTAGAGAGTTGTGTGGAATTGTAATCCATAAAAGTTCAGTTTTGTCCACAGACCATTCCACACGAATTCTGTCATTAAGATGATTTTTTGTGCATATCATTACACCTCCTCCCATAGTTTTGGTTGGTCTATCGCGTCGAAATACGTCATAGTTAAGGTCACACATTTCCGAATTCAAAATTCCCGAGTGAAACCATGTCTCGGTTATGAGAACGACATCGATATCTGACTTTGTTAAGTTACGATAGAACTCTAATGTCTTGGTGCGCAAGCCGCGGGCGTTTTGGTAAAAGAAACTTAATTTATCCATTTTGAAACTGGATTAGTGCCAAATATAAAGATCGTAATGAGAGTGTTATAGAATGGTAGACTAAGGTCAAATGCCCCCAACTGACAAACATAAGTTTTTGTGTTATTTTTATGTAGTATTAATTTTAATAGTTGATTAATTTCAGTACTTACGCTATATTTAAAAAAAGTGATAGTGCTACAGGGACGTGCGTTCTAAGATAGGTTATTCCAAAATATGTGTTTAGATATTCAATAACGTATAATAAAATATTTTGTGTAATGTGAGATTTAAGATAATAATAATAAAATATTTGTATTATATGAATGTAGAATTTTATATGCAATAGATAAAAAAAGAATACTACTTGTGAAAAATAGAGATTGAATATTATTTGTGATAAATAAATGTAAAATACTATTATGGCTAACAAACTAAGCACCCAGTAACAATTTACAAACCTAAACAACATTACATCAATATTCTTAAGTAAATAATACACTTAAAAAATTCACCGGAGGGCTCAGGTGGGACTCGAACCCACAACCTTCCACAGTCCGGGTGGCTGCACTAACCATTTATGCTATCCGAACCCCTTGCTAAGACGACGAATTTTGTAAGTGCTTGAATCGTCATGAGCCGACGATAGTCTCATCAATATTGTAGGTATACTTTACAATATCCAGTGGAAACATTGTAACAAATATTTGACCACCAGTTAAGATGAAACTGCTAAACGAATATTATTGTGTTTGGTATAGCAATTCTTTGCAATTTATTCTTTAGTAAATAATACACTTAAAAAATTCACCGTAGGGCTCAGGTGGGACTCGAACCCACAACCTTCCACAGTCCGGGTGGCTGCACTAACCATTTATGCTATCCTATACGGATGGGACCTTATATGAATGAAACCATCATGAAGGATTGTGTAACAATGCGTTTATTATTGAATAAAGTTGAATAATATACTTAGCATAGACATACACACACACATAGACATTTATATACCACACCTCCCAAGGGAACACAAAAAAAAAAATAGTTTACATTTTTTTTTTCAGTACCTAGCTACATTTCTCTTTTTTTTTAACGTACTTACTTAATTACATAGTGTAGTAAACAAAAAATAATTATAGCATAAGTACATTGTTTGACAAAATAACTACATAAAACTAAGGTCATGTCGATTACATCTGATAGCGCTTCGCGCATTCATTCATGATAAGTAGTAAGTAATAAGAGTAACGAAGGTACATGTATTTTGCGCATGCGGTGGTATGTTATCCGCTGCGACCTTTAGATGACATAATATGTATGAAGTTAGTAGGTACTCATTTATGATATAATTTAGTCCGATTTTTGTGTACTAAATCAACTTTTCCTTTAATATTTACTTCCACATTCGGTGAAACGTCTCTTATTACTACATAAGGCCCAGAATACAATTCAGAAAGTTTATTGCCAGTTTCATTTTTTATTAATATTTTATCATTTTTCTTATAAAGTATTGGATTAATATAATTGTCATATATTAATTTCCTGTTTATTTTGTTATCAATTAAATTATTATGAGCTTCGGTCTGTGACACTTGTAATCGGTATTTCAGTTCAAGGGGATAGTTCTCGTAGTTGTAAAGTGGTTCCACAGTCTTAGACAGACTGCTAGGTAAATTGCAAATCTTTCCATAGACCAATTCGTAAGGAGTAAATTTTGTTGACGAATGCACTGTTGTATTATACCCAAAGCACCAAAACGGCAGCCAGGTACTCCAGGATTCTGGCCTGTTTTCGGTTTGAATTCGCAAATAAGATCCCAAACATTTATGTGAATTTTCTAACGCTCCGATGCTTTGGTGATGATACGCAGTTGAATTTAATTTTGAAATATTAAGTAGTTTACATATCTCATTAAAAGTCTCCGACATGAACTCGGTACCCCTATCAGTCGCGATCTCTCGCGGAACACCGTGCTGGAGTATAAAATTGTTTACGAAGACACGCGCCACTTCCGCTGACGATTTTGTCACAAGAGGAAATGCACATACATACTTTGACAGCTCGCATTGTAATGTGAGGATATACGAGTAGTCATCAGAGTCTTTATCAAGTGGACCTACTAAGTCTACAAATACCTTTTCGAACGCAGTTTGTGCAGTTGAGGTAACGACCATGGGTTCTTTCGTAATAACAGTGTACTTTTGTTTTTGGCACTGTGGACATTTAGCCACAAAATTTGTGACGTCCTTTTCTATTCCTGACCAGAAATAGTACTTCCTAATATTGGTTAACATTCGTCGCATACCCGCGTGTCCACTCGTGGGCAGCAAATGGAAATCATTAAGTATGACTTTTCTATCATGTAAATTTTCCACCCTTACTACATCTTTTAAAATACAAAGACGGGGCTCCCTCCAATTAGGATTACTTTTTATTTCCTGAACTAACTTTTCGACAAATATCTTAGTTTTACTATTTTTTATTAAATATATTTCTTCTACTTTTATCTTTATACAAAACTCTGACAGCTTTCTCGCAAATGCGGCTCGCGTCACTTGTGATTGAAGAGCTGGGTTAATGTATATAACGTAGTCCTGAATACAATAAGAGAAATAATTATCTTCATAATATATCCTATTTTTATCTTTCATACCAAATAAGTAAATAAGAGGTTTGTGGTCTGTCATTATTTTGAACCTTCGCCCATATAAGTAGGGCCTAAAATGTTTAACGGCCCATACTACAGCTAAAAGCTCTTTTTCTATAGTTGGGTAGTTCCGTTCAGCCTTATTTAGACCTCTACTAGCGTACGCAACCGGGCGTCCATTTGAATTTGATAAAATAGCTCCGATTGCGTAACCTGATGCGTCTGTTTGAATAATAAATCGGTTATTTTCTGATAAATCTGGGTATTGAAGTACTGGCGGTGACGTCATACATTTTTTTAGAATTTCGAATGATTGTTGACATTTAGAATTCCAGTTAAATTTAACATTTTTTCTGCATAAATAATTTAAATCGTAAACAATTTCGGCAAAATTTTGTATAAACCTTCTATAGTAATTAGCTAGAGCTACAAACCTCTTCACTTCATCCGTGCTTTGAGGCACAGGATAATCTTTAATTTTGGAAATTTTTTCGGGGTCTGGCAATACTCCATCGCCCGACACAACATGTCCCAAGTAAAGTAACTCCTTCTTGAGAAAATCGCATTTTATTGGATTCAATTTTAAATTAACTTGGCGTAATCTTTCAAAAACATCAATTAAATTTTTGTTATGCTGGGTTAAATTCCGTCCATAAATAATTAAATCGTCCTGGTAACATAAACTTCAGTTTGCTAATTCGGATTTAATCCGAATTAGCAAACTGAAGTGGCAGTGGGCTGGTCATATTAGCCGCAGAACTGACAGCCGTTGGGGCCGTAAAGTCCTTGAGTGGAGACCGCGACTCGGTAAGCGTAGTGTAGGACGCCCTGCGACAAGATGGGATGATGACATTCGAAGGCTGGCTGGTGTGGGCTGGATGAGAGTGGCCGAAAATCGGGAGAAGTGGCGTGCATTAGGGGAGACCTATGTCCAGCAGTGGACGAGTGTGGGTTGCTGATGATGGTAACATAAACACTTCTCATAATTGAGACCTGCCATTGCCATTGTCATCATCCTCGCGAATGAGCTGGGGCTGGTCTTGAGCCCCATTGGCATTCTTGTCATTTGATATTGCCCTGAGCAAAAAGCTGTATATTTTCTGCTTTCTGCTTCAAGGTCAATATTATAAAATCCTTGATTTAAATCTAAGTGTGTAAAATATATGCAGCCAGATATATATATTTTAACAAATTAAATGATTTAAAAATAAATTTTTGTGAAAATATTATTGACGATCTTAAAAGTGTGAAATTCTTAGGTGTTACAGTAGACAGACACCTTAATTGGAAAGATCACATAGAAGAACTATGTCAGAAATTAAATAAATTCGTGTATGCTCTGAGTCAACTTAGGAGAACAACTTCTCAACATACTGCATTACTAGCTTACCACGGATATGTAAGCTCAGTCTTAAGATACGGCATCATTCTCTGGGGTCATGGCACTGAGATCAACAGAGTTTTCATTACACAGAAAAAATGCATTAGAGCAATATGTATGGCACATCCATTGCAGAGCTGCAAGCCTTTATTTACTAAATTAAATATTTTACCTTTGCCATCCCTTTATATTTCCGAAATTTCCTGTTTTGTAAAGCAACATACATACTTATTTAAAAAAGCATCGGAAATATACACCAGAAATACGAGGAATCCCAATAGGTTGGTTCTTGATTTTACACCTCGAACCACACTTTATAAAAACAACTGTTACGCAATGGGCATAAAAATATTTAATAGGTTGCCACTCGAGATAAAAAATCTACCGATTGTTAAATTTAAAAAGGTTTTACATAAATGGCTCCTTCAGCAAAATTTTTATAAAATTGACGACTATTTGATGAATGAATTTATATAAATGAAATATCTAAATTGTATTAATTATTAATTAATTTTAAGCATTTAAGACGTTAATATTATAATTTGGTATGGGTTATATAATGTTTGCATGCAATATAAATATTGCAAAACATGTGGACTTACTATCATTAAGAAGAACTGTATATTACCATGTTTTATGCAAATAAAGTATTCTATTCTATTCTATTCAGATAGGGAGTCTAATATTTCATTAATGTTTGGCAGTGGGAATTTATCATCCACTATGCAGTTGTTTAGTTTGCGATAATCAATGACTAGTCAATGTCTCCTTTTCCTTTTTATGCTGGACGCAAACGAAACATAGTACAATTTTATTTCTTATTACGAATATTCTGCTAAAAGTAATAAACATTGCGATTGTGACTAAAAAATACGGCGTTCATAGACTTTTTTTTGTTTTTTTTTTTTTTTTTTTTCTCTGTTTTTCTTTTTGCTTGGAAGGTGACGTCCATAAACAGCACCTCCACACGATCGGTCACATCCCGTTCGCGCTGCACACTCGGCGCGCGGTCTGCCAATCACTGCCAAACACTGAATAATATGTATAGAAAATTACTACCGCTTTTTTTGTATCCTCGTTCTTTTTGTCTTTTCTTTTTTTGTTATCTTGATTAATTCTCGCATTCCTTGTTAGATTTCCCCAGTCACTCAAGGTCCAAACTGAAAACCAGCGCGGCAGCGGCGGTAAACCGCTGCAGCACATGCTGAGCTTGGACCTTGTTGACCACTTCACTTTGTTCCTTTTTTTCTTTCTGGTTTATATATTATTATTTTTTTTTTTTTGTCTTTTGTTTAATTTTTTTTTTTCTCCTATGTATTACTGTGCAATCTTCATATGCTTATGTTTCGTGTCCTCTGTATGTAAATCTTTTATGTGGTCAATAAATGTTTACTTACTTACTTACTTACTTACTTAGTCGCCACTTTTTATTGCTATCTAGTGACTTTTTTGGCACTAAAAGAACTGGATTAGACCATTGACTATTGCATGGCTCTATGATGCCTTGTTTGAGCATACCATCGACCTGTTTCTGAACTTCCTCTTTTTGAGAGTGTGGCAACCTATAAGGCTTGGAGTACACTGGGGTCACATTCGGTTTTAAAGTAATTGAGTGTTGATATAATTTAGTAGTAGTTAACTGATCCCCTTCTAAATAAAATAAATCATTATATTTTGCGCATATACTTTTTAAACTATTTTGTTCCTCTGAATTTAAATGATCCAATTTAAGTAATGGTAATAGTTTTTTAACCCTGTCTGCATTTTTAGTTGTTTTCTTGAACACGCAAATATCATATTCACTAGCTTTATGAATACTAGGTCTTATTTCAGGTAAAAGTACATCTGAATCAGTAGTATTTAGTATCTGTATGGGTAATTTTACATTAATGGGTCTAACTAACGAATTAGCAATATAAATTCCCTCTCTTACCTCAGACGCACACACCACGCACTCTTCAGTCATAGTTGTGCTTACATAATGTATCATTTCGCATCTGGATGGTACCGTTAATGAATCATTGTTTAAAGTTAGTGGTAAATAAATTTTAATATTAGCTTTCCATAAGAGCAATGAATTGTTTCCAAAATTTAAAATGCATTTATATTTGCTAAGAAATTCCTGGCCTAGTATGCCACTGGCCTTACATGGCAGCGATTTAAAAACAAAGAACTTATGCTGAATTATCTGATTCTCTGAATAAAGATCCAAATAAACATATCCAATTGCTTGTATCTTGCCCCCGATACCATTTACGATGAGATTATCTTTATAGATTGGAATGTTTAGTTCTTGCACATGTTCGTATTTTACTGCTGAAATCGATGCACCGGTATCAATTAGCCACCTATATGGAAAGTTGTTTATTAAACTTAATGTAACGTAACATACGTTACTGCATGACAAAATTACATTTTTAGTCTCGAAAAAATGTTTCTTCTGACTCTGTATTGGAGTTATCATGGGTATCGTGTCCTTGGGGATCCGAGCTTGTCAAAACATGCATCTGCTGTCCCTGTTGTCCCTGGTACCTAGACCTATTAAGGAAAGTCCTACCTCTGATCGGGTTACTGCTGCTTGTACGACTCCCTCGCCATCCTCGACTCGGGAATGAACCGTAATGTAAGTGCGGTGGCGCAGCGCGTCCACGCTCAGGGTTGAACGCCGGATTTGCTGGACCTGTGAATCCTGATCCGCCGTTCCCGCGACCTCTATACTGCCGTGGTTGGTATGAACTATTAGGCGTATAATTATAATTCCGGCGATAAGCCATAATATCAGCGCTGGTTGAAGGAGTGGCGATCTCCTCATCAATAGCAGCTTGAATAGCATCGTTCAGAGAAGGAAAATCTCTCGCTGTTATTATGGTGCTCAACCGTCGACTTCTCAATCCGTTGGCAAAGCTTTTTATAGCTTGTTTCTCGTTTAAGGGTCTAATTATGTCAACAATTTTGTCATCCCCTTCGGATTGAGAGATCGTGAGATTGACAAACAGGTCTGTAATCTGTTTTCCGTATTCGTCTATGGAAAGGTCGTTTTGCCTAATATTAAGCAACTTATGCTGAATTGCTGTCGCAGATTTCTTTGGTAATAAATTATTTTTCATTGCATTAATCAATTCATGGACGCTATCATATTGAGATTTAAGTTTTAACTTTGCAGTTTGAGAAAGGCGACTTTTTAACACAAAATTTATTATTTTTTTATGCGAACCTTCATCTATCTCAGACTGGTAATATTCAATCCCGTCAATGAGTTGTTTAATGCTCTCTTCTGTGTCCAATAAAACTGGTAAAAAACTTAACGCAATTTTTAAATCAAAACTGGCCATATTCGATTCCTTAATAGTAGACGACTTACATAAATTTAAAATTTCTTCATACAATCGGAAAAAATCACTACTTATTTTTTCACACGCTAGTGAATCATTTAATGAAACCTGTATAGTTAATAATTGTTCTAATACATCATTAAACTTTTGAACTAGAATATCGCTTTCTTTAATTATAATATCTCCTTTCCTTCTGCTTGATCCAATCTTTATTGAATATTTCCTGATTTTATGTAATTCGTCATATAAGTTTAATAAAGTATCATACATTACCTAGTACTATTATTACCTACATTAGATGTTATACCTATATTTATTATAATAGAACTGCACTCACTCACTAAAACACAACACAATGCACTTTCAAATCCAAAAACAAATATTGGTTACTTGTCGTGGGCTGAGCAGGACTCAGTCGCTCTAGCGTTGTACTGGCACCTTAAGCAGCCAGCGCTCTGGGGCTCCCTCAGAGCTCGAGGTCTTCAAGACTGTTGCAAAATGCTTCTGCTTATCTGCTCCTGGGTCCAACGGCGATGGCACCGTTTATAAATTTTGTATGCCATATAAATCGCTCCGACGAAAAGCAATGTGCATATCAATATAAGGATAATGCTCATAGTAGATACGTGGAATTGAAATTGCTCCGCTGAGGCTGAATTTTGTCCACTAGTGGTTTGCACCGGAGCGAAATTTTGACAACCGATTGAATTCACCGGTGATTGAGCGTTCTCCGGTTATTCTCCGGTGATAAACCGGAGCTTGGAAGTCAAATTGGACTAATCAAGCGTTTTTATTTTTGGTCAAGCTTTATTTGAACTTTAAAACAATAACACACACACTTTTTATTTATTACCCGTTTAATAAAACCCTTAAAAATATATACGAGATTAAAAAACATGATCGAGAAATTTTTATGACAAAAAATGGTGCGTATTAAATAAATTTATTTTAAAATTCTAATAAATTATGGTTTTCGTGGAGAAAGCATAGCATTTCAACTGCGTCATTCGTCAACATATTTCTTCGGTCATTAAGAATGTAACCTGTTGTCGAAAATACTCTTTCTGATCTAACTGACGTTGCCGGTACAGTTAAGTATTTAAAAGCTATTTCGTCTAAAGGCTTAAGATGTTTATAAAAATTCCAAAATGCCCCAATTGTGATTACCATCAGAGTAAGGTGTTTCATTGTACATTCTGAGCAAATTGATTGAGCTGGCTGAAGATGGATCTGAAGTAGAAGCATTAAGGTTTTTTAGAAATCCGAACAATCTGGCACCGCTGTCTTCACCAGTGCTTGCCGATGCTGATTCTTCTGCATTTACTGATATTGTACAAGTTTGCATCCGAAATATATTGTTGACTTCTGCTTTGACGGCTTCTTTGGCAGCTATTTTATTTTCTAATAAACGAAAACTGTTCCGGAATGTAGGATGCAATAATGTAGAAATACGGCAAACTGTACGCAGTTCGTATTCGCTTAAGCGGGAGCTCATAAAGTCTCTTAAATTTGTTGCAAACGTTACACCTACATTCGTAGTTATTTTTGCGTCTATAGTTCTAAGATTATCATACAGTCCATATATGATAGGGATTATCAGACTTGACGTAGGATACTGGTCACCACTAATCATTTTTGTGGCCTGTTCAAAGACATCAAGTAAGAGGACAATCTCTTTTAGAATTTCCTCTTCCTGTGGGAAAATTATCTCAGGTGCTTGAGGTAACTTTCTCTGTACAACCGTTAAACTGTCCATTAACTTTAAAATCCTCTTCAGCATGTAGTACAAGCTATTCCAACGCGTTGAAACTTCTTGAATTAATTGCAAGGGTGTCGCATTAGGATTACTTTTTTTTTGCTCCTTCTGGAGTGACAACGTGGGGACATTAGATTGCTTAAAATATTTTACAATCCGTTTGCATTTAACTATTAAGTTTTCTAACTCGGGAATTTTGAGGGAATCGTCAATCACTAAATTTAAAGTATGGGCAAAGCATGGCATACTACGAATCCCTAGCAATCTGGCCATTTTAATCACATTTGCCCCATTATCGGTAGTAATACAAACTACTTTATTACGGATTTCCCACTCCGTTAAAACTCCATGCACAGTTTCTTTCAAATTTTCAGCTGTATGTGCCTCTTTTAATGCTGTGGTTGTCAAGACATAACTTTTAAGTTTTTTTTCATGAAAAAAGTGAACTGTAATTGTGATGAATGATTCCATCATATTGCTTGTCCAGATATCTGTTGTCACCGATACATGGTCTATTCCAGCTAATATCAGCTTAAGTTTAGCTTTGGCTTCGAAAAAAAGTTTTGGCATTATATCATAACGTATTACTCTTTTATCGGGAATCTGATAGGCCGGGTTAATGGATTTAACAAAGTTTTTAAATCCCTTATCACGTACAATTGAAAATGGCTGAAAATCTGTCGCTATCATCAAGTTTAGTTTTTGATCACTTTTTTTAAAGTCAGTTATGAATGAATTATCCTGAGTATTATTGATATTATCTACATCGTTAACAGAAGAAGATGTATCTGCTTGTGATGGACCCAAGGTATCTGAATGCTTTCTCTTCAAATGTGAGAGCATATTGGATGTTCCACCACCAGTGCTTAGCACTACGGAACATAATTTGCAGCGTACTTTTGTGTTATCATCATCAATTTTTTCAAAGTGATGTTTGGTTTTTGATTGAGCCTTCAGCATTCTGTAAAACCAGACAAAGAATAAATAAACATGTGTTACTATCAGACTCTAAATATCTAAAGTAAGTTCCCTTAAGAACTTGTGTTATGAAAACTAGAGGACGGATAAAATGCTTCTTTTTGTAAATTCTCGAAAACTATTATTAGGTGCCACATATTACTATAACTAGTTGTTACGGTGCAGCGTAACTGAACATAAGCCAATAGGCCTGTTTCCACTATCCACAAATAATTCTATTTATTAAAAACGACGGCTTAATTCAGTTAAGCGTTCATTGATAATTTTCTAATTCCGCCTCCATTTCTTTCTTCTTCTTCCTCATCCAATCTGTGATGGGAGTGTATGTGCAAATAAATGATTATTACAAACAAATTCAAGAAACCTTTTGATTTGGCATCATTATAGAATCTCCCAACATCAGATACAACTATTATTACTAAAGTACTTACATCAAAATATAATTTTCGTTAGAAAAATCCTTTCTTCCTTTCACAAAAACTTAAAACACTTGTGATTGCACTTCCTTCACATTACAATGACGCGACCGAACAAATGAACGAACGAGTTCACTTCGAGTAAAGTACTAACTAATATAAATTATACCTAATTCAGGAAATACCCGCACAAAAAGAGTGCTTCTCATCAAATAGGTAGTTCCTTTGGCGTTATGTTGGCTGCCCTGGCTGTCAAAAATCTACAAGTTGTATGTACCTACCCACCTTTTGAAGATTAAAGGTTTCTGTTTTAGATTTTTTGCCAAAATCATGATATTAGTGCTTTAAATTGATTGTACCAGCAAACTGTCATTATTATTGAAAGAACAAAGTTGCGACAGCAACCACGATGTCCAACAGTAAGTTAACCTACAGATAAATTACTTTCGGAATGTTTTGATACGATAATGAAGAGTTTATTGTTTTTCATTACAGCAAAATCTACACCAATACCAGAGAGAGAGAAGAATGATAATAATAACGACGATAATAATGTAACATTTGTCCTTTCCAAAGATTGGGCAAAAGTTTCATCCAGTGCCTCGGAGCCCTTATTCACGGAAGTAGATTATGTTCCACAAAACAAAAAGAGGCTTTCAGAAGATGAAGTCACAAATTGCAGCCTACCTAGTCAAGAGTACAATCAAGAACAGTACGCACAACGTTGGTCGAGTCCTGATTATGCCGATTACGAGTGTAACATGTCGATCCCGCAAAAACGGTTTGTGGATGTAGCAGTGATGACAGACATACAGGAATTAGGAATTAGGAGTGAAGAAGATAATAACGAGAACATTAGAATATCTAATTTAATGTTTTGCAAGTTTATTTCGCATGAACTTGAAAAATATACTGGCAATAAACGTTTTGACATTATGCAAAAAATTATTGAGGCTTTAAAAAAATAATGAATAAAATTGTATACATAACAAACTTTTTTTACTGACATTTGAATAGAATAAGCATTTATTTGGTAAACACATCACATAAATTAAGAGTATGTATCGAATAATAACACAGGGTAATAAAAATAAAGAATAATCATAATACTAATACAGGTTTATTATTTCACCGGAGATTAATCGATTAATCTCCGGTGATTTTAATCGATTACTTTTACCGGTTCTTTACCGGTGATTCTCCGGTACTCGCTGCTCCGGAGCAAACCCCTATTGTCCACCATTCTGATTAATGAAAATATCTTCCTTATCCACCTTAGAGTTACACTTTTTCGGGTAAAATTTACGAGTGCACCGTACAAAGTTCAAAGTTATTGTCTCCATATCGGATATTTATAAATCGCGCAACGCGTCCGAGGCAAGGGTCGCCATATATGGATGGGACCTTATATGAATGAAACCATCATGAAGGATTGTATAACAATGCGTTTATTATTGAATAAAGTTGAATAATATACTTAGCATAGACATACACACACACATAGACATTTATATACCACAATCCGAACCCCTTGCTAAGACGACGAATTTTGTAAGTGCTTGAATCGTCATGAGCCGACGATAGTCTCATCAATATTGTAGGTATACTTTACAATATCCAGTGGAAACATTGTTACAAATATTTGACCACCAGTTAAGATGAAACTGCTAAACGAATATTATTGTGTTTGGTATAGCAATTCTTTGCAATTTATTCTTAAGTAAATAATACACTTAAAAAATTCACCGTAGGGCTCAGGTGGGACTCGAACCCACAACCTTCCACAGTCCGGGTGGCTGCACTAACCATTTATGCTATCCGAACCCCTTGCTAAGACGACGAATTTTGTAAGTGCTTGAATCGTCATGAGCCGACGATAGTCTCATCAATATTGTAGGTATACTTTACAATATCCAGTGGAAACATTGTTACAAATATTTGACCACCAGTTAAGATGAAACTGCTAAACGAATATTATTGTGTTTGGTATAGCAATTCTTTGCAATTTATTCTTAAGTAAATAATACACTTAAAAAATTCACCGTAGGGCTCAGGTGGGACTCGAACCCACAACCTTCCACAGTCCGGGTGGCTGCACTAACCATTTATGCTATCCGAACCCCTTGCTAAGACGACGAATTTTGTAAGTGCTTGAATCGTCATGAGCCGACGATAGTCTCATCAATATTGTAGGTATACTTTACAATATCCAGTGGAAACATTGTTACAAATATTTGACCACCAGTTAAGATGAAACTGCTAAACGAATATTATTGTGTTTGGTATAGCAATTCTTTGCAATTTATTCTTAAGTAAATAATACACTTAAAAAATTCACCGTAAAAAGTATTCAAATTGTAAAGTATACCTACAATATTGATGAGACTATCGTCGGCTCATGACGATTCAAGCACTTACAAAATTCGTCGTCTTAGCAAGGGGTTCGGATAGCATAAATGGTTAGTGCAGCCACCCGGACTGTGGAAGGTTGTGGGTTCGAGTCCAACCTGAGCCCTACGGTGAATTTTTTAAGTGTATTATTTACTTAAGAATAAATTGCAAAGAATTGCTATACCAAACACAATAATATTCGTTTAGCAGTTTCATCTTAACTGGTGGTCAAATATTTGTAACAATGTTTCCACTGGATATTGTAAAGTATACCTACAATATTGATGAGACTATCGTCGGCTCATGACGATTCAAGCACTTACAAAATTCGTCGTCTTAGCAAGGGGTTCGGATAGCATAAATGGTTAGTGCAGCCACCCGGACTGTGGAAGGTTGTGGGTTCGAGTCCCACCTGAGCCCTACGGTGAATTTTTTAAGTGTATTATTTACTTAAGAATAAATTGCAAAGAATTGCTATACCAAACACAATAATATTACATCAATATGATTTTCAAATATAATCATTAAGCCGTAACAATCACAATTTGATCTGGGTGAGAAAGTCTTTGTTTTTGACTCGTATGGCTTCTGATGACTCTTCTTTCCGCATATAAATTTGTCCGAACTTGACCCATACATATTTATAGTCATTATTCTTTGCAAACTGCCTGGCGGCCGCGTGCAACTGTTTCATGTCTGGAGAGAGATGTTCTGTGACATAAATGTGTCGACTGGCACCCTGGATTCCGATATGAGATGAGTTCAGCTTATCTTTGCTATTTTTGTTATAGCGGAAGGATGTTGACAATACGTTGTCCCGTACTCGGGGTGAGGAGAGCGTGACCACAATGTTACGAGGCCTGCTAGTGTTCGGGTCTGCCTTAGCCACGCGTCGACAGCTATGTATATCTGAGTCGCTAATAGTGCAGTTGATTGTTTTGCATAGGTTTTTGAATAAAGATATCACATTCTCAGTGGGGTTTTCCGGAATGGCTTGAATTTCGATGTTGCGATTGCGTGAAATTTTTTCCAATGTAAAATAATTGTTGCGAAGGACTGATATTTCTTCCTTAAGTTGCAGTTGCTCGTTCTGTAAGGTGGTGATAGCTTTAACTTTACCTTGGAGGTCTTTAATCTCATCTATTAGGAAATCAGTTGTTTTCGTGAGCTCTTCCTTTAACTCTTTTATTATACCGTTCAGTTCGAGGCTCAGAGTGGACTTCAGATCCTGATTGAGGGCTGTGCGGAGATCTACGATAATTTTAGAAGAGGAACTTAATTTTTGGTCGAGAAGATCACTTATATTCTCTAAATTTAAGGAGGTGCTGGTAGGAAATGGCGATGCTGGTCTAGTGAAAGTAGGGCTGATTGTAGATGCGCGTGCCGGCGAATTGTCGTTTCGATTTCTGCGCGCAGCTGCATTAACGTTCACACACGATGGGCAATTCAGTGATGAGAGTTGATCCGCCGTAATAGCAGAAGTGTTTTCCGCCTTTACATTTAAGCAACTCAAGCAATAGTGCGTTTTACATGCATTGCATTTTAGATTATTGTGATTTCCAATAGGTAGGTTACAGCCAACACACTTCATTGTTATCGTTCCTCCACCCAATCAGGCGCCTATTTGAAAGAGAGTGACGATTAAACGCCTAGAGTTTTAGTCGTAGCAACCAGTTCCCTGTAGATTTGGCCGCAACAAGCGCAACACGCTATTTGATGGATAATTTCGAGCGCCCGCGAGTGGGCTCCGTGGCTCAGTGGTGAAGCGGGCGGTCCACAAATCCGCACGATGCGACGAGTGCAGGTTCAAACCCCAGCAGAGGCAGCAGGTTGACCAAAAGATGTGATGCTAAAAACTCACGGCTCACGGTACGATCGATCCAGCAGGGCTCCCCAATCACTCCCGGGCCTCGCAACGGCAATTAGGGCGAAGTCCGAAACCACAACAAATCCACAGAGCGGGCCACCAACACACGTCCGACCTCTGCGATGTCTCAACGCCGAAAAAGTAATGGTAAATGAAAAGTAAATGTTCCTTACTAAAAGAATTCGAGTGGAAGGAAGTAGTTCCAAAGGAAAACAGGACCACAGTAATTAACACAAATCATACGGAACCAACGGCTGGTAATTTAGGAATATTTAAAACTTACAAAAGACTTGCACTTCGATACTATTGGCCGGGAATGCATGCCGATGTAGTTAAGTTTATTTCATCTTGTGACGCATGCATTTCCCATAAACAACAAAATCATGCCATTTTGGGAGAAATGGGTCGACCTAAAGTGTGTTCCAGGCCGTTTCAAACTATTAGTATTGGACCTTGTTGGACCCTTACCTCCCACAAGGAAGCAAAATACTCATACATTTGTGGTGACATGCTGTTTCAACAAGTATTGTCTATTTTTCCCTATCAGACGTGCGTCAGCGGAAACCATTACAAAGTTATTGGAAGAAAACGTATTTTTAGTACATGGCATTCCATCAACTGTCCTGTCAGATAATGGTTAACAATTTACCTTTAAAAGTATGCTTTATAAATATAAAATTCCTAACTTGCATTACACTCCTAAATACTTACCACACGTTAATACTGTGGAACGATATAACAAAACTATCATGACTGCTGTATCAACATTTATAGACGATAACGATCATCGTGGATGGGATCAGCTGTTACCCCAAATTCAGTTCGCAATAAATAGTTCTGTCAACGAGGTAACGGGGTTTACTCCCTCATTTCTCGTGTATGGTCGTGAATTAGTCACATGCGGGTCACACTACATTGATGCCGAGTGCGACGATGCCGACAATTTAGTTTACCAACCGCGCGATGCCTACGCAGAAAACTTGGGATGCCTTGCGAGTATCTTCAATAAAGTTAAGTCGTTGTTATTACAAGCACACTCTAGAAATAGCAAAACCTATAACCTACGGCGGCTACCTGCCGAGTTTAACGTAGGATATATAGTGTGGAAGAAGACTTTCTACCAAAGCGATAACGACAAGCACTTCAGTAAGAAATTAGCGCCAAAGTTTTTAAAGTGTAAGGTTATCAGTAAAAGGTCTACTCTTGTATACGAATTGTCTGATGAAACTGGTAATAATCTAGGATGCTGGCACATAAAAGATCTAAAGTTAATAAACTATGCACAGTAGTTAATTGAAACAAATTGTGAGATCAGAGAGACGAATTTTTCGTTTAGTACGCAAAATCCTTCCGTTCGCGGCGGAGTACTGTAACGTTGTAGTAGACTAAGCGCCGATTTCACCGTCGATATTGAACGCGATCAACGCTTAAACGCGATCAATGCGAACGAAAACAAAGGAACGGAACTCAGTATAGCGCGTAAACCGAGTTCAAGTGAATTGATCGCGTTCAATTTCAACGGTGAAATCGCCCCTTAGTGTCTAAACGTTAACTTAATAAGTAAATAATATTTTTAGAATGAGTAAGATAACTACACACTAATAATTATAAAAAACAAAACTAACACTAAACTTATTACATCTTAATTATAAAATTCAACATTATAAATATAATACTACTAACTAATTTATATACACATAAGTAATAAATAAACAGAAGTAGGGAACCCTGAATTATATCATATTAGCCGCTGGTTTTCGCATTCTACGCGAGTCGCCTACGCATCCATATTACACATAGGCGTGAAGCTCGTGCGCGACGTCCGAGGATTCCCGGTGACAGCCGATCACCGAGCTGCGGGCCGTTGGGTTTTTTCGCCGGCAGACCGATTCTTGACTCACTGCGTGACGCCTGTGCCGCTCTTTGCAAGGAAGCCGTTACGATCGCGCTCCGTTTAAATTATATTCGGTGTAACCGCCTATATTTTAGTGATTTATTGGATGCCGCTGGGGTGAGTTCTTATTTTAGAGCTTATGTAATTTTCCTAGTGTCAATTAGTGCTGCCTAACCTGCTGCTTTGCATAGACGAGTGATTAGTGAGGTCAGGTCTTGGCCTGGATCCACCGAAGGCTGATGCGAAGTTGCTCATGCTTACCGTACGGGTTACAGGATCTTGGATTACCTTTAAACGGTCCCACTGCCGGCACCCGAGACTGGATAACTCACCTGGAGTACCTAACTCTTACCCTCTGCTGTGGAAGTCTGATGGCCGCGTCACTCTCCTGACGAAGCTTGAGACCTGGTGATCCCATGACGAGACGGATTTCCTAAGGCCAGTGTCCATCCTCACACCTTTTTTACTCGCACAGCTGACGTATTAGGAACAAGACAGTTATTAATAGATCCTGTATTGGAAATTCTTGGTTTCATTGACTCACGACCTACTTCTGTGGAGCCCCTGACTAGCCGGGTTGTCACAATCTTTAAAAAGACATTTAAGAAATTTATGAACACAGTGACTGTGTCCACGATACGAAACAAATCTATTAAGACTGCTGTCAAACGAATAAACTATGTTATAAGCAAACGCAGCTGGAATGTGTTGTTTCTGATTTAATGTAAAACTATCCGAAGAACTGTGTTCACAAGTAGCTATTGGCTTAAAAAGAGTTTCAAAATCAGCATACACCACGAAAGAAATATCTTGTTTCCGATTATTTTTTTAAAATTAAAATAACTGCCCTTTCCCGGGAGCATAGTAGCGACGCACAGTAGGCTGAATTTTGGCTTTCAGACACTTTTTTTTTCGAAAATGTTGTATGGGGAAGATACGAAAAAAAATCATATCTCCGCTCTCGCACAATCGGCCCTAATTTTTTTCAAAAGGTAAATTTTATGAATTATTTACAATTTTTTGACATACTTCATAATGCGGTAAAAGGTGCGAAACATTTTTTTTTAAATAGTCAAATATTATTTATTTATTTTTTGTGTCTAGTATCGAAAGTTTGACTTAATTTGACCTTGGCATTTATAAATAAGGCCAAAATAATTAATTGTATTGCAAAATATAACCAAGGAACTCAGTTTTGTTTTTAAATATACGTGATTTTTGAAATAAAAAAACAATTAATCGAAACGTGATTAGCCAAATGAAATAAATATCATTTAAATTATGTACAACTATAAAATAATTATTACATTTACCATATAACATATACCATATATCTATCTACCTACATTTTTTATGTCATCATTACCATTCAGAATCTAGCTAAAAATTTAAAACAACTCTTAGGTTCTTGAAACTTAAGATAATATAAAATAAACATCACTAAAGTACAGTACGGTGGTAATTTACAAACATAAAAATGGCAGTCTTTAGTAAATAGTTATTTAAGTAATGTTATAAATAAAATTAAATAATTTATGTAAAATCTTATAGATTTATGTAATATTTACTATTCTATCATTATCGATTTGAGTCCGTATCAGAGTCAGAGTTCATTTCAGAGTCAGAGTCCATTTCAGAATCTGAGTACAACTGGGAAACGTTCCTGAATTCAAACTCTGGTTCTTGAACCTTAAGTAGATCAAGTGTTTCTTTAAAGAAAGCTTTCTTTTTCTTAGTATTGAAAGTGGGTCTTATTGATGAAAGAAGTGGATCCGATGAAAAAAGGAGAAATTTTATAACATCTTCATTGGAACTCATTCTACTCATTTTACGGAAGTTGTGTACTCTTAACCTTCGAAAATCTTTGTTACGAGATTTCGAAGCTTCTTCAGATAGGTCCCCAATTGGTATAATCGCATTACAAGTGATAATATCAGCTCCATGAAGTAGTACTTTGTGCACGGTTGCAGACATGTAGTACCAATTATATAATGACATGTACCTTTCAGCGGTTTTGTATGCATACTCCTTGAATTTCACGGTATCGACATGTTCACCGGAAGTTATCGCTTGTAAAAAGTAGCTATTAATTGGGCTCTCTGGATCAGAAGAGATCCAGTATCGCCCAATTATCTCTATTCAATCTATTCAAATACTGCTTGTCAGTTTTCAAAAACTTATGTTTCATCGATTCAATCTATTCAAATACTGTTTGCCAGTTTTCAAAAACTTGTGTGTTCATCTATTCGAATGTCTACTATTTTTAGAAATCTCAATAGTTCGATAACTGTAATTGGTCTATTCCAATAATATCTCTATTCAATCTATTCAAATACTGTTTGTCAGTTTTCAAAAATTGTGTTTCATCTATTCGAATATCAACCATTTTTAGAAATCTCAATCATACGATAACTTTAATTAGTCTATTCAAATAATACAAGTCACATTGCAATTACAGTAACTTTAGCCATTATTGATCATTATAAAAATATAATTATTCAGTCAAACATTAAGTAATAAACCTAATACCATACAGAGGTAGGCAGGCATGTTAACTTGATAGTATTTTTATTCTTTAAATTACGTATTTCAGTATATCTGTAAGAAACTATTACGTTCACAAAATAATAATCAAAACTATGATCTCAACGTCACGTTGTTTACAAGCTGGGATAGGAGTCAAAGGCGTTTGCGGCGAGGGGGGGCACTGCGCTTTTGCGTATTGTTACATCCTCCAAATAAGGGCGTAGAACACATTCCGTTGTGCCTATCTGCACGCTTAAATAGTTTTCAATTTTTAATACATCATCAATATAAACAATGTAATGTTGAAAAATATTTATAAAAACATATTCCTTGATACTGAATATTTTTATTAAACATTGGAGGCAGCTTAGATTTTTTTATCATTTGACAAATCAAATTTGGATGTAGGTAAGTAGTATTTCAGTACGCACAGCCACACATCAAAGTATACAAACTGTCAAATTTCCTCATTCCATTCGTATCTTTATGTCAAACGCGTTTGGTTCAATATTAATTGAAGAAATTTGTCAGATTGTAGTATGTATGTGGATGTGTGGCTGTCTGTACCTACGAGTATATCTGTAAGAAAATTTAGATTAGCAAAATAATTAATCTATTATTGGGACTATCAAAAACTTGGGATGTAAGTAGTTTTCAGTACTTACCTAAATCTGAAAAAATATTAGGTAAAAAAAAATTATTCAATGCTACGATCTCAACGTTAACTCAATAGTTGTTATTTGCATGTAGGAATAGGAGACAAAGGCGGTAGCAGCGAAGGGGGGCACAGCGCTTGAGCGTATTATTACATCCTCCAAATTAGGGCGCAGAACACATTCCTGTGTGCCTATCTGAACGGTTAAAGACTTTATAATTTTAAAACAAATATTTACATCATCAATGTAAACATATTCCATGATACTGAATATTTTAATATAAATTGACAACATCTTTGAAATTTTTATTATTTGACAAATCAAATACTCTGGTTGTAAGTAGCAATATCTATGTCCAATTGTATGGCGCTGTGGTTTGAGCATCGCTGAAGACGCAAGAGTCACGGGTTCGATTCCCGTCCAACACAAATGTTTGTTGATTAAACAGATATTTGTGAGGGATCGGGGTGTTTGTGATACCTTGGTTGGTCCTTTTTTAATAGTAGGTACAAGGGAAAACCTTATAATGAGAACCAGAATACATCCAGCCGATTGAAACAGCATTATGAGAGTTATTTTGATTTGTTTCAAAACCCGACTAGAACAGCATCGAATGCTGTTTAGATCAGTTAAGTGTATTTAGCGATTTAGACCCTCTCCATTATTTTGTCCCTGGATAACCATCATCAGATCTTAACGGTGCACGAAGCCTTCAATGCTCGTCTGTTTCTATGAAAAAATAGTGTCTTTATTATGTGACTTTTATTAATTATACTATAGGTACAGACAGCCACAAATCAGCTTACCGCAATCTGTACAATTTCCTCAATGAATTCATGTAATTTCCTCAATTTCAAAATAGTAAACCCGACGTGGTCAGCAATAAGGTGAAAATCGATTGAGGAAATTTGGCAGATTTGTATACATTAGTACATAGTATAGTAGTAGTACATATAGTTTCGCAAACCAAAAAACATATTCGTAAACTGAAGCCAAAATGCAAGAAAATGTTAACTAAATTAGCTTATGACTTATGCTGCCCAAGAGTTGACAACAGATTCACCTATAAGACTGCCGCGAGTTATACCTGTACCAAAAACTGGTGGTTTTCTACCTCTAATACCAATATTTGCTGGTCTCTCTGCTACTAGAAGTATAGCCGGTGGTGTTGCAGGTATCACAAAAGCTATTAATGAATATAAACAGCAAAGAAACAACTGGAAGAATTGAAAAGACATAATCACCAAATTGAAGCGTATTGCATAGGAAAAGGATTACATCTCAAACCCTATAAAGATGGTTTAGGAATTTATATTACAAAGAAAAAAAACTAAGCATGCGGCTGCCCAAGAGAGCTTTAACTAATTTGGACTTAATAAAATACTCGAAAAATATTCCTTTTTTTCGTGGTATCTTTATGAGGGATGAATTGCCAAAAAAACCAGTAGTTATGGAATGCGAGATCATTAATCTAGACTCATCAAAAAACTCTGGTACTCATTGGGTAGCCTACGGAAAAATAAAAGATCATATTGAATATTTTGATAGTAACGGAAACCTGAAACCACCTAAAGAATTTTTAAAATATATTGGACCAAATATACGATATAATTATGAAAATCTTCAAGGATCAAATATATATAACTGTGATCATTTGTGTTTAAAATTTCTCAAATCATTTTGGTCTCATCACTTACATAGTCAATAAACTAATTTAAACATATGTATTATTACATAAACAAATGAACTACTCATTAATTTAGATATAAATAGAATTATTTTAAATTAAACTTCACAAAATATTAGGACTCGTAGTTGATAACATTTCTATTATTAATATTAATATATATTTTTTATAATTATGATTATTTTTAATAAAAACTCTACCGATAAATTAAAATGTAATATTTCTAGACCTGTATTCAAAGGGAATAGACGTGTCAAAGAATTACAAAAAATCACAAAAAGCAACAAAAAGTTTCTTGTAAGTCTCGGATTTAAGGTATAAAAATGTTGCAAATATTGGACTTACCTCAACATGATAACTCTATTGAAAGCTATGAGATCCACAGTTACAATCCATACAATAACAGTTTGAAAGAAAATGATGAAATAAGAATACCTATTCACCACCAAGATGTGTATGTACTACCATCGGGCAGTTCAATTTATATCGAAGGTTTTGTGAGTGTCACTGAAAAAGATTCGACTGGAAAAGTACATCAAAAAGAAGTTAATTTCATTAACAATCCAATCTTGTATTTATTTCAAGATATTAAATATGAACTGAATAGAATTGAAATAGATCGGGTTAAAAATTCTGGCATTACAACAACTATGAAATCATACATATCAATGAATGAAGGAGAAAGTAAAAATGCTGCTGCATGGGCTTGGAATTGTAATGGAACCAAACAAAAACACAATTACTTCAATGTTATAATTCCATTAAATAAATTATTAGGTTTCGCTGAAGACTACAATAAAATTATTCTTAACTGCAGACATGAACTCATATTACATAGAAGCAATTCTGCTATTAATAGTGTCATTATGGGAAGTAATGAAAAAGTTAAAATTGATATTCACAAAATTCAATGGCGTGTACCGCATATACGGGTTTCCGATCGGGATAGATTATCATTACTTAAGTATCTAGAAAAAGACCGTGCAATACAAATACCTTTTAGGAATTGGGATTTATATGAATATCCGTTATTGCCTAAGACAACAAAACATTCATGGTCAGTTAAAACTTCCTCTCAGATGGAAAAGCCAAGATTTGTAATATTTGGTATGCAAACCGATAGAAAAAATAATACATCAAAAAGTTCCTCTGAATTTGATCATTGCAATATTAATAATATCAAGTTGTTATTAAATAGTCAATATTTTCCTTATGACTCGCTGAACTTGAAATTTGAAGAAGAAAAATATAATATATTATATGAAATGTATGCTAAGTTTCGTCAGTCTTACTACAACACCAGCATTGATCCCTTGCTTGATTTGTGTGAATTTAAAAAAATTGCTCCATTGTTTGTAATAGACTGTGCACATCAAAACGATTCAATAAAAACGGGACCAGTTGACGTTCGGCTAGAAATAGAGTGCTGCGAAGATTTGCCCCACAATACAACTGCTTATTGCCTGATTATAAACGATCGACTTTTTGAATACAGACCCTTGAGTAATATTGTTCGGAAATTGTCATGAATGTTATAGTTGATATTCAAGGCTTCAAGACAGAACAAAATAAAATTATTGTAAAGGAAATAGCTATTAAATGCAAAGAGCGCGTGCTTGTATTGTTAATAAAACCACCGTACCCCTTCTACAATTTAACAAAAAAATAACGTTTACATGTACAGTGGATAGAAAAACATAGAGGCATATTGTGGAACGAAGGCTTTGTACCTTACGATAGTTATAAGTCATGTATATTGTTATTTTTAAAAAACAAGCGCGTTTTCACTAAAGGCTTAGAAAAGATGATGTGGTTAAGAGAAATACTAGAAAGCGATAATGTACATAACTTAGAATACTACGGGTGCCCAAATTTAAAAACACTTCACGAAAAATATGCAGACAATCCATGTATTCAGAGCTGTATTTATCATAGTAATAAATGTGCTTTAAAAAATGTAACTTGCTTAAGTTTTTGGTGTCTAGAAAATAAAATTTCATTATAAATCTAAAATATATTTGTTTTATTTCCTAAGTATCCTCTGTTTAAATAAAAATACTTTAACAATAATACCTTTTACTGTCTTTAAGAACTGATAATATTAACACAAATTGAATACATTTCATAGAACTTGATATACAAATATGGGTACCAAAAAATATACAGATTTATGAAAGTTACTGATATTTTATTTATTGTAAAAAATATGTTTAAATAGATCGAATAGAAGAATGCTTAGTAATAGCCATTACAAAAATAGTATTTGAATTGATGAAATGGACATCATTGGGTGATTTGCATCAGAAAAACAGTATTTGAATAGATTGAATAGGGATAATTGGGCGATACTGGATCTCTTGTTAAAATGAGTTTTCTTATAGTGATTAGCGATCCGCCCCTTAAAAACCTTCATTTTGAATCCCTATAACTATTAAAAAAACCGCATCAAAATCAAGATCTAAGCATAAAAGGACATAGGGACAGACAGCAAAAGTGACTTTGTTTTATACATTTGAATAGATCGAATAGAAGAATGCTTAGTAATAGCCATTACAAAAATAGTATTTGAGTTGATGAAATGGACATCATTGGGTGATTTGCATCAGAAAAACAGTATTTGAATAGATTGAATAGGGATAATTGGGCGATACTGGATCTCTTCTGATCCAGAGAGCCCAATTAATAGCTACTATCATCGTATGATTATAAAGCAGCTCTTTTTCATGATAAAATTATACGGAAAAAGAATATTTTATTTAGGTGCATAAAGCATGAGACTTTCACACATGATTTTAATAAAATAGCGTTGTCAAATTTGGACGATAAACGCTTTATATTATCAGATAGATGTTCCACCTGGGCATGGGGTCACAAAAAAATATTTTAGATTAGTTATTATAAGTATAGTGATAAGCTTATTTTTCTATATTTTTGTAATAAAGTGGTTTAAAACATTTATCGTGTTATATTTTTTTCAATAGTATAGTTACCTACCTACATAGTAATACGAGTACAATGGTAAGCAAAACTGTATTCAGGTCAACCAGGTGGCGTAATGCAACGCAATCGTAAGCATTTTTATTGTAAAATAAGTTTCAACTTCATACTCAAACGTCAAGCTTATTTCATTAGTATCACCGCTTCGTCAACGTGCACTACACTTTTACATTTGAGGCATAATCAAGTAAGTAACATTTTTTTTCCATTTTTTTATGACTTTAATTTTGTAATATAGTTTTTATTGTAGTATTTTTACTTTTTCAACAGGCAATGGGGAAGGAATCAGATTCATACAGTTTATTTGAACAACATGCACAGGATCTCTCGCTGGCTTTGATGAAATGTTTCCGGAGCTAGATTTCCAGATAAGTTTTGCACTTCAACGCAAACCAATAAGCAAGAAAAAGAAGACAAAACGAGGATCACTAGAAGAAAGTTGTGCAGTACAAAAGAAGAAACCTGGTATAAAAAATGCAGGCTCTTACGTATTCAGCCATGAACCTAGAAGAGCTCTTAGACTCATCAAGTTGGAGGTTGTAGATTTGGAAAACAAAAGTCCAATGCAAAGTAACGATGTTGATAATAGTGAAAAAGTGATGCAGTGTCCAATATGTAGTTGCAGACAATTTTGACCCAATTATGGAGCAAACGGAATTATTAATTAGAAATATAAGTTAAAATATTTGTGATGGTAATATTTCTTAAAGACAACAATATTGTTGTATTATTATCATTATTAAAATTGATTATTGAATTTAGTTTGTTGTTTCATTTATACCCATAAAGGAAAAAATACTATCTATTTTTAAAACTTAATCGTCTTTGTTGAGTCTAATTAAATTTCATTGCAGTATTGTGGTGGTGCAAACCACCAGTAAACATATCAATATGCCCTTATATTTTATTAATAGACATAAGTCTAAAAATCAACACGCAAAACAAAATATTGAATTGTACAAAAAACTAAAGATGCTTTAAAACTTGCATTAGGCACAAGGAACCGTAAGTTGCCTGTGCAACTTAAGACAAAAGGGCAGGGTCTTCGCAGAATTAGAAAGCGATTGACAGAAAAAAAAAGATGTTTGTTTACTAGGTAAACCATCTAGAGCGATCTCGTTTAATGAAGATATCTCAACCTTTTAAATATTTATTAATCAATTATTGTGGAAGTTTAAAACAATAAATCAGCTCTAAAGATATATCCATGTAGTACGGAACAAGGTCTGGTCAAAAGACTAATGGTCGATCCTCCTATTAAGAGTACTTAATTAAGACGCTTATAAACTGCGAATGCAATTAGATATAATTGTAGAATAAGTTGCCATGCGTTTAAATGATAAGTTGAGTGTACGAATCGTATCTCGCAAGAAAGACAAAGGCTTCAGAGCTTATTCACACCTAGGTATATACTCAGTTCCTAAATAAAAACAAAGGAGGTATAACGTTTAAATATTGGTCAATTTTGCTTGGCAAAGGAACTGTAAAAAGTTTAAAGTTTGGGAGAAGTCTGTCCTTTTCTATTCTTTTGTGTGAAACGATTTGAACACGTGCAAAGCGATAAGCAAAGCGTCGGCCCTTGCGAGGCGTGGGGTTTTTTTGGCACCTTAGCGTAAAATTGCACATTGCGTAATTATATAATGTAGTTCCGAGGGACAAACAGGACAGTTGGTCACAAGGCGTCTTGCTGCACGGTCGTGTTCACGAGAGACATGGTTCTTCGACTTGACATATAGGACAAGGTCAGTGTCTGAGTGATTTTTGATCTTTGTAAGATTCTTTGTGGTTAATTGTGAGATATCGGTTCGCATACCGAGCTTATAGGCATTCGGGCCTAATAGAGTTTTGTACTGGGCTCTAAGCTAGTTTGGGATACTGCGGTTGCTAATTGGTTTCAGAATTACCTAGTCTTTCTAAGCCAAGGAGGAACAGAGGTTGAACAGAATAGCTAACAAGTACCGCAGCGCCGAAACGAGTTTCACGGAGCTTTGGGACCGTCGAAGTGGACCTAGAATAGGGTTCTGGTTTTCCCGCCAGACTCTCAGCAAAAGCTTTGTGGAATTCCTCTTTCGGGGGCGACCAAATACCTTCCTTTCCTTACATTTCCTATTGTGAGAAACCTTCCTAACCTGTAGGCCCGGTTTCTCGCCAGCTAGGGCGTTAGGAGTAGGTTAACTTTGCCACATTCACACACACCTCAAAGATTCGTGGTGGAAACTTTGAGACCAGGTACAGAACACTAGGGCTTAGCAGCTATAGGTACACACACACTTAGGTCGCGTAAAACATTACGTTAAGGCAAATTAGTGATTATTCTAGTGAGGCGAAGTGATAGTTATTTTGTAAAAGTTTATAAAAGCGCGTTTTATTTGTGATAAAGTTTAAGCCTAATTCATTTGGAATTAGTTGCCAGTGTTAAAATTTGTGTGTTAACGTGATAATAGCTGTGTACGTGGATCTAGACCGATTCTAGAGAAGCAGAGGCAAAGGGTCGTTGTTATTAGTAGAGGGATATCGCGGCAACGGTATTTATCTAACAATAACTTCGCAGTGGTGAAGCTATTATCAAATATATTTAAATATTCTAGGGAATAAGTTTAGAGGCTTTTGCAAGAGTTACATTGAATTAATGATATGCGCCAGCATTTTATTAATTTAGTTGACTTGGAGGACTTCCATTTTTTTAGTAGGCTGGAGCCCGTCGCTTAGGTATATCAGAGCTGTTGGACATTGTCCTCTCGGGTCGACAAACACAATATTATATACACGTTCATCAAAAGCGCAAGAGTGCCGAATTTAATTCCGCACCTAATTCGTCGACGAAATATTACAAAAAGGGAAAACACAAAACAGTGCCAGGGTACTAAGTTGAGTTCACTCAACTCCATTTTAATCCATGGATATATAATTTATCAAACAATATCTCATTGAGATAACAAATTGTACGTACAAATCAAAACATAAAGTACCTGCACAGGGATAACAAAGAGCTCTTTGTAAATTATTTGCGCTATATCTATAACTGGGGGATCAGTTATTATTTAAAACTTGACTTATGACAAGACTAGACTTGAGTGGCCGTGGTCGGACAAAATCCTCATTTGTTTAAAACTATTCCACTAAGCAATAAAAGTTAGTTAAAGCACTGACTGTCATATGATATTGTTGTTAGAACGGACTGCGTAAAAATTCTCATTTGGTATTAATATCTCAGCTTCTATTATCTTTCAACAAAATACGGCCTAAAGTAACGAGTAGAAAGGTAATTGACAAAAACGAAATTTAAATTCTAGACGATCACAATTTCTATATGGAAAACTCGGGTTACGTTTTCCCTGCGGCAGGCTTATAATACTAGGGTTTGATGTAGGCATTAGATAGTAATTCATAATTATTATAGATCCAGTATTTGAGCCGTAGTGGTAGACCTCCATTCCTTCGATTCTACACGCGACTTCAGACAACTTTTCGCGTAGGGAGTAGCGAGTTAGAGTATAGACTAAAAACCAAGGAAAGAGACGAGTCGAGCAGCAAGCGAGCAGGCCTAGGTCGAGTCGTAGAGTGGGGAGACCATTACAGTATCATAATTTATAAAACCTGCATACATGTGTATGAAACAAGTCAAAACTTGTCTCTTTCATATTTTTAAATAGTAAACCTTACTGCAATCAAATGGACTTTAAATAATAATAATAAATTTGTACTAAGGTTATGGTAACTAAGCAAATTTGAATGCTTTGCTTTCAGTGATAAATAAAATAAAAGCATAAAATATTCATACGTATAAATTTATTACAACTTAAGTTATAAGACTACATTATTTTCTAAACACCATTTTTTAATACACAAAACATTTTTCAACGCACAATATTTTATGTGGTTAAAACAATTGTATGCAAACAAATCTTTACAGTGTAGTTTACTTAGAGTTTCTATATTAGGTATACCTTTATCACTTATATCTATTACATTTTCATGTCCACATAATTCCCGCATCCATTGAACTTTTTCTTCTCCTTTCACTATGATCTTGCGTTCCTTGAAGTAAGGTTTAATAATGAGTCTTTTAAATTCTCTATAGTCAATGTGTCCCTCACTCCATCGGAATCCTCTGTTTCTTTCTATCCACCAAACATGCTTCCTTTCTTCGAGATCAAGTGCAGAGAATGGATATGGAGGTTTAATCAGAAAGATTTGAGTGTGTTCCGATGTACCTATAACTAATTCCTTCACTAAAAACTCATTATTCCGATCTTTGAAGCTTTGCAACTTCACAATAACCGTATTCATGATATTTTCTTTACAATATTACTTAAAGGCTTGTATTCAAATATGCAATCGTTCAGTATCAAACAAAAGGCAGAAGTTTTATCGGGTATCTCTGCGTCGGCTTCTATTTCAACACGAACGTCAACGACGGACCCTTTCAGAGTCTCTCGTTTCGATGTGTTAATGACAAACAAAGGGCATTCTTTAAATAGTTTTAAACTAAGCAACGGTTGTGGACGGCGGCCAAAATAAGACTGTTGGAAATTAGCGTAATTATCGTATATTAAAGAATATTTGTTTTCAGAGAAACTAATATTTAGGCTTTCATAAGGATAGTACGTTGAATTTAGGAAAACCTTTACGTCACGTATATGACAATGGTCGAATCTGCCATTGACACGGTAGTATTATGTTTACGATTCGTTTCTAAAGCAATCACAACTATTCGCGGTTTTTCTATCTGCGATGAAGTTTTAATAGACCAAGTATGTTTTCGGATTTTAGGCAGTAATGGGTATTCGCACAAGCCCTAATTACGAGATGCGACTGTTATCGCTCGGTCTCTTTCTAAATGTTTTAACAAGTTAATTCTTTCGCGGTCTGACACTTTAACATGTGGGACTCGCCAGACAATTTTAACTTCAAAGCGTTAAGATTTATGTTACTTCTTAAAAGAACTAATTCATGTTTACAATTCATAACGATTTCTTCAAAATCTTCTGCAAAACCTAATACTTTATTGAATGGAATAGAGGCTGAAAATACACCATTATTAGTATTGGATATACCCGTAGGAGACCAGCCCCACACATTTGCACATTTAGACTCGTTATCATTTAACGATAAATAAGATTTTATTGTAGTTGTGATGCCTGCATTTTTATTCTATCTATTTCAATACCGTTTATTTCATAACGGATGTCTTGAAATAAAAATAAAGTGGGATTGTTAACAAAATGCACATTTGATACTCTTTCTTTTTCTTTTGTAGTACTGTTGTGTTTATACACATCGGCTCTGCCCTCGTTATACAAACAGCTGAGCGCAGATAATAGGTATAAATCTTGATAATTAATAGGCATACGTATTTCATCATTCTTGTTGAAACTTGCCACATATGGCTTGTATGAATGAAATTCAAAACTTTCAATTCTGTTGTCATGTGACGGAGGATTGAGTACTATTTAAAATGTTCATTTTATTTTTTTTATTTAGATGTTGTACAAATGATGATTTACAAAATTACAAGTCACTTCTATTGGAAACCAATGCTCATCGACGTAATTGTGAATCATCCAAACCGATTAACAGCAACAAAGGGTTTAAATATACGAGTGTAATTGAACCTTTGTTTAAATTTTCTCGAAATCCAACTACTAGTGTAGAAAGTATTCCACAAGGGAAAGGCATTTCACTTTTAAAGACAGTTAAATCAAACACTGATTTAGTTTACTGGGATGACCCAAACGAATTAGTTGAGCGATTAAAATTACTACTTGCATCCTGGGAAGCAGGTAACACTGGTGTAAATAATGAAATAATTGCAATTATATCGGAACTACATGAATCTGGTATCATAAATGTAGAACTTAAAAAGAAGAAACCAGGAAAATTGAGCAGTATTCTTTCAGTAGTCAAACCATCAAGACAGCAATGAATATAGATATGTTTGGTCATCATGTCCATAAGCGTTTACGATTGACAGAATACTTTAAAAAAATTAACGAAACATTGGTGAAGTCAGATACTGGACACTACGATTTAAAATCTTCTAGATTAAAAGGGTTATCATATCCAACTGAAGACGACGAAACAGTAAACAAAGCTTATTTAGACAAACGGTTAAAAAATTAAGAAGTGAAATTGAAAAAGTGAAGCTCGAAGTTAAGTTTCATTTGAAAAACTTGGAAACTTTTACAACAAATCATTTGAATAAAACAGTTTACTCGAAATCGGAAATAGACAATTTAATTCGCGTGCAATTAGACAAAAATGAGCAAAAAGGACATCATTAATGAACTTCACAAAGCAACAAGAAGAAATTTCCCACGCCGATGCACAGTTATAAAAGGAATTGATGATCTATGGCAAGCTGACCTCATAGATTTACAAAAATATTCACATTTTAATAAAAGACACAATTACATATTAGTAGTGATAGATACTCTGTCAAAGTATGTATGGGCAAGTCCCATAAAATGTAAAGAAAAAAAATGTGTTACCAACGCAATGCAACAGATTTTTAAAAATTCATCTAGAAATCCTAAATATTTGCAAACAGATCTTGGCAAAGGGCTTTATAATGACATGTTTAGTCAACTGATGAAAAAATATAATGTGAACCATTATTCTACTTACTCTGTCAAAAAAGCTTCTATTGTAAAGCGAGTTATACGCACACTGAAATCTCAAATCTTTAAACTCTTCAGTTTATACGGTTGCTATCGCTGGCTGGGCAAATTATTAAATAGTGTGATTAAAAACTATAACAACACTACTCACCGCATAACCAAATTTAAGCCTAATGACGTAAATAAGACAAATGAAACGGTTGTTTTGTCTAATATAAGCAAAGCGTATAGAAATCGAAAACAGTCAAAACCTAAGTTTCATGTTGGTGACTATGAACGTATTAGTAAATTTAAAAAAGACTTTTACAAAGGTTATACTCCCAACTGGTCAACGGAAATTTTAACAGTTATAAAGGTGAATGATACAAATCCGCCAACATATAATTTGGAAGATAAGCATAAGCAGGTTATATTGGGAACTTTTTATGAGTATGAACTACAAAAAAACGAAATATCCAGATATTTACCTTATTGAAAAGATTATAAGAAGAAAAGGAAAGAAGTATTTCGTGAAATGGTTAGGTTTTAGCAATAAAGAGAACAGTTGGATAAATAAAAACGAGATAGTTTTATACTATAAATATACTTTTGAAACCAAACTTTTCATTTTCAGCATATCAATGAAGGAGGGAAGTGGTATTATTGACAGCGTAATAAACCATTTACCGTTTGAGCTACATTTACCTGGATATCAATTCTGTGGTCCTGGAACAAAGCTTACGAAACGTTTAAAAAGAGGGGAAAAAGGTATAAACAAGTTAGACCAAGCTTGTATGTACCACGATATCGCTTACAATAACAACGATTTAAACGTTCGCCGAGAGACTGATAAAGAACTTTTGAATATGGTCAAGAAAAGGTTGCACGGTAAAGATGCTAAGAAAGGTGAAAAAGTGGCATCATGGATAGTAAAAAATGCTATGAAAACAAAACTCAAGGCTGGTGAGGGTGCTCGTTCATTTATGAAAGCTGTGAAAAAAAAAAATCTCAACTAAAAAAGTTAAAATCCACAGGCAGTCTAACCGCAATTAAATGCGCGTACACAGCAGCCAAAAAAATGTTTAAAAATAAGAAAGGAACTCGGTTGCCACGCTGTATTCCACTGCCAAAATGTGGAGGGCTGCTCCCTTTAATTCCGATCTTTGCGGGGTTGTCGGCTTTGGGCTTATTGGCAGGTGGTGCAGCTGGAATAGCAAAAGCGGTGAACAACTCTAAGGCAGCACAGAAAAGTCTTCAAGAGTCTGAACGTCATAACAGGATGATGGAAGCGGTGGCTCTTGGCAAGGGAATGTACATTAAACCTCGTAAAAAGGGTATAGACACAGTCCCTCCACCAGCCCATGGTCCTTCCTACCGTCTCGGCATACGGACCGAATCTTGGGAGACGCTCACCAGGTACTTGCTAAGGGCTCTTTCCCGGTGCGATTCTTCACTCCCTACAAAATCTGTGTCTGTGTCCCATCTCAATGTCACTTCTCCCCAAATGGGGCGTGAAACACCACAACACAAGCGACTCGCGCTCGGGCAGTTCCACATCAATCAATCTCGTAAAAAGGGTACTGGGTTATATTTGAATACTTCAAAAAACTAATTAAACGGCTGCCTAGGCGTGCACTGACAGACTTAGATATCATAGAGCATTCTTCTGATATTCCACATTTCCGCGGAGTTTTTATGCAAAATACGATACATAAGAATAAGAATGTGCAGTGCTAAATTTAGATAGCTCTGATAGACCTGGAACACACTGGGTAGCCTACGTCAAACAAAATGATTACTGCGAATATTTTGATAGTTTTGGTGACTTAAAACCTCCTTTAGAATTAATAGATTATTTAAGAAACACGTCCATTAGTTATAATTTTGTGCAGTATCAAAAATTTGGTACTGTAAATTGCGGTCATTTCTGTTTACGTTTTTTAAAAAACTATTGGAAAAAACATTTATATAGTGGATAAAATAAAGAATCATTATCAGTATAAACATGTCTTTCACTGTGTCAATAACGGGTAGAGACACCTCTTTGACAACAAACTACTCTCCTACATTAGAATTAAGTGGGGAGTATGAGTGCGGTCTTCTGTATTTTTCTACATTCAATTCTATTCCTAATATAGATGAAAGAAACATTACATTTTATTATGGAACTGATGCAGTAATAGAATTACCAGAAGGATCATATGAATTACAAGACATATGTAATTATCTTCAGAGCAACATAAAAAATGCTACATTGAAATTAACTGCCAATAATAATACTTTAAAAACGTGTATTTCCTGTTCGGAAGATGTTTGCTTCGATAAAACCGATTCAATTGGCAAGATTCTAGGGTTTGGCTTTGAAACTGTAAAAGCGAATATAAAGACTGAGTCTCAGTATCCTGTCAACATTTTACCAACGACATTAGTCCGCATCGAATGTGATGTTGTGAGTGGATCATTTGTGAATGGAGAAGCAAGTCATATAATTTATGAATTCGTGCCAAACGTACCCCCTGGTTATCGAATTATTGAAATACCTAAAAACTTAATTTACTTTCCAGTCAATCAAAGTTCAATATGTGCTATCAATATTAGATTATTAGACGGAGAAAATAAACAAATCAACCTACGCGGTGAAGAGGTGCAGTTGTACTTACACTTTAGGAAAAAATGTTAAATTTCAATAAAAACCCAGTTGTCACTCGAAATCAAATCAGTCCCAAAAGAACATCGTATAACAGAGCACCACTTCATGCTAAAAAGAAGCTGACCAAAGAAAATAAAGATTTTTTGAAGATACTTAAGATTGATAAAATGAACGTTTTAAATGTTGCTCAATCGCCGTCACATGATGACAGCATTGAAAGTTTTGAATTTCATTCATACAAGCCATTGGCGTGCCTGAGAGGCCTGTACCGCTTTAAATTCTTTCTTCCTTTTACCACTAAGCTTATGCTGGTTCAGTCTTTAATCATTCCGATTATTGACTACGCTGACGTCTGTTATTCCGATCTCACTTGCACCCTTACCGACAAACTTGATCGTCTTCTCAATAACTGCATTCGTTTCATCTTTGGACTCCGAAAATACGATCATGTCTCTGCTTTCCGTGATCGCCTCAAATGGCTCCCCATACGTCAGCGTAGAAACTGTCGAATACTCTGTTTTCTCTTTAATATCCTCCATAACCCACTTTCTCCATCTTATCTCAAGGATCACTTCCAATTCCAGTGCCAGTCTCATGATCGTTCTCTCCGTTCTGCAAACAACCTGCGTCTTTACATCCCGCGACACCACACCTCGTTCGTTAACAAATCTTTCACCGTGCAGGCAATACGGCTTTGGAATTTACTACCTATTAATATCAAAACCTCACTGAATAGGCATTCATTCAAGAAAAGGGTTCGTGAGCATTTTTTGACATCTAATCTTTCCGCATGACTTAATTGCTTATATGTATATAAATAACATATTATATGTAGTATTTTTTTCCTATGTATTTTACTTTTTTTTTTGTTTTTAGTTAGCAGCATATATGGTATTTATTTAAAATGTACTTATTAATAATATATTTATTTAAATATATTTATATGTAGGTATGTATATAGTATATAATGTAGTTATTTAATATTAGTGTTTTTTTTTTTTCTCCTTACTAGTAACTACAAATTTTCCTTTCGCCGCACCACTGCACTTTCTGCATGACCCAAAGGTTGACTGGTAGAGAATGCTTCTTGGCATTAAGTTCGCCTTATTGTATCAAAATTTGTGCAATAAAAGTTTAAATAAATAAATAAGCCATATGTGACAAGTTTTAACAAAAATGATGAAATACGAATACCCATTAATCAGCAAGATTTGTACGTGTTACCCGCGCTCAGCAGTTTGTATATCGAGGGCAGAGCTGACGTGTATAAACACAACAGGACCCCAATTCTGGGGATTTCGATATGAAAAAAACATGGCGGATATAACCTAAATACCATACAAAAAAACTATGTTTTGGTGATATATGTCGTATGAAAATAAATGTCACGAGCACGAGAATTGGGCCCCAGTACTATAAAAGAAAATGAAAGAGTATCAAATGTGCATTTTGTTAATAATCCCGCTATATTTTTATTTCAAGACATCCGTTATGAAATAAACGGTATTGAAATAGATAAGATTAAAAATGCAGGCATTACAACCACATTAAAATCCTATCTTTCGTTAAATGATAACGAGTCTAAATGTGCAAATGTTTGGGGTTGGTCTCCTAACGGTACATACAATCTTAATGTATGTACCGTTAGGAGTATGGTGTATTTTCAGCCTCTATTCCACTAAATAAAGTATAAGGTTTCGCAGAAGATTATGAAAAGATCATTATTAATTGTAAACATGAATTAGTTCTTTTAAGAAGTAACACAAATCTTAACGCTTTGAAGTTAAATGCTGGCGAAGTTGTTTAAGACATAATAATAAATAAAATTGTCTAGCGGGTACCACATGTTAATGTATCAGACCGCGAAAGAATTAATTTGTTAAAACATTTAGAAAGAGATCGAGCGATAACAGTCGCGTTTCGTAATTGGGACCTTTACGAATATCCTTTATTGCCTAAAACGCGAAAACATACTTGGTCTAATAAAACTTCATCACAGATCGAAAAACCGCGGATGGTTGTGCTTGCTTTGCAAACTAACCGTAAACATAATGCTTCTACGTCAATGGCGGATTTCGATCATTGCAATGTACGTGACATAAGAGTTTTTCTTAATTCAACATACTATCCATACGAAAGCCAAAACATTAGTTTCTCTGAAAACAAATATTCATTAATATATGAACAATATGCAAGATTTCAACAGTCTTATTACGGCCGCCGAGCTGAGCCGTTGCTGGGTTTAAAAGAATTTAAAGATATAGCTCCCATTTTTGTGATCGATTGCTCTAGAAGCGAAACATTGAAAGCGTCCGTAGTGGACGTTCGCGTCGAAATAGAAGCTGACGCAGAGATACCCGACCAGACTTCTGCCTATTGTTTGATACTGAACGATTGCATATTTGAATACAAGCCTTTAAGTAATATTGTGAAAAAACTATCATGAATAACAATACGATAATTGTGGACTTGCAAGACTTCAAAAAACGGAAAAATGCGTTTATAGTTAAGGAACTAGTTATATGTACATCAGAACATACTCAAATCTTTCTGATTAAACCTCCATATCCATTCTCTGCACTAGATCTTTAAGAAAGGAAGCATGTTTTCTGGGTAGAAAGAAAACTAGGATTTAAGTGGTCTAAGGGATATATTGACTATAGAGAATTTAATAGACTTATTAAACCGTACCTCCTATATAGGCCGTACCTATGTAGGCCGAGGGAGTGGTGCACACCCGGGTGGATCCGCAGTCAGGGGTAATCCAGCAAGGGGTAACCCGTACAGAGGACGTGGCAGTACCAGAGGGGGTCAGATGCGGGGAGCGCACCATATGGGGGCTTCTAGCGCAGCACTTTCTGAGGTAGCCGAACAGTCCTCCAATAGGGGGGAGACGAAGAGGGAACAGCCGAGGGAAGCTAACCAAATGGGGGAGCATTCCAACGCTGCAACCTCCTGTCACACGCACAAGAGGAAGAGGCGCAGTGGCTGTGCTACTCGGAAGAGGAGAGAGCTACAGCGACAGCAGGCAGTAGCGCCTGATGCAGCCCCTTCCAAAAGGGTCAGGGAAGAGAGCGACGAAACCGCTCAGGTCCAGGTTGGCGACATGAAACGTGCCAAGACCCACGGTGACTCCTATAGGGAGGCGCTGACCGGTGTCAAGATGGCAATAGTCGCCGACAACCACCCAGACACAACACTGACGCAAGACCTGTTGGATCCCATCCAGGATGCGATATGGGGCATGTTGGAAGACACTCCGGATCCCCTTCCGGTTGTCACACCAGGCGCACTGTTGGCAGGAGTACTGCACATTACGTGTGAGGGGGAGAAAGCTGTGGAGTGGCTTCGCGGTCTCAACGGGAAGACCGTTGGGAGCGTGAAGCTTAAAGTGGTCAGCGCCAAGGAGCTTCCAAAGCCAATCAAAATGGCTTGGAAGACCAGGAATACCTGGTGTTTAGACACCTCCAGGGTGCTGAACATGCTGCAGCGCTTCAACCCCTCATTACGGACCTGCGAGTGGAAGGTGCTAGACATGAAGGTCGAGGAGAAGCACACGAGACGCATCATCCTGATGGACAGTGTGTCTGCAAGGGTTGTCAAGGAGAAGGACTACTGTCTCCATGCGGGGCTGGACAGGAGTACCTTCAAGCTGCTTGATGACCCGAATAGGCAGAAGGAGCCTGTCGAAGGGAGTGAGGGAGCAGAAGATCCTTCTGTAGTAGGCCAGCGGGAGGAAAATGATAGGGTGGAGGAACCTGCTGCTGGAGGCGAGGTGGCTCCGGCCATCTGCACCTCATCGCCCTGCGCGTCTCCGAGGACTGACGACATCATAGGCCAAATAGATGAACTGGGTCTGTCGTCGCCGGTTGGCGCTGAGGAGATGGGGGGCATGGACGCTGCTGAATGCGAGGGAGGCGGCCAATAATGGCAGCCTCAGTTAACGCCGCTACCACACTGGACCTAATGGCGGGAATAAGGTGCGTACAAATCAATCTTCATCACTGCATCGGGGCAACGGCCATCTTGGCACGCCACCTGCAGATGAATAAGTACGATGTTGCATTGATCCAAGACCCTTATATAAGAAAGGGAAGGATTAGTGGCTTGGGTGGAACGGGAGGTGTAATTTTTCACAACTGTACCATTAATGATATGAGGACTTGCGTCTACGTCAGGAATGGCATAGATGCAATGCCCTTATACAATTTCTGTTCTAGGGACCTTACGGCGGTAAAGGTCAACGTGAGGGGGAGCGGAGGGCAGGATACGGTTATTCTGACCTCTGCATACTTCGACTATACGGACAAGGAAGTTGTATCTGGCGGGATCAAGGACCTTGTTGAATATGGCAGCCGGGAGAACTTGGACCTAATCATGGGATGCGATGCCAACGCACACCACACGGTCTGGGGAAGCTCGGATGTAAATGTGAGGGGAGAGAAACTACTGGAATATGTGGTAAATACTTCTTTGCACATTCTAAATAAAGGTAATAGGCCAACGTTCGTAGACTGCAGACGAGCGGAGGTAATTGACATCACGTTAGCCAATAATAGGGCCAGCTCGAAGATTGTTAATTGGCATATTTCTGATGAGATAACCTTATCTGATCATAATTATGTGTGCTTTGAGTACAGGACGCTGGTATCAGCTCCAGTGCTTCGTAAAAGGAATCCTAGGAACACAGACTGGCAAAGTTACAGGAGTGATCTGCGGGAAGATCTCAAGGATTCTAAGGGTAAGCTCAATTCCTCACTAGACATAGAGCTTGCAGCAGACAATTTGGTGCGGGCTGTGAGCACAGCTTGGACTAACAACTGCCCTGAAAAGGAACTTAGGGCTAAAAAGGTACCATGGTGGACGCCAGAATTGGTCAACCTGCGGCAGGAAACCAGAAGGGCATTTAATAACGCCAGGTCAACAAAAGACTACGGGAGCTATGCACGATGTTTGACCAATTATAATAAAGCTGTGCGGAAAGCCAAACGTAAGGCCTGGAGAGAACACTGTGAATCCATCGGCAGCATTTCAGAAGGAATGAGACTCTGCAAGGTAATCTCAACGGTAAAAGCGCACCCATTGACAACTGTCAAGGATGCCAACGGGCAGCGGACAGGATCAGGAAAGGAGACTCTAGCAGTAATGCTCAACACACACTTTCCAGATTGTATTGTGATAGATAAGGAACAGGAGGACCCGACAAGCTTGGTTGAAGAACAATACCGTACAACCAAAGCAGATTGGGATACTGCAAGGAAGGTGGTAGATGAGGGTAAGGTTGCATGGGCTTTGAACAGTTTTCAGCCGTTCAAATCACCTGGTCCTGACTCGATCTATCCCATTATACTTCAGCAGGGTGTTGGAATCTTAAATTCACACCTGTGTAGACTGTATAGGGCCTCCATTGCCTTTGGATATATTCCGAAGACATGGAGACGAGTTAAGGTCATCTACATACCGAAACCAGGAAAAGTAGACTATGAGGAAGCTAAGGCATTTCGGCCAATTAGTCTCGAATCGTTCTTTTTGAAAACCCTGGAGAAGTTAGTAGACAGACATGTAAGGGAGGGAATGCTAAATAGACTTCCTCTCCACAGGCTACAGTGTGCCTATCAGAAAGGAAAATCCACTGAGACAGCATTGCACTATGTAGTAAGCAGAGCAGAACAAGCTTTAGAGAGCCAGGAAATATGCATTGGCGCATTCCTGGACATAGAGGGAGCATTCGATCGAACCACCTTTGATGCCATAAAAAAGGCATCGACAAATCATGGCATAGAACCAACTATTTGTAGGTGGACAGACAGCATGCTCAAGGGCAGAATAATTAGTTCTGAGTTAATGGGAGAAGAAATAAGAGCGATGACTACAAAAGGCTGCCCTCAAGGTGGGGTCCTTTCACCACTCCTATGGTGCCTAGTAGTTGATTCGCTCTTAGAACTACTAAACAAAGGTCCGTACTTAACGGTCGGATATGCGGATGATTTGGTGATACTTATTAATGGTAAATTCCCAGATACGGTATCTCATCTCATGCAAGGGGCCCTAAACATAGTGGAAGAATGGTGTAGAAGTAACCATTTATCCGTCAATGTAGGGAAAACAACTGTGGTGCCGTTCACTAGAAAGAGGGACCTGACGGGGTTAAGGGCTCTCTTTATGAATGGATCGCAGATACCATGGTCAACGGAGGTGAAGTATCTGGGTGTAATCTTAGATAAAGAACTGACGTGGAAACCTCATGTGGACAAGACCATAGAAAAGGCCCAAAGGGTCTTCAATATGGTTCGTTCTACGTATGGGAGGACCTGGGGGATGAAGCCCAAGGTAATCAAATGGCTATACATGATGATGATAAGACCAATAATTACATATGGAAGCATCGTCTGGTGGCCAAGGTCTAAACTAGAAACATGCAGGAAGGCGCTGTCAAAAGTGCAGCGACTAGCCTGTATGGCTGTCACGGGGGCGTTCACTACAACGCCAACGGCAGCGATGGAGGTCTTGCTGGATCTACCACCATTGCACATTATAGTTGAGGTAGAAGCCATGAAGGCACTAAATAGACTATCTGTGCATGGGCTATGGAGTGTCGACTTGCCTGTAACTCGACACACGAAATTGGAGATCTCAAGTGACCTCAGAGGAATATTAAGCATGGGTTGCGACAAAATGCAGCCATTGCACATATTCAAAAGGAACTATAAAATCACGGTCCCTACAAGGGATGAATGGAGACAAGGTCTACAACACCCCGATAAGGACAGTCTCATATGGTACACCGATGGTTCCAAAATGGAATCGGGATCGGGTGCTGGTATCTACTCTAATGGATGTAGCATAAGTCAAAGCATGGGCAAATATGTGACGGTTTTCCAAGCGGAAACTTACGCCATAATTGCTTGTGCACAGGAGATTGTAAACTGCAATGTCGTGGGGAAAACTGTTTACATTCTCAATGACAGCCAAGCTGCGCTTAAGGCCCTGAACTCATACAGGGTAGACTCCAAGCTAGTTCTGAACTGTGTGAAGACTCTCAATAAACTTGGCAGACAGAACACGGTCAAGCTAGTATGGGTGCCAGGACATGAAGGGGTTCTCGGGAACGAGGCAGCCGATGAACTGGCTCGTAAGGGCTCGGAACGGAGATTTGTTGGACCTGAGCCATTTGTGGGACTCTCCGCGAGTACCGTTAGGGCAGCTTTTGATGCACATGGCAATGAAAAACGAAACCTGGAGTGGCAAGCAACAGTTGGACTGGAGCACTCCAAAAAATTCATTGGAAATATGGCCACGGGATTCAACAGTAAGTTGTGCAGTGTCGATAAGGGCCAAATGCGTCTGCTCGTGGGAGCATTCACAGGACACTTTGGCACTAATGACTTCCTGTGCAAAATGGGACTGGCCAGCAGCACTACCTGTAGAGCCTGTGGCGAACAGGACGAGTCCATATCACACCTGCTGTGTGAATGCGACGCGTTGGCAGGCATGAGAATGAGGCTGATGGGATTAGCTTATCCTAGCCCAGAAGATTACAGGCTACTCCCCTTGAAGTGTATAGTGCATCTAATGCAATACATTCACAGGGAGATAGTAGGAACATAGGGTAATGGGGTTGACACAAAAGATCCCATTGGGTCGAAGTGTCGCTGGCTATTCCTAGTCAGCCCCCAACAGCAAGATAAGATAAGATAAACCGTACCTCAGAGAACGCAAAATCATAGTGAAAGGAGAAGAAAAGGTTAAATGGGTGCAAGAATTATGTGAACATGATAATGTGAAGGATATAAGTGATAAAGGCATACCTAATCTAGAAACTGAGTAAACTATACTGTAAAGATATGTTTGCGTACAATTGTTTTAACCATACAAAATATTGTGCGTTGAAAAATGTTTTGTGTATTAAAAAATGGTGTTTAGAAAATAATGTAGTCATCTAATTGTTTGTTTGTAATAAAATTTAATAGTTAATATTATATTATATATTTATTGAAAGAAGTGTTCTAGTTTTATATACTTTAAATAAAAAAGAGTACCTAAGGCTTTCATTACATTTATCATTCCAAACGCAGTGAGCGTTTAAAATGTAATGTGTTTACAAAATGGTGCTATGAAAATCAAATTTTAATAGACACTCTTTGACATAGATTGCTGTTTTATTCTTTACAACTTCTTTAGATCATCAAATATAAACCCTAGATAAATGAAACACAAGTTATTAATTTACATGTTTTATTGGTCAAAAATAAAATTGATGATTAAACGAACTTACCTAAGTGAAGTTCTATCATAATTATACGAAGCGCTTCGTCCTGAAGAGATTAGTACCACCCTCCCAGCCCAAGCACTAGCCCCACACAATACATGCGTCTTCGGAAATTTGCCAATAAGTGGATAGGTGTCTCGGAAATGTATCTCTAAACTAAATGACGAGTCCAAACTTAGCCACAGACAAGGTATAGAACGAATGGACAAAAAAAAAACAATTAAGGAAGCAAAGGAATTAAAATTTATAATTCTCAACTAAGTGATAGAGTGGTAACACTTATGCGTTACTACATGTGTAATAAAATAATAGGTATTTTTCTAGGTACTAATCTCTTCAGGACGAGGCGCTTCGTATAATTATGATAGAACTTCACTTAGGTAAGTTCGTTTAATCATCAATTATACTTGCGCCTCGTCCTTCGAGATTAGTACCTAGAAAAATACCTATTATTTTATTACACATGTAGACTTTGAGAGTCGTCTACGGAAATATGATCAATGAGTACAAGATATTTTAATATCAATATCATATATTTATGAAAATAATTAATTTTATACATACATTGTCGAATAACTCAAGATAACAGTATTGTTTAATTTGTTATATAATATTTTTTAATTTATGATTTGGATAATTATTCAATTTATTATAGCTACAGCTGTTTAAAGGAAGAGATATTAATAATCACAGCTTTCAATTATACCTTTTTAGTATAGTTTTGTTACAAATACTAGTATTCAATAATACAACAAATATTATTGTGTTTTAACAATAATCACAAACAATGCAGATCATAATCTGTAGATAATCAACTAAAATCAAAATAATTATAAATTGGCTTGTTTACACAAGTAGTGATTGGGCTAAAGAGATAGAGTCATTGTCCCTTAAAATTGATCTATTATAAAACCTGGCAAACGTATTCGAGTTGCCGCTCCAGCCGGCGGTATTGCGGATTGTGTCTATGCTGACGCCGACAGCGAGCGCGCGCGAGGTCGCGGCGTGTCGCGTACTATGTGCAGAAAAAATGGATACATCAATCCCACTATCCTTTAGCGTGTTCTTGATCCAGCGACTGATCGTCTGGGAACCAACGGCGTTATGTGGTTTTTTAGTACCAATGAAGAGATCATCTGACTTTCGAAGGGGTAAAGTTTTATCTAGATAAGACAGTAAGGTTTTTGCAGGGCAAATTGATGGATTTTCGACAAAAAATGGAAGGAAAAGCATAGGCTGCTTACTACCCGACCTAGAGGTTTTTAATATATCCGGGATTTTTATAGAAATCTGGTTGCTCAAAATTTGCACATTTTTAATATTGATTTTTGAGAGAGTTTGAACTCTATGAGCTGTTGTGAGTGCTAAAAGAGTTGCAGTCTTTTTAGTTAATAATTCTAAAGATAATTCTTCATTTGGGTATAACGTGCTAATATGGTCTAAAACGCAATTTGTATCCCAGGTCGAGTTGTATTTAGGCAGAGGTGGACAGAGACGGAAAACTCCTTTTAAAAATCTTTGTAATCTGTCGTCTTTAGAAACCGAAGGACCTAAAATTAGGGACAGCGCCGATTTTGTTGAATTAAGAGTTCCATATTGACTACCTTGATTAAATAACTGGGTCAAGAAATAAATTACATTGGGAATTGATGCATCATAAACATGAACAGAGTATTCTTTACAAAAAATCCACCACTTTTTGAGGCACACATCATATTGTTTAATAGTATTGTGTGAAAGAGAGGCCATCATGATATCAAGTGCAGCGGTTGGTAGGCTTCGACGGGATAGCGCGCCCCGGACAATACTCCTACAACCAGGGTAATCGTGCGGTGCATCTGGCGCGAACTGCAATGAGAAATCAAAGGATTTCTGTTAGGCGT
>CM032493.1:9805984-9862494 GCA_019059595.1 Marasmia exigua | reverse complement strand
TGTTAATTTAACGATATAATTTATTTTATTTTAAAAGTAAGAAAAGTAGTAATAATTGGAACTCTATATTGATTATGTCTACAGACCAAATATATAGTATTATTAATAAATTATTTGCGTATATTAAGATCAAACTGTGTATCAAAAGTAATCATTCCCCTTCTCCCAATTTGAGGACATGGTAAAACAGTTTGAACGTCTGATATCGAAACTTCTGTCAAATCAATAGTAGATGGTTGTACAAAATATGTTAAATCATCCAGTTTACTACATTTCCTTCTCAAGCATTTAACTTTTGAAAAACATTTTCATAATCGTACATCAGCACTTGTCCCACATAATAACGGTTTCTTTTATTCGTTTCAAATATAACAACTACGTAATTTCCAAAGTTAATATTCTTTTCATCCATGTTAATGGTAGGTATAGTCACATTCTCATTTATCTCTTTCGTTAATTCAATGCTATCAGACTCTTCGGCAATAACGAAATCACTTAGAGTAGTTTTTTTACAATAGGAATCTTCGTTTTTAAGCTTTTGATTTTAATACCACTCTTCTTATGTTTATTAATTTCCTTGGTTTTCTTCACTTTGATTGTATTTGCCCTCTGTTTTTCCCTTTCTGCTTTCTTTTGCTGTCTCTGTATCTTTCTGTTCATTATATCTTCTGATTTCTTCTTCTTTACACTTTCCTATCTTTCCAAATATTCTTTAAATTTCTTTGAAGTTATTGCTAATGGCACTGGAGACTTGGACAGTTTTCGTTTAGTAGGTTTTTTGCTCCTGGGAGTCGTAACAATTCGTAAATTTTAGTACTTTCCACATCATAACTGTCCTTTACATACTGATTGTCAATGTGTTGAGAATAAAGATCATTTTTTTTTTTTGATGGACCTGGACTGTTCTGAGCATCAACTGGACATTCCAGGTTTTGAATTAATAAGTCATTTTCAGTATACGACGGCAAGGGAATCGCATTTCTAGATAATATTGGTGTAGACGTTGTGCCTGGTTCAGTCCAATTTATAGGAATCGAATCCTCTCTCAAAGCTTTATTTGCTGTACATTCAGATAACAATACTTGTAAGTTACGTCTTGTTGTTTCGATAATGTGTCAGTAGCTATGTCTCCAATAACTTCATCGGAAAATAAATTGACACCTTCTATTACAATTAGCATTGATTCGACATCCATTATTCCTTCGATAAGTGTATTTGTTAATAGTAATTAATTCATTTTGATCAATTATTAGAGAAGCAAGATCTTTACTTTTTATAACTTGAGGATTAGAACTATTAACTTTGGAGTTTTCCAAACTATCAAACCATTTCCTGATAGTAGGCTCTGTTCTGTCTGTGTTAGGATAAAAGCTCTCGCTTTTGAATTTACTTCTGCATGGCTTTTAGAGATATGAGGATGTCTGTTTAAAAAAAGGCGCATCCACTTTTTACTGGGCTTAAGATCCTTTTGTCCTTTAATTTCACATATCATCGCCACAGTCTCTCTAACATCACTTGCATTAACAGGATACCCTATTTCGGCCATATTTACAATCCAGATAAATATTTTAGTCTCTTCGGCAAATGAAAGAAGAGTTTTCGGGCCCTTTTTACATTGTAAAAGAGTTTTTCCCTGAATTTTGTTAAGTAGTGTACCTTTAGGAATATTATATTTTATGCTAGCTTGAGATTAAGATATTTTCTTTTCTTTTATCAACCGTAAAGCTTCTTCCAGACTACTTTGTTCATATTGCTTTTCTTTTTTCTATGCCCGGATGCCATCTGCTAACAAAATATAACGGAAAAGCTTGAGGGCCGTTCATAATTTATTTTTAATCTTAAACTTGAACTAGACTAGAAATCAAGTTCATTTACTGGGCATACTTGCTAGAAGATGAACGAAGAAAGATTTTATGGCCTTCAACTTTTGGCCTCAATACCCAAAAGTTGAACTAAAAACATATTTCTAGTTCAACTTTTAAACGTTAACCGTTAGTTGAACAATATCAGTTTTCTTACTAAAAAGATAGGCATGAAAATTTATCAAAGAACAGATAATATGTGTTCAACTTTTGGTTATTGATTCAATAATTTCGATCAGTTTTATACGAATACTTTAGGCGCAGTGTAGACACCAGTCTTACGCAAAAAATACAGTTTTAAATATTTAGTTTGGCCCATTAGATGAACGATGTTCAAGTATTGGAAAATATGAAAATTATTGAAACCATTACTTGAACAGCTAATTCCACAATAAACATAGAGATAAATGCAAATATTTAACTTTACATTTGAAAAGTAATTAGTCAACATTTAATTTCAAGAAAAGTTATGTTTAATGCTATCATATTAATTCTGTGTAGTTCGAGATAAAGCATAAAATTCTTTATAGATTCCGCCACCGTTCACCGACAGACGTTTCACCACAGAATAAATCGCCGACAGGACGTTTTGCTAAAGAAATTTTCGCCGACAGCCCCTTTCACCGATGGACGTTTCGTCGACAGAACATTTCGCATACGGCTGATTCGCCGACAACCCCTTTGACCGATGGACGTTTCGTCGACAGAACATTTCGCATATGGCTGATTCGCCGACAACCCCTTTGACCGATGGACGTTTCGTCGACAGAACATTTCACATACAGACGATTTGCCTACAGGACCTTTCTCCTATAGATGATTTGCAGACAGTACGTTTCGTTAAACAAAATTTTGTCGAAAGAATCTTTCTAACATTGATATACTTACTAGTTGTTGCCCGCGACTTCGTCTGCGCCAAATAGTCACTTTGAGGACTTCCATGCAGACCCTCATCTATAAAGTAGCGCATGTTCATTCTCATACTCTAAGAAGACTATTTAAGTATAGGTACTCAACTTTGCACTTATTAGACAAAATTTATCATAGATACATATACCCACATACTCACATGTACGATTATTGTATATTTATTTTTATTAAAACCTACATCGGAAGAATAATATCGATATGTACCATTGTCACTAAATTAATGACTGCTCACACCTACAACCCTTACAACTTACTTAGATAAGTATACTAGCTGTTCGCTGAGAGAACCTTTCAACTTATGTTGGAATAAATAAAACATACATTACTTAGTAGGTTAAAGATTTATTGAAACAAAAATATCAAAACAATAACGTTAAAATTCAATTAAAAAAAAATTAAAGGATTGCAAAGAAAAAATATTTAAAAAAGAAAATACTAGCCCACTAATCTCATTTTAATCTAGATAGCAAAACAAAAATATATTATTTCATGTAAATAAATCATGTATATTTTACTCTCATGTAATACTAAACCAACTAGGTTAAAAACAAAACAAAAAAAAAATGGTTCTGTAGGATAAAAATTAAATAATATCAATTATTGATTTTGTTTAAATTATAATTTTATATTATATTATTCTACTTATAATATTATATATATTACTGCAAATCATCTATAGGAGAAAGGTCCCGTAGGCGAATCATCTGTATGTGAAATGTTCTGTCGTCGAAACGTCAATCAATCAAATATCAAATAATTCTTTATTTGCATAGGCTTGTATACAGCACTTACAAATCGTCATACATTTTAATGACTTAAAACTATTTAGAAGTACTTATGTATAATTTACATGTCAATACATATATATGTTGATACATAAAATATACTAAAGAAATAAATAAACATAATGCGATTCTACCACCGGCTCGGAAAGTTGTTTCTGGTCGAGAAGATCCGGCAAGAAACTCGCCAGTTACTCTTTTTAATCGCCAAACTTTCATACAATGTTGTGTCATCATCATACCAAGCCATACAGTTTAATTGTTACACAAAATAAAATAAAGGAAATAATAATAAAATAAATATTATGAGGTAAACCGAAGCAGACCAGTCCCCAAAGGTGGCACCTGTTCACAAGTATGACGTACGTGTCAGTCATCATTTCACTCAACCATATTAGAGGGAATGTAATGACCCGCCACATAGCGCCACCACCTCAGAGACATTTGAGTGAGCATGACTACTTAGGTTCCCCTCATAGGTCACAAAGAGTAGTAGTTACTTAATCCAGACTAATAAACTGCAGGACGAGGTGTACAATAGTAGGTGGTTAGCATCTTGTCAATTATTGAATAATCAATATAAATCAATTTTTATACATTCAAAATCAAAAATGTCTTTATTCAATAAAGAACATTTATGAATGTCAAATATTATGGTAATTAAAATTTTCATTCTTATACAAATTATGATTACACTGACAGTATGATATATAATGCTTATAATCAATATCGTTTAGATAAATCGTCAATGAAATATTATGAAATGAATTATACATTAGAGCACAGGCGAAGAGATCAACATGTCCAGGAATCCTTATCATTCAAATAATCCTCTACTTTATAGTAGCCTTTCTGCATTAGGCAGTATTTTACATGCAACTTAAACTTATAAAAAAAATAAAAAGTTCTTTATTTCTTTAAACCTTAAGTCGCTTACTTAATTTACATCGGCTGGTGCTTCCTTTTAAGCTTGACAAAGCCTGTGTCAGGAGGCACCGCTCTTCAATAACTACAACTAACTATATTATTAAGGTGGTTCAACAATAGGTAGGTAACTAGGTATGTAATGTACTTACTTATAAATTAAATTAAATTAGTGCTACTACAAAGTAATTCGAACATCGTGATTCGGTACAGCTGGATGCAAATAGATGCAGTTGTATCATTTAAACCAAGTAAGGTATACTGATTGCATACTGATTTATCACACATAAATATCTCTATTCTATTCTACTATTACTTATGTACCGGTAAATCAATAATATTTTGAGGTAACTTATTAAACATTCTAATGCTCAATCCTACAAATGAACTTCCAATTTTATGAAGTCTTAGATTTGGGACAGCAAGCCTATGTTTATTTCGCGTGTTAAAGCTATGAAAATCAGATTTTTGCGAGTAAAGGTGCAAGTTCTTACGTACAAACATAATACAATCAAAAATGTATTGAGATGATACGGTTAAAATATTGATTTCCTTGAATACTTCTCTGAGTGAGTCACGTGATCTAAGACCGTAGATGGCACGGATGGCCCTCTTCTGCAAAATGAAGATGGCTTGTAAGTCAGCACCGGATCCCCACAGTAGTAGACCATATGACATCAGACTATGAAAATAGCTAAAATAAACCAGTCTCGCTGTCTCGATATCAGTCAGATTCCTTATCTTTCTAACTGCATATACAGCTGAACTAAGTCTTCCTGCCAAGACAGCAATATGAGGGCTCCATTGCAATTTTGTATCCAGAGTGATACCTAGAAAAACTGTGGAGTTTATGACTTCGATAGGTTCTTCGATACGTGCTTCGTCCATCGGTCAAAGGGGTTGTCGGCGAATCAGCCGTATGCGAAATGTTCTGTCGACGAAACGTCCATCGGTCAAAGGGGTTGTCGGCGAATCAGCCGTATGCGAAATGTTCTATCGACGAAACGTCCATTGGTGAAAGGGGCTGTCGGCGAAAATTTCTTTAGCAAAACGTCCTGTCGGCGATCTATTCTGTGGTGAAACGTCTGTCTGTGAACGGTGGCAGAATCTATAAATTTTAAGGCGGCTTACCTTATCTAGATTTTCATATAATTCTATAAGATGCGAAATTGATTCAAAGTCTATAATTAAGTCATAATAACGAACAGATAAAGGTTGCAATAAGTTATGACACTCTAACTCATTGAAAGCGTTACTTTGTTTACACAAGTACCGTAGGGTGCCTATCACACCGTTCAGATTTTCTAGGTGTGGTTTAATAAATGAAATATCTGTAGGTGACCATCGATTTATTTTAATAAGCCAATGGGGTCAAAATGGATACCTTGACTTTTTGTAGCTGGTTGAATGAAGTTACCGCTCACTACAGTCACGAAACTGAAATAGAATTTGTTTAATGTAAAACTAGTTAGAACTATACTTTTTTTAAATTGGGACTTATTATTTTTTAGTCACCACCGCGACGTGCTAGTTTGACCTGATCGAAGTGATGGGTCACGTGACGCCTATTTATGAGTAAAGTTAGGCTGTTTCTACCATTTATCTTAACAACCTGGAAAGGACCCTATACCTTTCCAAATTGGCGATAGCGCTTTACGGAGCCTGAGGTGGTTTTTCAGGAAAACATAGTCACCAACTTTATAGTTTATAGGTTTTGAATGGGAGTCATAGTAGGCTTTTCATGATTGTTTAGATCTGTTAATATTTTCTATGGCTTTAGACCTGGTAAATTGGAGTCGATGTTTCAGCATTTTCACGTAATCAGAATATGTAGCATCAGAGGCAGAAGTTTCATAGATGGAATTTGGAAGATATGGTTTATGACCAAAGAGAAGTTCGTAAGGGGAGTAATTAGTCGTGAAGTGAATAGCAGTAATATATGCTAACATAGCGGTATATACATACCGGGGCCAATTGGACTGAGATTCGTGAACGTAGGACTTTAAATATTCTTCAAGGGTTGAGTGGCTACGTTCTAACGCGCCTTGGGTCTGGGGGTAGTAAGGAGATGACCACAGCTGTTTTATTTTTAGAAAAGAACAAGTTTGTTTGAATAGTTCTGCCGTGAAGTTGGTACCTTGGTCGGTGAGAATACACTTAGGTATGCCGAAGAGGGATATGAAGTGGATGAGGCAGTCACTGGTCTCTTCAGCAGCTATACTTCTTATGGGATAAGCTGTAGAATATTTTGTCATATCATGTTGAAGGGTTAAGATATATTTTAATTTAGCAGTTCCAGATTCGGGGAGAGGTCCAACAATATCTAGAGAAAGTCTTTCAAAAGGGACAGTGGAGGTGCTAGTTATTTGCATAGGGGCTCTATTTATTTGACGAAGAGCTTTATTAGTTTGGCAGGACATGCATTTTTTTACATAATTTTCTATATCACTGCGCATATTCTTCCAGTAAAATTGTTCACGAATTTTATTAAACATTCTGTTTGATCACAGATGACCAGCTATTGGTACATCGTGGTTTTCTTTAAGTATCTTGTGTATTTCACTTGGACTAGGATAATATATTTTATTTCTGTAAATATGAATTTCTATTCCGGTATTGTCAAATAAGTAGGCTAACATATTATACAATTTTGAATAAATGTGTCGATCAAATGGGTTTTTGAAATCAGTGATGCTGATTGATTTTTCTTTATTTAAATTAGATATTGAGTGATTTCTGAAAGTTTTAAGTGTTTCAAATATATCAGAGTAACTACAGTCATCAAAGTGATGTGCCTTATATATGCAAGATGTGCGTAAATAAAAATAAATAAGTTATGTCATTATATGAAAGAGATTTTTAAGAATGTAAAGTTTTTTCAGACTGTATAAAGGATTGTGAGTCAGGACAATTTGATAGTATATCTTGTACATAGAGAATAGACTCATCGAGATCAAGAGTCTCGAGAGACTCGAAATAAAAGAATTGTAATCCAACCTGGATTACAATTATTTTATTTCGAGTTTTCAATAAGTTGTCATTATGTTCTATTATTAGAGTGTTACAGGAAGTATTTGACTTTAGGAATTTAGAATAGTTATCATTTATTTCAGGTAAGATTTTAGGCGAAGGATTTTAATTTATTTCAGGATCTGCTCGACTTGTAGAGAGTTGCAGATTTTGAAGGTAAGGATTAGGTTTATTTTTATTTTTAGGGATCGAGACGGAAGGAGGTTGAACGTCAGTAGATTTCATTAACTTAGGAGGAGATGCAGAGTTAGAATTAAAGAGATTATCATTTTCCAGGAGATCCGCAATAGATATATCATCGAGGTTCATTTGATCTATGTCAGAAATTGGGATACCTAAATCATCTAAAGTGAGCGTTTTCATTACTAGGATCTTCAGGTGCTGGAGGGACTGGATAAGCAGAAGTTGGAGAATCGGTAAGTTTTTCAGAATTTTCATTTGTTATAGGATTCACTGGATATCGCGAGTGGGCATCGGCTGCAGAATTAAATTTTCCTTTTCTATAAATAATTTCGTATTCGAACTCTTCTAACTGTATACGCCATCATTGTATTTTACTGCTAGGGTCAGTATGATTGAAGAGCCATTTTAAAGGGCGATGATCAGTTACGATATAGAATTTTCTACCAAAAAGATAGGGACGAAAGTTTTTACAACCAAAGATTATTTCCAAAAGTTCTTATTCTGTTGTACTGTAATTGATCTCATTTTTGTTTAAGGTTCTGGAGAAATAAGCTATAGGATTGTCTTTTCCAATGGGACCTTGGGAAAGGATTGCGGAAATAGCGTAATTGGACGCATCACAGGTAAGGGTAAAGGGTTTTGTAAAATCAGGATAAGTGAGAACGGGGGCAGATATTAATTTATCTTTAAGGCTTTCAAAAGAGAGCTGCTGTTCGTTTGACCAAATAAACGGGACTTCTTTAAAAGAGAGGTAAGAGGTTTAGACAATTTGGAAAAATCGGGAATAAATCTTCCATAATATAATATGAGATCTAAGAAAGATTTTATATCTTTAGGACATTTTGGGACTGGAAATTGTTGAACGGATTTGATTTTATGAGGATCAGGTTTAAGGCCATTTTCAGTTATAACATGACCTAAATAACCGACTTCTTTTCTAAAAAATTCACATTTGTCGGGCTGTAACTTGAGGTTGAAAGATCTAAGGTTTTGAAAAACTGCGGAAAGGTTTTCGATGTGGGATTGTTAGCGCCTGAATCGCTACGGATACGTCACCTCGCAATTGCCTTCACCGGACTATAGGCGTTTAGTGATATGGCACCTTTTCGGGGGTCGGTAACCAGCGCCCTCCTACGGCATTTTTATGTACCCCTTCTTCATCCATATTCTCCCTAAAGAGAACACACTTTTGTAACGCTCTAAAGCGAATTAAATCTATTTATGAAAACCTGAGTTTACTTTAGTAAATTTCATTCGCACCATCAAAGTACGAAACATTGGTGCCCTCGGGTGGGCTGGTATACCAAAATAAGCAGATTCCGAAGGAAGAGAAATACGAGGACCCTTGGACTTTGAACGAGCAGTGACGCGACAAAAGCTTCACATCGTACATCGGAGCCTAAATACAGATAAGTGCCCTGTGTTTCCTTCCCTTTCCACCCTCTATACTAAAAAGCATCCAAAATCCCTAAATTCAACATAGTTTTCTACTTGTGCAAATTGCAACCTACCCTTTGCCAAAATTTAATATTTCTTTTTGAGTAAATTCTTTGAAATAAGAAGTTTTTAATTAAATTAAGCACTTAACTCAAGTTAGTATCCATCCCCAATCACTTCGCGCCAGTTTTTATCGGGAATTAAGCCGATTTTGCCGACTAATTCCAGTTGGGTGACTGGCCGCTTCCCGCTCATCGTAAGAGACGAGATATCAGCTGATTCTACCTGTCGCTGGCTTCCCGGGCATCTTCGGGGCGAGGAGCGTGAGATACGTATACCTACATACATATTTTTTATACATTTTGTGCCTTTTTGAACCAGATTTGCCTTGTGATTTTGTCTCACCCACCCACATAATTATTTATACATTTTAATTTACATTACTTCTTATTCTTGCATACTAATTAGCTCCATTTTTACATTATCTAACTCTAAACAGCTATAATAATGACTGACTCTGCAGGTTCTTCACAAAAACCCACCTATTTTGATCCTAATTTAAAGGATTTAACAATTAAACGCAGCTCAGTCAAGGGTCAAATCACTAGATTCAAAAATTATTTGGACAAAATTACAGGCAAGTCTAAATTGACGACTATCGAGGTTGCTGAATTGTCTTTAAAGCTCAGCAAGCTCGAGGGTCAGTCTGTCAAATATGATGAGCTGCAAACTCAGATAGAATTAATTAGCGGTGATAATTTAGAGCAAGAGTTTGATGAGCGAGAACGCATCTAGCAAGATTTTATTTGGTGTATTGCAATTATCGAAGAACAAAATTGTGACGTTACTAGCCACAGATAGGTAGATAGATAGGGGTTCAATGAAAAGCACTTATTAAATAGGTACCTCCATACTTCGCCCTCCTAACCACACTTCCGGTCACCGCGTGCGTAGGTAGAAATGATTGACTGGCCTTATAATTAGGGGAAGGGCTGGACACCGTGAACACCTCCTCTTCTGAGACTTCCAGGGCGTAACCAACGTAGTCGTCGTCAGCTCGGTGGCGGTAGACTTCGAGCATAGATTTGAAACCTGGAATCCGCCGAAATTCCACGGGTCAGAAGATGTCCAAATAAAGCCCGTTGTGTCAATGCCGATGAAGCTAGGTCAGTCTTCTACATTTCAAGATTTACTTTTCACACTATCGGCGGCACAACGGAATAATTCGATCTCAAGAGATAGCTGATAAGAATTACGTAATTAAAATTGCAACTCACCCCAGCGGGTTATTCCGTTCACATAAACGAGATAGGACCAGTATACCATCAAGAGATGGTCAACTCTGCAGAAGGTTTTCGACGGTTGCGTGCGTTTGCACACAAAAGGCTTAACATCAGGAAGGAGATTGATTGATGTGGAACTGCCCGAGCGCGAGTCGCTTGTGTTGTGGTGTTTCACGCCCCATTTGGGGAGAAGTGACATTGAGATGGGACACAGACACAGACTTTGTAGGGAGTGAAGAAACGCACCGGGGAAAGAGCCCTTAGCAAGTACCTGGTGAGCGTCTCCCAAGATTCGGTCCGTATGCCGAGACGGTAGGAAGGACCATGGGCTGGTGGAGGGACTGTTAACATAAACTGTTTAGATAGTGAATACTACAGTTTATCAATTTAGTTAAAAGATATAGGTTTAAACAAGAAGATTTTGAAAACGGTGTCAACAGCGTATGTAGTTTTTTCACGAGTAATGCACGTAAATTGCACCTTCGGGTCGCGCTGTGAATGATGCGTGTAGGCATGATCTTTGCTCCCGAAACCAGTTCTACGGTGTTAGGGGTCCGCATCGGCGTTGCATACAGAATTCGCGCGAGTAAAAACCTTTGCAGCTAATGCATTACATTAGGTATTTTAGACTGTTCCGTATAGAAATACTTTTTGTTTTGTTTATTATAGTGTTAGTGTTTCTTATTGTATACCTATTTATTTATGTTATAGAATGTAATTTAGTTTAATTAGTTATATTGTTATTATTAATATTAGGTTAAGTTTTTACATAATTTATTTTAGTATTTAATTGAGTTTTATTTTGTCTTAGTTTTAAGTACCTATTTACCTATTTCTATTGTTTGTGACTTACGCACCATGTGACAGTACCCCCTCTGAAAGCGAAGGATTTTGGTACTCAGGCAAAATCCGGCTAAAACTATCTAACGAATAAAACTTCATTCTTCATCTTGACATTACCATCTTTCACAATTTCCTTTCATTCGACCTTTCAACAGAGTAAATATTTATAGTTCCTAATAATATTACTCAAAATACAGAGTACTTTATACAGTTTTAAAATACTCATTCGTAGGACAGTTAGATTTTAAAATAGGGTACTAATCTTCATAATTAATTAATTTTATATCTTTGATGTGCCAAAATCCTAGAAATTTGCTGCTTATATCAGCAAGTTCATACACCAAAGGAGATTTCTTACCTATGACTATACATTTAGTGAATTTAGGTGCTAATTTTTTAGTAAAGTATTTGTCTTTGTCACTAAGATAGAAAGTTCTTTTCCAAACCGTATCTCCTACGTTGAACTCAGCAGTTCTTCTGCGTAAATTATACGATGTATGGTTTTTAGCGTGTGCGTTAAGTAAGGCTAGCTGCACTTTATCAAAGACACCCAAGATTCTCAGCATACTGATCACGAGGTTGGTAGATAACCTCATCATCGAATTCTGCGTTAGCATACAAAGAACCACAAGTTATTAACTCACGACCGTGAACTAAAAATGAGGGAGTGTAGCCTCTTACCTCATTTACAGCATTATTCATAGCAAACTGTATTTTAGGTACAAATTGATCCCAGATACGTTGATCATTACTGATAAACGTAGAAATAGCAGTAATTATAGTTTTGTTGTAGCGCTCCATTGTATTGACATGGGGACTATATTTAGGGGTAAAGTGTATATTAGATACATTATATTTAGATAGCATCTATTTCAGAGTAGTGCTTACGAACTGTTTACCGTTGTCCATAATTATGGTAGATGGTATTCCATGGACTAACAGAACATTCTCCTCTAGGATTTTGGTGATAATTTCAGCGGTGGCTCGCCTTATTGGAAATAGTAAGCAGTACTTACTAAAACAACAAGTGACCACTAGTATATAACAGTTTTGTTTTCTTGTTGGAGGTAGAGGACCAACAAGATCAACACTGATCATTCGAAAGGGTCGATTACATACCTTAGGATCACCCATTTCACCTAAAGGAGCATGAGTCTGATGCTTAAACGATATGTAGATATCGCAAGACGTCACTGCTTTCATGACATCACCATACATACCAGTAGTAGTAGCCATAGGCTAGTAGTAATGAAGAGCAAGACGTTTATAGGTTTTCATGACACCAAAGTGACCAGCAGTAGGTGTAGCATGGTTTTTTATAATAATGTCATGTCTAGCTTCTAATGGTACCACTTCTTTCCATTGAAAGTCTTGATGAAGAGAGCATTTAGCCTTCATGAACCGGTATAAACGCTTCTCTTTGACCATAAAATTTGGAAAAGAGCTAGGGGTATTTTGGCAACCGTTGTAGATATTTCGATACCAGTCATCAGTAGTATTGTTAGGATCGTATGACATAGCATCGATTGCAGAAATAGGACAAGCACGAGACAGAGCATCAGGAATAATATTATCTGTTCCACGACGATGTTTGATTTGGAAGTTAAAAGCTGAGAGACGCACACCCCAGCGAGCGAGTCTACCAGTGGGATTATTTAGATTCACGAACCATTTTAGTGCAGAATGGTCAGTAAAAACAGTGAATGTATGTCCATTATCCAAATAACACCGCCAGTGCTCCAACGCAACCAACACCGCCAGAGCTTCACGCTCAGTGATGCTGTAGTTCCTTTCTTGAGCAGACAGAGACTTGCTCATGTAGGCAATAGGGTGCTCAACACCATCGATCGTCTGGGTCAGCATAGCGCCAACACCAAAGTCACTTGCGTCTGTGTGCACCTCGAATGGTTTGTTAAAGTCAGGGCAGGTTAAAATGGGAGCCGAAATCAAACATTCTTTTAGTTTATTAAAAGATTTCTCCGCCTCTTTCGTCCAAACAAAACCACCAGACTTTTTTGTAGACGAAGTCAATTTATTTAGAGGGCCGGCTATAGAGCTAAAATTAGGTACGAAACGGCGATACCATGAGGCGGTACCTAAGAATCTTTTGACTTCTTTTTTATTAGAAGGGGTAGGAAAATTTAAAATAGCGTCCACCTTTGAAGGATCAATTTATAGTCCCGTAGAGTTGAATACATAGCCAAGATATTTGATTTCGCCTCTGAAGAAGGATGACTTTTCAAGGTTAATGGTGAGATTCGCCATTTTAAGTTTCTGGTGAACCTTGAGAAGCATGCTGATATGGCTTTCAAAATCAGGTGTTGAAATCACAATATCGTCGACAAATGCAAAAAAAGAGTTCTCAAATTCAGGTCCATAGAATAGGCTATCAACAAGACGCTGCTGGGTAGCGGGAGCGTTTGTGAGACCAAAGGGCATAGTGACGAATCTGTAAGTGCCGCGGGTAGGAATATAGAAAGCGGTCTTGTCACATTACGGTCAGAAGCATTACTAAGTGATTTACCAGCAGTAATATTTTTAGCTGTTATGTACTCCTGTAATTTTTGCAAAAAGGATCGTACGCAAGTTTCCCCGTCATATTTTGGAATTTTATTATCAAAGGAATGATCACAATGCACAACTATATTAGTAGACCCTTGAGATTAAAGTTGAGTTGTTTGTATTTCTGGTTCGGAACCTTTTAAAACTCCTAATTTATTAAAGTTTTCCTGAATTTTAGCGTTGATAGTTTTGAAAGATTTAGCTAGCACAGGGTCAACAACATTGATACGCTTAAGTCCATAGTAAATATGCAAAGCCAATGCGCGAGCACGCTTATAGGGACTGGAATCGAACTTTTCCTTCAAAGCTTTAACGCGCGTTGCAAGCTCATCAACAGAGTTGGAAGCAGCAGCCAAATCATCAGCAGTATCTAAGCCAGACTCTAAAATGTCGCTACTAGGAAAATTTGGAACAATTTTATTTATTTGTTTTTTAAGATCTATTACATTAATAGCTGGTTCCTTGCCGCGAATAAGCACTTCGTAGGAAAGCTCATTTTTATTTAGCAAGAAATATTTAATTAGGTGAGTTGCCATTTTTTACAAAAAAAAAACAAAATGGAAGAAAGGACACAAAATTAAAATGAAGTAGAATGCAAAATCATAAGTAATAATAATTGATTTTTGTTTTAAAACGGAGAGAATGAAAAAAAAATAAACCGTCTCCCAATAAAAAGCAAAAAAAATGCAATTAAAAAATTAAAAAAAAAACAGTACGTAGTAGGTACCTAGTTACAATTACCAGATTGATTAAAGATGCTCAGCTCCCTTTGTAGATCTTACATATGACTAATTTGCGGTACGGTGATAAAAATCAGTAGGATATTAGTTAAAAAGAAAAGAAAATAAGCGCAACAAAAAATAAAAAGTAATCAAAATTAAGAACTGATACGTATTCCAAAGTATTATTTAAGTTTGATTTTAAACAGAGTAGGTATGTAGGTAGGTATGCAATTTACAATAGGTAAAGTTATTTTGCAAAAGTAAAGAATTTAATTAATTAGGTAGAAGGAATACATATCAATAAAACAGATTAATAAGAACTACACTACTAATACACCAAAACAGAGGCAAATAATAACGTACCAGTTCCGTAGAGGTCACCTTACCGCTCACATGGTCGTCGTAGCACGCCGTAATGGTAAAAAGTTCAATCACGTGCACAAAGTTACCGAAATTGCAGAAAGGGGGGGAAAATACCACGTAAAAGGACGCCACTGTGGCGTTACTTGCCACAGATAGGTAGATAGATAGGGGTTCAATGAAAAGCACTTATTAAATAGGTACTTCCTTTATTCTTCGCCCTCCTAACCACACTTCCGGTCACCGCGTGTGTAGGTAGAAATGATTGACTGGCCTTATAATTAGGGGAAGGGCTGGACATCGTGAACACCTCCTCTTCTGAGACTTCCAGGGCGTAACCAACGTAGTCGTCGTCAGCTCGGTGGCGGTAGACTTCGAGCATAGATTTGAAACCTGGAATCCGCCGAAATTCCACGGGTCAGAAGATGTCCAAATAAAGCCCGTTGTGCCAATGCCGATGAAGATAGGTCAGTCTTCTACATTTCAAGATTTACTTTTCACACTATCGGCGGCACAACGGAATAATTCGATCTCAAGAGATAGCTGATAAGAATTACCTAATTAAAAATGCAACTCAACATCAATTTAGTTAAAAGATATAGGTTTAAACAAGAAGATTTTGAAAACGGTGTCAACAGCGTATGCAGTTTTTTTACGAGAAATGCACGTAAATTGCACCTTCGGGTCGCGCTGTGAATGATGCGTGTAGGCATGATCTTTGCTCCCGAAACCAGTTCTACGGTGTTAGGGGTCCGCATCGGCGTTGCATACAGAATTCGCGCGAGTAAAAACCTTTGCAGCTAATGCATTAAATTAGGTATTTTAGATTGTACCGTATAGAAATACTTTTTGTTTTGTTTTATTATAGTGTTAGTGTTTCTTATTGTATACCTATTTATTTATGTTATAGAATGTAATTTAGTTTAATTAGTTATATTGTTATTATTAATATTAGGTTATGTTTTTACATAATTTATTTTAGTATTTAATTGAGTTTTATTTTGTCTTAGTTTTAAGTACCTATTTACCTATTTCTATTGTTTGGGACTTACGCACCATGTGACAAAATGAACTCAAAACCATGGACCAGGATAAAAGAAGACGTGAGTCCTTATTTCACGAAGCTCAATGCAATCTCGGCCAATCTGACTGTGGTGTTAAATTGCCTCAAATATAAATCTCTAAATTTGATGGGTCATTTTTCCGTTGGTTAGACTTCCGCGACACTTTCACTAATTTAATTCACAACAATCAGCGCCTTTCTTCCATTCAAAAGTTCCACTATCTTCTATCATATCTAGAAGGTGATGCAGCTCGCATATTATCAAACATTGAAGTGTCATCTGCTAACTACAATGATGCTTGGCAATTACTTTTTAATCGATTTAATAACAAAAGGTTGCTTGTTAATCACCATTTAAAATCTTTGTTTAATATGCAACCATTAAACCGTGAAACCGAAGGTTCCTTACGATTTTTAGTAGATCACATCACCAAAAACTTACGTGCCTTAGCCAATTTGGGTCAACCTACGCAATACTGGGACTCACTCATAATCTTTTTTGTGTCATCTAAGTTAGACAATCACACACTTATAAAATGGGAAGAACAACGCAGTACTTTAGGTGACTTTCCTACTTTGGAGCAATTTAAGACGTTTTTAATTGATAGGGCACACATTCTTGAGTCTACAAATCGTAATAAATATAATTTGTTACGATAAATAACATAAATAATTCAAACACAAAATTACCGCAACATTCACATTCACATAACCCTAAACCAACATTTCACACAAAGGCTTACACTACAACACACCAAAATACTGAATTAAGTATAAAAATTGATACACGGTTATTATAGAGAACAGTTATATTTCACCCAAATCAGCTCTATGAACACACTTCTCAATTTAATCACAGATCTAAACTTAAATTACATTGAAATACATAGAATTTGATGTACACAACTCTGATTTGACTATTTTAGTTATCTAGAACAACTAATTTAAGCACCTTAGGTAAACGGGCTTATAATTTCAATTGACATGTAATGCACAGATAATTAAAATAACGAACGGACAGTATTTCACCAAAGCGTGTTGCCTCTACAAGAGTCAGGAGCAAAGTTAGTTCGAGCGCCGACCGAGCGCTCGAACCACCCGTTGCAGCGTTGGAGAGGGGCGCGCTGTGGCGGGAAAACAGCAAGCGCGCCTTGCGGACGTGACGTCATTGTGGCGCGTATTTTTAAATGAGCGATAACATCCGGCCGTCCTGCTATCGCGTTCGTCCTCGAACAGCGACATAGTCTGATGCAGAGCTGTGAACAGTTTGAAAGCAGTTCTTAATACACTGTAAGCATACCACGTACTCATCTATGCAACATTATTATTTTTTTATAACACAAAATAATATCAATAATTTAGTTACGGTTCAAACATCCAAGCCATGCCGTAGAGGTTCAGAATATGGGAGAGCTCGTTATTCCATCGACGGCCAACTTACTCAACCAATTGGTTTGAACTGAGTGATGTTCAGGATCGACTCAGTCGTGTATCACCATGTGCATTGCAATAGTGTTCACACTGGATGTCTATTACGTTGTACTTTCTTTCACTCTACGACGGCTTGTAAAATGTTCAAAGTGAATGCATTAGACTTGACAAATATTAATCACACTTATTTACCAGTAAATCTATTACAATTATCATTAATAAAGTAATAATGTTCGTCTGTTTTTTATTCATGGCATGACTACTAATAATAAGTATCCTATATTACCTTAAAAGTTGATAACATCCGGTTTGTCCTTATCCGCGACCCTGATCCATGGCTTCAAGTTCTCGACACATGTGACTCCGTTGTATCGTCTTGTACTCCTTTCTGCACCCCTCATATCAGCGACCTTATACCGATCGTGGCCTAGTATTTCCGTAATTTGGAATGGGCCCTTATACAGTGGCATCAATTTCGTGCTTTGACCATCATTCGACACACTTGGAATTTTAATTACCACCAAATCTCCAACTTTGTATTGAGGTGCCTCTTTTCTTTTTGTATCAAAGTATGCCTTCTGTTTCTCAGCGGCTTTTTGAATATTTTCGTCAACCATAGTTCTCAGGGCCGTGAGATCAATTGTCGTATTTGTATCATCATCAGTAACCCCATCAGTGATCATACGGATACGATATCCGAAAAATACCTCACTAGGGATGGCCGCAGTCGTTTTGTTAATCGTGCTATTGATCCCTTGTTGTATATTCGTAATATGTTGATCCCATTTGTTGTTATCGGTATTTGCCCCCATACTACGCAACGCTTCTAAAATGGTCAAGTTATACCTTTCGACCTGGCCGTTTGAACGCGGAATAGCCGTGGCAATCACATGGGCTCTAATATTTCTTTCGTTACAAAATGACGTGAACGCTTTTGACGTGAATGCACTGCCGGCATCGCTGATTAATCGCTTAGGGTTCCCAAAAACTTTGAAAATCTTGTTAAGTTCATTAATTACAATTTTTGATTTAGTATTCTTTACTGCCGAAATAAAAACGAACTTCGTAAATGCGTCAACTATGACCAACAGGTATGAGCTTTGTTGCGTGGACTTAACGAAAGGGCCTAAGTGATCAGGATGGAGTGTGTGAAATGGTCTGGCGTATTTTGGAATCGGATACAATTTACCCGGTTTTTTCCCATGAATATTTTTATAGTATATGCAATTTAAACATTTTTTTATATATTTGGAAACAGTTTTTAGGGTTCCGTACCTCAAAAGGAAAAAACGGAACCCTTATAGGATCACTTTGTTGTCCGTCCGTCCGTCAGTCTGTCAAGACCCTTTTTCTCAGGAACTCGTGAAGGTATGAAGCTGAAATTTATATCAATTACTCAAGTCTACTGTCCCTTGAAGCTGTGAAAAAATCAAACTTCTAAGCCAACGCAATCAAAAGATACAGCCGTTTATGCCGCAAATTTTCGACACTTGCAAGGGAATCAAAACCTACAGGGTGCTTCCCGTAAACTCAGAATCTTGGAATTTGGTACGAAGCAACGTCTTATAGCATAGATAAAGGAAAAATTATGAAAACCATAAATTTTTAGTTAGATCACATAATATAATTTTTTTTAATTATTTTAAACTTACTACCCATTTCCTCATAAACGCGTAGAGGTATTAAATTGAAATTCATACCAAATACTCAGATGTATAATACCTTTAAGCTGTAACAAAATCAAACTTCTATGTCAACGCAATCAAAAGAAACAGCAATTTAAGCTGCATATTTTGAAACTCGCAAGTACTCGCAAGGGAATCAAAACCTAAAGGGTACTTCCAGTCGACCTAGAATCTTGAAATTTGGCATGAAGCAACGTTTTATAGCACACATAAAGGAAAAATTCCGAAAACCTTAAATTTTTAGTTACATTACAAAATATATATTTTTTAATAAATATAAACTTATTACTTTTTTCCTCATGAACGCGTAGAGCTATCAAGTTGAAATTCATATCAAATAATTAGATCTAATTGCCTTTAACCCGTGAAAAAAAAAATTCTAAGTCAACGAACTTTTTAAACCTTGCAGATTTGTACGGAACCCTCGGTGCGCGAGTCCGACTCGCACTTGGCCGGTTTTTTTTTAATGTGGAAACCAATATTTTGCTCTAATTCTTTCTACGGTTTTATCGATTTCAAAATGCCCCAGATCATCATGGTTTGCCCTAATTATTTGCCAAATACAATTTTTTGGCACTAACCAACGCCTACCGAACTCCGTTCGACGATATACTTTATTTCCAAGTAACTCGTATTGGTTAAATATTTGCCGGTTCTCCTCGGCCTCACCTGACAATAATATATCCCGTATACTACAAATGTTCGGATCTTGGAGTTGCACAGACAGAAGCCAATCTCCCTCGGTTATGGACATGACGTCGATGGATATTGGGGTGTCATTAGTTTTATTTGATATGGGATTGCGACTCAAAGCATCCACATGTTGCATTTGTTTTCCTGGTCTATGGACAATTTCAAAACTAAATTCTTGGGTTTGTAACACCCATCTACTAATACGAGGGATAATTTTTTTCTTACCTAAGGCGTGCCTAACCGCGTTACAATCCGTGATGATTTTAAAATGAGTCCCGAGTAAATAGTGACGAAATTTTTGTAAACCCACTACTACTGCTAATAGTTCGAGTTCGAAAGAATGGTATTTCTTTTCATCATTACTTGTTTGCCGACTATAAAAATGAACGGGCTGTTCGCCATTCTTTGTCACTTGAACCATAATACAGCCAATACCGTCTCGACTAGCGTCTGTGTACAAGATTATAGGCAATTTAGAATCGAATATTTTTAAGACTGCATTTTGGATAAGTGCCTCCTTGATGTCGATAAAGGCTTGCTCTTGTTGAGGACTCCATTGCCACACTGCATCCTTTTTCAGCAATTTTGTTAATGGGCTACATAAAATTGCACAATTTTTGATGAATTTCCGGAAATAATTTATCAAACCTAGAAATTGTCGTAACTGATGGATATTTTTGGGGGCAGGAAAGCATTCAATAGCCTTTAGTTTCTTACTACTTGGTCGCACGCCACTGTCTGAGATTTCATAGCCAAGAAACATTATTTATTTTTGAAAAAAAGAACATTTGTCTAAATTAATTGTTAATCCGTTTGTTTGGAGAACTTCTAACACATTCTCTAGGCATGCAATATTTTCTTCTAGACTCTCAGTGGCAATAAGTAGATCATCCATATAACAGATCACTTTTCCAAAGCGTAAGTTCCCCAAGACTGTATTCATTAACCTTTGAAATACAGATGGACCATTGCACAACCCAAAGGGCATTCTTAAAAATTCAAAATGACCATCAGGCGTAATAAATGCAGTCTTGGGTACAGAGTCTGATTTTACAGGAATTTGGTGGTAACCACTTTTTAAATCCAGGGAAGTGAAATATTTACAACCTTGCAGTCTGTCAACTAAGTCCTCAATCATAGGCATGGGATATTTTTCTTTGACTGTGATTTTATTTAGCTGACGATAGTCGATGCTAAGGCGTTTAGCACCGGAAGCTTTATCTACGAGTATTGCAGGACTTGCATAAGGCGAATGACTATGTTTAATAATACCATTCTTTAGCAAATCATCGGTGATTTCTCTTGTAATTTTTCTTTCCGATTCTGACATCCTATACGGCCTAAAACACACTGGTTTAGTGGAAGTTAATTATATATCTAATTCAACACATTCAGTTTTTCCTAGTGTAGATAAATCATCAGAAAAGCAGCGAGGATATTTCGAAAAAATTGAATTTAATAAATGTTCGTGTTTCGGGCAATTCATGTTTAAATGTATGTTAAATATAGCGATTGATTTGACTGGTTGAAAAGTCAAGGTATCGCCCACTCTTGTGTACATAATACTAGCATCTTCAGTAAAATTTCGACCAATTAATATGTCGCAGCCAGATAATGACTCGATAACATACATTAATGAGACCAATTCCACGGTGTCAACTTTTAAATTGACAGCGACTGCTTTGGACACATTAATAGATGTACTTTCGGTAAAACCAACCAAGTTTATTGGGGTATTTAGTTTAAAGGTTTGCAAGTTGTATTTTTCAACAGATTCTGCCGTAATTAATGAGCAATCACTACCCATATCAAAGAAAGCTTCACATTCAAGGTTATTTAAGAAAATTCGCTTAAAAAACTTTTGTTTACTTTTTGGTGCGTTAATCATTTTAACCTCAAGGTCAATTTCTGTTTTTGTCTGACTTTTAATGGGTAGTTTTGGCTTTGATTTGCATGCTTTTTCTAAATGCCCTCTTTTACTACACAAAGTACATAGTATATCATCTTTGAGATTACAATTATTGCGTCTATGGCCCAATTCACCACAACGGTAACACGAAACATGAGCATTTATTGAGAAATTCCCCGGACTATTTGAGGGATGGACATTCATATCCGTTTTATAACCTGAATGACCTTGTTGTCCATACGACTGCCGCGCGGCAGATTTAGGTAATAAACTATTTTTAGACTGTAAAGTTCTCTCTAGAACTGTGTAGGTTTTGCTGTGCAAGAAAGAAGCTAAATCATCACAACGCGGGAAACTACCAGCTTCAGCAGCCGTACTGATATTTGGATCTCCTATTGAGCCCACTATTATTGAAACTATATCGCGATCTTTAAATTTTAATTGTAGCCTATCTATTTTACCCTTTTGCTGAAAGTAAAATTCATACAGCGACTGGTTAGGTAACGGTTTGGATTCGACCAGTTGTTTGAGTAACACGTACATATTACGTTTGGTTTGAAAAGTATTGGAAAACCTTTCACGCCACTGCCTCCAACGCCATAAGGTCCAAGTGGTTTAATTTTTTTGCAATGAATCTAACCAGGTTTTAGCCGTGTTGCGTAATTTTTGAAGTCCCTGATATTTTATCATACTATCTGACCAACCAAACGCACGCGCGTTTGCCTCGAGCACATTAATCCACATATCTACGTCATCCACTAATGGGCCAAATTCGGGAATCACTGACGATAATACAGCATTTTGACTCACAGTTGGCGATCCCTTACGATGCTTCTTTGTTCGCTTGCGACGGTCACGGTCACTGCTCTTGCTTGAACCGGAGCTTGAACTGGAAGACAAGCTAGATGAACTTGAGCTAGTAGAACGCGCTCGCTTGCGCCTGCGTCCCCGTGCCATGATGACCGATGAGCGTAGGCCTTGTCACTTCTGATATAAAAATTGATACACGGTTATTATAGAGAACAGTTATATTTCACCCAAATCAACTCTATGAACACACTTCTCAATTTAATCACAGATCTAAACTTAAATTACATTGAAATACATAGAATTTGATGTACACAACTTTGATTTGACTATTTTAGCTATCTAGAACAACTAATTTAAGCACCTTAGGTAAACGGGCTTATAATTTCAATTGACATGTAATGCACAGATAATTAAAATAACGAACGGACAGTATTTCACCAAAGCGTGTTGCCTCTACAAGAGTCAGGAGCAAAGTGAGTTCGAGCGCCGACCGAGCGCTCGAACACCACCCGTTGCAGCGTTGGAGAGGGGCGCGCTGTGGCGGGAAAACAGCAAGCGCGCCTTGCGGACGTGACGTCATTGTGGCGCGTATTTTTAAATGAGCGATAACATAAGTACTTATAATAATTTATTCCAATGCATAATTTGTGACCAAAATCACAGGATTTATGATTGCACTGTTTTTAAATCTAAATCAATGAAGGACAAGCTAACCGATGTGACTAAGTACAAGTTATGCGCTAACTGCCTGCGTCAAGGCCACCCCGTTAGTGAGTGCCGCTTGGGTCCTTGCAAGCAGTGTAATCAGCAACATAATAGTTTACTGAATTCAGTTGATGCGACGAAAGCTAACAATGTCCAAATAATGGAAGCTGATATTATATTTGGTAATTTTTCTACGGAAAATACCAAATATGTTATTTTGTCCACTGCCCAAATCGAAGTCTCGAATCCAGTAACTAAAGAGGCAACCACTATTCGTGCCTTATTGGACTCGGGCAGTGAATCTTCATTCATCACAAAGTCATTAAAACAAAAATATCAATCAATTCAAAATCAACATCTGTAAACGTCATTGGTATCGGAGACAACTTAAATAATAAAGTAAAAGAAAGTTGTTATGTTCAATTAAAATCATCTCATCATAATTACAAAATTAATTTAAATTGTTTTGTTTTGGACAAATTCACTGGCGACCTTCCAAAATCGATCTTCGACCTTCTTATAGGCGCAGATCTTTTCTGGGAAATTTTGCTATGTCAACAAAAAACATTAGATGTAAATAAAGCCAAACTTCAAAATTCTAAATTTGGTTGGCTTATTTGTGGATCTATACGAGCAAAATAAATGAAACTTATTGTAACAAATCTACTATAAATAATGAAAATATATTGCTAAATTATAATAATATGGAAACTTTGCTTACAAAAATAACTACTATATATCAATACGGGGTTCAACACGATATTTATTATGTACACTCACATATTTGGCTCGACAAAATATTTAGAAAAAAAAAAAAAAACTATTTGCTTACAAAATTGTGGGAATTAGATGAAGTCCCAATTAAGCCTATTCTAAGTGAGACCGAGCTGGCTTGCGAAAACCATTTTTTGGCTCACACAAAGCGTTTAGAGACAAGTAGGTTCAGTGTGAGGTTACCGCTAAAGGACTCGCCTGATTGCTTAGGAGATTCTTATGCTTTAGCTAAAAGGCGACTTTTACATTTAGAAAAGCGCTTTCGTAAACAGCCTTCTCTTAAATTACAGTACTCCGAATTCATAAAGAATATCAAGATTTGGGCCACCTTTCAGAGTCTTCTGTTTTAATTCCAAATCCAGCTTACTTTCTTTGTCATCACGCTGTGTTCAAAATGACCAGCGGATCCACGAAAGTCAGGGTTGTGTTTGACGGCTCGGCACCTACTACTTCAGGCTTTTCTGTCAATGACTTGCAGATGATAGGTCCAAATATGCAAGATTCTCTCTAATTCGAGCGCGACTGTACAAATACCTGCTCACCGGTGACGTAGAAAAAATGTACCGGCAAGTCGAAATCAATCCTGTCGATAGAAATTTGCAACTTATTTTATGGAGGGAGGATGAGTCATCACCTATAAAAACGTTGCAATTAAATACTGTTACTGTAGCACAGCAAGTGTCAGCTATTTAAGCACACGCTGTCTTTGGCAAATAGGAGAAGAATGTAATGACATTTTAATTAAAACTATTATCCAAAAAGATTTCTACGTAGATGATCTCATAACTGGTTCCAACGACATAAAACAATTACAATACATTCGAAATTCAGTTGCTTCAGAATTAAATAAAGGTTGTTTTAAATTACAAAAATACAAAACCAACCTACCCTTAATTTTTGAAAATAATACAAATGACACACTCCAAGACAATTTAACCATTAGCGAATTCTCTAGTACTCTGGGTTTAGGCTGGAATCCAAACACTGACACATTACATTTCACAATAAATATGTCACCTACTCAGAATGAGGTCATAACCAAAAGGTCAATTATGTCAAATGCATTCAAGGTATTTGACCCCTTAGGACTTCTCAGTCCTTACATCATGCAAGCTAAATTATTACTCCAAAGGCTATGGCAGCTTAAGATGTTAGACTGGGATGAACCTGTGTCCACTGATATAAGCAATGCTTGGGCACTGTTTGCTAAGGGTCTATTCACACTAGCCACATTTCGCGACTCGCGTTCGGCTCGCTTTGGCGGACGGACGTGCAACGCGTACGCTCCCGTGTATTATTTTTTTTTTTTACAGTGGGAATATTGCTGATTTTCCAGCTTTGTAGTGTATGTTTGCTATCGTGCAGCTGTGCAGTGTTTGTGCGTGGTATTGATGCAGTGAAAAGTGAAAATCTTACGTAGTTTTTCCTGGTTTTGTTCGAACCACGTGTTGGGTAGCACGTGATTCCTGTTTTACTGACATTTTCGGAATTAAAATTTCAAACCAGTAATCTGGTTGGGGGTTGTCTGGGAACGATTTGTAACGTGCATGCTTTGTTTACAGTAGTTTTACAAGATTTTTCAGCACGTGGCTGTCAGTGTCAAAGTCAATTTGACATTGACAGCTGACGTCAAGGTGACGTTTGCGGACTGCGTTCGGAAACGTATAGTGTTTGGAATCACTGTGATTCTATAACGAGTGATTTAGTATTAGCAACGGACTTTGGTAATTTAGCCAATTAATTTTATTATTAGGTAATATTTTATTTTATTTAGTAATAAGTGTGTGCATTTATTCTGGACACTTGGTGCGACGAATAGACGAAGATGAGTACTCCTGAGGAGCAGGAGTACCAACGGCTTCTGGAGCAGCAGATGCTGGAAAAGGAGAGGGAGATGGAGGTTCTCCAGGAATTGAGTCAGGAAGCTGGCTTTCGGCCCCGCGCGTCTTTACAAAGGACTCCACCCCACGCCTTCTCGAGCCCCCCTCCCCCTCCTCCAGCGGAGCAGCTCCCCCCAACAGCCAAACGACCGCTGGCCTCCCCGCAGGAAGTGCAAGAGGCGGTTCGCCGGCGAGTCGCCAGCAGACGGCCGCAGGTGCCCCCCATTGGAGGAATCCTGACAACCCCCCTACAGGCAGCGACCCCCTTGGCTACCTCGGTTACATCGGCACCCCCGACGGACACACCTTGTGCGGCACAAATTGGGAACAGGCAGGAGCAGGAGAGTCTGGCTTCAAGGTCTAAGGAGCAGTTGATGGACTTGGCCTACGAAGCGGTGAGGGGTATCAGTTCGGTAGTCAACGCTACTAACAAGCTGAACCACACGGAAAAGGGTGTTATCTCCAGCTTCAGCCAGGACATACTTGCAGCGGTAGCGGCACTGAACATTCGGTTAGCGGAACAGGAACACGCTGTGACGGCGATGAAGCTGCAGGTGGCCTCCATGGAACTTAAGGTGGCAAGCGTAGGTGCAGGAGTAAGTTGCGCAGCTCCCCCACCAGGACTGACCCAGGGCGTAGTAAGCTACGCTAGTAAGTTGAAGCTGCCCAAGGGAAAGCCCGAGATGGAAGTGAAGCCTAAGGGACCGGCTGTACTTTTCTACCCGGCGTCTGAGTCCATCAAGACCTCGGAAGAGACAAAGAAGGAGCTGCAGAAGGCTGTGCAACCAGGGAGCCAGGGAATTCAAGTCCAGGGAATCCGTAGGGTCGGCAACGCAGGCGTCGTTGTGCAAACGGCGACCGCCGAAGCTGCTCGGAAATTAAAGGAAGCCGCACCGCCGACCCTTAAAGTTACGGACCCAAAGAGTCGGCGACCGTTGGTGGCGATAAGAAACCTGCGGAAGGACCATGATGGAGAAAAGGTGATACAGGACCTGCACGCGATAAATCTGGCGGAGTTCCCCGAGTGGAACATGAAAAAGCTGCGCGAGAGCTGTAAGGTGGCTTTTAAGAAAGGCCGTCGTGGAGGGCGGACAACGGTAGTGCTAGAGTGCACTCCGCAGCTGCGTGACACCCTCATACACTTGGGGAAGGTCTACATCGCCTGGGATGAAGCAGAGGTCTGTGATTATATTCGCGTGACCTGCTGCAACAAATGCCAGCAGTACGGACACCCGGAGAAGTTTTGCAGGTCCTCGGACACAGTCTGCGGGAAATGCGGGGAGGTCGGACACAGGGCTCAGGAGTGCAAGTCAGAAAAGAGCTGCTGCGCGACTTGTAAGCGCTTTAAACGACCAGAGGCAGCCAACCACAACACAGCGGCGCTAGATTGTCCAGCGCGCTTATACGCAGAGCAGCAGGCGGGTAATATGACGCAATGGCAGTAAGAGCATCAATGAATAATGAAGGCCAGGCGGCTGGGCCTTGGAGGTTCGGCTGCCCTGCAATTAACGTAGGGCAGCTGAACCTCCATAGCTCAGCCGCTGCAACCAAGGAGATAACCATAGTCGCCAAGGAGCTGGGTTTGGACTTGGTACTAGTACAGGAACAGTACAAGCATCCGCAGATCATCCAATGCGGATCCAAACCCAAGGCCGGAGTGTTGGTGATGAATCAGGCGTTTTCGTTCACGTTCTTGGAACATCTTAGCAACGAACACTGCGCGGTCGCACACGTTGATACCGGAGATAAGAGTCGGAGCTTCTACGTGGTATCGGTATATTGCCAGTACAGCCACAACATCTCCCGACACTTGGAACACCTGTCCCACGTGATGGATCAGCTGGCAGGGAAGCACATATTGATAGGCATGGACAGCAATGCACACTCGCCACTCTGGCACTGTGAGGAACGACAATACGTTGGGAGAGGACCTGACACCGAGTACAGGAGAAATCAGATGGAAGGATTTATCCTGGGACGAGCTCTTTTACTCCATAACAAGGAAGGTCAACCCCCAACATTTCACGGCCCCAACGGATACTCAAATGTGGACCTGACACTCACTACAAGAGGAATCACTGTGTCAGAGTGGACTGTAAGAGAAGGAGCAAGCTTGAGCGATCATCAGCTGATTACATTTAGAGTAGGCGACACAGCGGTGCGATCGCGGGTGGAAGTTGCTGGTCAGGGTCAGATGCAGCCATCTTACAGAGACCGAGGCGTGAACTGGGCGAACTTCTGCTCAGCTTTGCACTACCGACTGGGACGTCTGCAACTCAGGAGACCAGCTGAGGACATCTGTAATGAGTACACAGACATACTGACACGAACGGCAAGCGAATGTCTGGGCAATCGCAAAAAAGCGGACACCGGTGGGTACGAGTGGTGGACACCTGCACTGGACAAACTCAGGAAGGAAGTGTACAGCGCGCGTAGGAACTGGCAGAAGTCGCGGAAGAGAGGAGGTGAGCAGGAAACTTATTTGAAGAATGAGCTCAATGTTGTGAGAAATCACTACAAAGAGGCAATGAGGAGCGCGGAGATCACCTTTTACCGCAAAGTGGCCGAATCCAGCAACAATGAGCCGTGGGGGATGGCTTATCGAGCTGCCTCTGGCAGAGTTCGCCCCCCACCCAACGTGATGCACGGAATGAAGCTCATGGAAGGACATGCAGAAACTGGAGAGGAGACCATGTCTGGGCTCCTGCGCGCGCTGTGTCCTGATGACGACCTGGAGAAGGATGATGCGTACCACCGGCAGGTCCGAATAGCTGCTGCGTGTGCCCCGACTGGACGAGACTCAGATCCACCCAACCGGGAGGCACTGGCGCGAATAGTCAAAGATCTACCAAACACGGCACCGGGAATGGATGGAATGACGCCACGGATCATAAAGCGAGCATGGAGAGCGAGTGGAGACGAAATGCTGTATATGTTTTCCGCGTGCATAAGAGAAGGTGTGTTCCCAGCCATATGGAAGACCGGAAGACTAGTGGTTTTGCCAAAAGGCAACGACAAACCCCTGACAGACCCAAAAGCGTATAGACCGGTAACGTTGCTGCCCATTTTGGGAAAGATACTGGAACGTCTCATTATCACCTGCGCTCCTTGTCTGCACCGGAATATCTCACCAAGTCAGCATGGTTTTAGGTGTGGAAAGTCGACGGTTACGGCAATTAACGCAATTATGGACCGAGTTACGAATACCTCCAAAAACTATTGCCAGCTTATATTCTTGGATATTTCAGGGGCCTTCGACAACGCCTGGTGGCCCATGGTCCTGCTCAAAGTGAAACAAGGTGGATGTCCACCAAATATTTACAAAATCTTAGTGAGTTACTTCACAGACCGGCAAGTGGGTTTATTCATGGGTCGACAGGTGGTGTGGAAGAGGTCTACAATGGGCTGCCCCCAAGGTTCGGTGTTAGGGCCTACTTTATGGAATCTTCTGCTCGATGACATCCTTAGGTTACCGATGCCCGAGGGCGTCAGCATGACAGCCTATGCGGATGATATCACGATCGCGATCGAAGCACCAACCAGAGCTAAAATAGAGCGAGATGCACAATATATGCTCCAGGCGGTGTCCGAATGGGGGCATCGGAACCGTCTGACTTTCTCAGCCGCTAAGTCGCAGACGCTTACCTTGAAAGGCAAATTCAAGCGCCCCCCAACGATACGTATGGACAATAAATCGATCGCGCACGTGAGCATGGCAAAGTTACTTGGGGTGGTGATTGACCAAGGGTGCTCCTTCTTGCAGCATGCGAACTTTATCGGCCAGCGGGCTAGTAACTGCTTCGGGAAGATGTCGAGAATATCTTCATCGACCTGGGGCGTGCGGTACAAAGCACTTAAGGTCCTGTATTCAGGGACCTATGTTGCAAGTCTTACTTACGCTGCGGCAGTTTGGTGGCACCGGGCAAGCATCTTCGTGGTGAAGCGAGCTTTGCTGCGCACCCAGCGGCCTGCAATGATTCTGCTCACGAAGGCTTATAGGTCTGTTAGCACATCAGCGCTGCCCGTGCTAGCTGCGGTGTTGCCGGCCGACTTAGAAGTCGTTCGTGTGGGACGATTCGCCCAGGAGTGCCCAAAGGAAGCCACAGACAAGGAGCAGACGGCACTTAAACGTAGAATATTCGGAGATGTTGTTGCCCAATGGCAGGAGCGCTGGTCGACCAGCGACAAAGGAAGAGAGTTGTCGCAGTTTTTCCCAGACGTAGAAATGAGATTATCGGCCGGTTGGGTGGAACCAGACTACGCTGTGTCACAAATATTTACAGGACATGGGAGTTTTAACAGCAGACTGCACGCGATGACTCTCTGTGAGTCACCTGTATGTCCCTGTGGAGAAGCTGATGAAACTCGGGACCATGTGCTGTGGGAATGTCAGCTGTATGAAGAAGAGCGGCAACAGATGCTGAATGACTGGAACAGAAACGAGATAGGACCAGTATACCATCAAGAGATGGTCAACTCTGCAGAAGGTTTTCGACGGTTGCGTGCGTTTGCACACAAAAGGCTTAATATTAGGAGATTGATTGATGTGGAACTGCTCGAGCGCGAGTCGCTTGTGTTGTGGTGTTTCACGCCCCATTTGGGGAGAAGTGACATTGAGATGGGACACAGACACAGATTTTGTAGGGAGTGAAGAATCGCACCGGGGAAAGAGCCCTTAGCAAGTACCTGGTGAGCGTCTCCCAAGATTCGGTCCGTATGCCGAGACGGTAGGAAGGACCATGGGCTGGTGCAGGGACTGTGTCTAGCCACATTTCAAATACCGCGTCTAGTACTGGGTGATTCGCCTAAATTGATCAAAATCCATACATTCTCTGATGCCTCCCAAGTTGGATATGGTGCTTGTATTTACATAAAGACTATAAGCTCGAATGGTGACATCACTGTGCGTCTTTTATGCTCCAAATCAAGGGTTGCACCCATAAAACCAGCTATCGTGCCACGTCTTAAATTATCAGGGGCACTCCTCGCATCAGGATTATGCAGAACAGCTTTGGAATCCGTTAGGTTTATTCCTGATCGTGTCGTTCACTGGTGTGACTCCAGTGTTGTGCTAGGTTGGCTTAAAGGCAACGCTTCTAAATTAAAAACATTCGTGGCGAACAGAATTAGCGAAATTACGCAATCTACAGCTTGGCGTTATGTCCCTACTGCGGAAAATCCAGCTGATTTGATTTCTAGAGGGGTTGATGCTAATCATCTTCAAACCTCAAGTTTATGTTGGTATGGTCCAAATTTTCTTATAAAAAATGAAGTCGATTGGCCTACTTTAAAAATTGACAACCCTATTACTTTACCAGAACTCAAAAAGGTCGCCACGGTCACTATTTCTAAACCAATAATACAGTTTGATCGTTTTCTATTACAGTAGGATACAAAGAACAATGGCCTACGTAAAACGATTTCTCAATAATTCTAGATACCCTAAAAATAAATTAACAGGAATTTTAACTGCCGAAGAATTAAAGGATTCCTTTAAATCATTATGTTTTATAGCCCAACAAGAATCTTTTCCAATCGAATACAAAACAATTATTGACAAAAAACAATTAGGTCTTAATTGCAAGATTTTAACTTTATCCCCTTTTATTGATCAAGACAAATTAATTCGCGTAGGCGGTCGCATAGACTTATTTAACTGTACTTATGATCACAAGCATCCTATTCTATTAGAATCCGGGCAACGTCTATGCAAACTAATATTTAAATACCAACACATAAAAAATATGCACGCTGGACCGCAGCTACTCTTAGCCACAGTCAGGCAGAACATCTGGTCCATTAACGGCCGGCTTCTCGCTCGAAGCACAGTGCGCGAGTGCATGCGCTGCCGCCGCGTGCAAGGAAAGGTTTTATGCCCAAAAATGGGTGATCTTCCTTCAAACCGAATTAATCTAGATTTCCCATTTAAATCAATAGGCGTAGACATGGCAGGACCATTCTATATTATCAACCGTAAAGGACGCGGTGATAAGGTTTCAAAATGTTATCTTTGTTTATTTATTTGCTTGCGGTACAAATGCATTCACCTAGAAGCGGTAACCGATTTGTCTAAAAATGCATTTTTAATGACTTTCCGTAGATTTGTGTCTCGCCGTGGTCGGTCAACGAAAATGTTTTCTGACAATGGTCGCAATTTTGTAAGTGCATCCAAAGAATTAAATTCAGTTATTGATGTGCAAAATGATGCACTATCTGAGTTTGCGGCTCAAGAAGGTATAAAATTTATACTTACGCCGTCTTACGCTCCTCACTTCGGGGGTATCTGGGAGGCTGACGTAAAATCCACCAAACATCACATAAGACGTGTAATGGGCACGTCTCATTTACCTAACCTTTGAAGAATTTTCTACATTTTTTGCACTGGTGGAAGCTATACTAAATAGCCGTCCCTTGTGTCCTTTATCCTCATTGCCTGACGACCTCCTTTTCCTCTCCCCAGGGCACTTTATGATTGGAAGACCGCTGAACGCTCTCCCTTCACCCACTATGGCAATCGAGGATGAAAGCAAGCTAAATCGGTACTCTCGTCTGAAATATCTACACCAGCACTTTTGGAAGAGATGGCAAAAAGAATACCTATCGGAGCTGCAAGCCAAAACCAAGTGGAGACTGGGCACAACCAAGCTAAAGGTTGGAGATATGGTGTTGCTTAGCGAGGATTCCTTGCCACCATTATGCTGGTGAATAGAACGAGTAACTAAATTGTACCCAGGACCGGACGGGATTACTCGTGTTGCAGATGTGAGGACTGCTACTGGATGTTACCGACGACCCCTAGTTCGTCTCTGCCCACTCCTCATCGAAGATGACCAGCTACATGTTGAGGAACTGACGTTCCCAACAGGGAGGGAGTATGTTAGCGCCTGAATCGCTACGGATACGTCGCCTCGCAATTGCCTTCACCGGACTATAGGCGTTTAGTGATATGGCACCTTTTCGGGGGTCGGTAACCAGCACCCTCCTACGGCATTTTTATGTACCCCTTCTTCATCCATATTCTCCCTAAAGAGAACACACTTTTGTAACGCTCTAAAGCGAATTAAATCTATTTTTGAAAACCTGAGTTTACTTTAGTAAATTCCATTCGCACCACCAAAGTACGAAACATATTTAAATCTAGTGAGTAGATTACTATGTCGTCAAGGTAAACAAAGCACCTTTCACCTTGAAGACCAGTTAAAACATTATTCATTAAGCGTTGGAAGGTAGACGGGGCATTTTTTAAGCCAAAGGGCATGCGATAAAATTCAAATTGACCTTATGGGACGCTAAATGCTGTCTTGCAAGAATACTGGGGTTTCATTTTTATTTGATGGAACCCTGACGCGAGATCAAGGGTTGAAAAGTACTTAGATTTACCTAATTGGTCTTAAATTTCGGTAATATTCGGAATCGGGTAAGTTCCGCCAATTGTAATATCATTCAGTTTTCGATAATCGATTACAATGCGCCATTTCTTTTGGCCAGAAGCATCGATTTTCTTTGGAACTATCCAAATTGGAGAAGACCAGGGAGATAAAGAAGGTTGGATTATATTTTGTTTTCCCGGGCATGGGTTTAATCTGCTACGCAGACGATACCCTCGTCACTGCCCGGGGGAAAACATTCGAGGACGCGGCCATTTTGGCTTCCGCAGGAGGAGACATGATTGTGGAGCGTATCTGGCGACTTGGGCTCGACGTAGCGCTCGAAAAGACCGAGGCCATATGGTTCTACGGAACTGGTCCTCAGCACCCGCGCGCACCACCAGAGGCATCGTTCCTCTTGGGAGGGATACGCACCCCCGTGAAGGCCGAGATGAAATATCATAATCATAATCATTTATTGCATGCCACATTGGAGTACAGATTCTTATAAAATATTTTAGTACTTACATAGGTGTTTTAATGTACAACTCGGCCTTGTGCTTGACTCTCGGTGGCAGTTTGGCCCGCACTTTCGCGGGCTGTCACCGAGACTCATGAAGGCCGCCGATAGCCTAGCATGGCTCATGCCAAATTAAGGCGGCCCAGGGTCTAAATACCGGAGGTTATACTCCGGCATTCTTAAGAGTATGGCCCTCTACGGGGCTCCAATATGGGCAGAGGCCCTCTCTCGCAGAGAGAACGCTGGCCTCCTCCGCCGACCTCAGCGGGCCATTGCACAGCGCGCAGTGCGGTCCTACCAAACGGTAGGTTTTTTCGCCGCCTGCGCGCTAGCCGGATCAGCTCCGTGGGAGCTTGAGGCGGTCGTCCTAAAGGCCGTCTATAATTGGACGGCCGAGAAAAAGGCGCGGGGCGAAGCCTATTGCCCCGCAGAACGAGAGCGAGCCCGGGAGATCGCGCGCGACGATCTCCTGGAACTATGGGTCGCAGACCTTGAACGCGCCACATATGGCCATCGAACATTGGACGCGCTCGCCCCGGTCCTCGACCGGTGGCTCGAGCGGCCGCACGGCTCCCTCAGTTTCAGGATGGTGCAAGTGATGACCGGGCACGGATGCTTTGGTCATTATTTGCATCGTATCCGCCGAGAGGGAGCCCCTTCCTGCCACGAGTGCGGCGCTGCTGACGACACGGCGGATCATACGCTCGCGTATTGTCCGTCGTGGGACCAGTAGCGCCAGGCACTGGTGGCGAAAGTCGGCCAGAACCTCACCCTTGCCAGTATAGTGCAAGCTATACTGTCAGGGGAGGAGGCCTGGAAGGCTTTCGCCACCTTCTGCGAGGAGGTGGTGGCAGGAAAGGAGGCGGCGGAGCGCGCGCGGGAGGAGGAGCCTTCCGCTGACGCGCCCCGAAGAGCGAGGAGGGGTCGAAGACGACGCCAATATGTGCGTCTCCTTCCTCTCCTTGGAGGTGGCCAGCCGGCGCCCGGTACTGGGATACCCGCGCCGGCATTGCACCGGTCACCTCCAGTGCTCGTTAGGGACGGCTGCTCACCCTCGGCTGTCCCTAACGCCCCCCCCAGCCCATCCGGGGGGGGGGGGGGGGGGGGCAGCGTCCTGCCAGGCGGGCTCCGTCCGGGGAGGGTCGTGAACAAGGTTTCGTACCCGTCATCACGGCCACTCCCCACTTAAGGACGATGAGAGTGGTGCCCTGGTGTTTTTAGTCGGTATGCCTCTGGCCGGCTTCTCGTTAGGAGAAGCCCCCGCCAGAGGAGAGTCCGACATAACCCCTCCGCTCCCAGGCAGAGGGGTATGCGTAATGCATTTTCACCAGGGTAAACAAAAAAAAAAAAATTTTGTTCGAGCATTTTGTCAATTTGTGCTTTTACTTCTTGCTTGTGGACTTCTGGGAATCTTTACGACTTTACGTTAATTGGTTGTTTAGAAGTAGTCCGAATCTGATGTGTAATAGCATCAGTTGAAGTTAATTGATCACCAGGAAGGTGAAAGATATCTGAGTATTGGGAGAATAAATCACGTAGGACTTCAGATTCTTCGGAATTTATATGAGAAGTTCGCAAGAGATTTAGGACTTCTTTAGTTCTATTAAGGCAGGTTGGTTCATTTATATTATTATAATTACAAGTATGTTTTTCAATAGGGTATAAGGTAAGTTGGAGGTTTGAATTTAAGTTAACAGGTTTTTCAGAAGTATTTAGTATTGTAAGATTTATTCTATTATTTTCTTTTACTTTTACAACACAATTTGCTATCAAAAGAGAGTCAGTAAGATGTTCGTCAAGAATCATTCCTTCTTTAATTTCAGGATTACAAACAGAGCATTCCACTAAAATTTCAGAACGAGGCGGGATGTAATAAACAGGATCATTCAAGATAAGTTTGATTTTATTCTTGTCAATGTTAAATATATTACGATTGTAATCAATGTAACATTGGTAATGAATCATTAAATTGTTACCAATTATTCCGTCGTAAGGTAAATTAATTTTATCTACAACGTGAAAATTGTAAGGAATAGATTTTTTTCCTAGAACAATTCATATCAACGATTCATATCAAAATCACCAAGAGTAGGGACGGTTTCCATATCATTATCTATACCTTTTAATTTTAATATATTATCTTTTTTTCAGTTTCAGGTGCGGGCATTGTATTGAAGACTTTTTAATGAGGCAGATTGAAGATCCAGTAACTACGAGAAAGGTAAGTGGTTCATCAGAAATAGAAGTTTTGAGGAGAACATGAGGTAAGGATAATTTAGATGTATTACATTTTATCTCATAAATCTTATCAATCTTTTTTACAGTCAAGTCGTTCCGAGGATTTGTATGGACTCTTTGAGTAGTCCTTTTGTTATATCTTTGGAGGATATATGGTGTGCAAATAGTAAGCCCAATTAGGTGCAAAAATAAGTGTTTAATTGAAACGTTGTTGCTTGGACGCTAGCGAGGAATGAAGTGACCGAGTGACACTCGCGTATACAAAATCACGCTCTGATATGCAGACACCGCAATCATATAAATGAGCAACTTATTGCTTGTAAAAACCGACAGGCGTTTCGTAAGCCTGGACATATTCCCGCCCGTTGAAAGGTCACTTTCAACTCTTCAATTCTTCAGCCGTCGGAAGCTTGCAGAGTCGTACCAATGACCGTCGTACGCAGCCTTTGTTCGTGAGGACGTCTGCCATCCTCGATGTATCCTTGGATCCGGATATGAGATGAATCACGCGGCCAAGCCGCCAGGCAAGTGGATGAGTATTGTCATCGGCCAGGAGCACCATGTCTCCGACGTTCAAAGTTGCTGAATTGACTTTCCATTTTGTCCTTTGTTGTAATTCCGACACATACTTTTTCTGCCATCTTTGCCAGATATGTTGACGCAATTTGTCAATGCGTTGGTAGCGTTTTAGCTGGCATTCCTTTAAGTCCACTAGATTCGGTGCCGGTGCAGCAGTTAGCGGCCTCCCGATGATACAGTGTCCTGGGGAGAGGGAGAGGAGGTCGTTAGGATTGGATGACAAAGGGCACAAGGGACGACTGTTCAAAATCGCCTCCACTTCTGCAAATAACGTAGAAATTTCTTCGTAGGTAAGATGGCTGTTGCCTATAACATGTTTTATGTGATATTTAGCTGATTTTACCCCAGCTTCCCAAATACCACCGAAATGAGGAGTGAACTCCGGGATAAAGTTAAATTTTATTGATTGTTGACTTGCAAAGTCGGATATATGCACCTGCGATTGCTTTATAAATGATCCTAGCTCCTTTGCGGCAGCAACAAAATTAGTGCCGTTGTCGCTAAACATTTCCGTTGGCTTCCCTCGACGTGCTATAAACCGCCTGAGCGTCAATAAGAATGCGTCCTTTGTTAAATCGCTTACGGCTTCGAGATGCACACATTTGTACCGTAAACATACAAAAATATATAAATAGCATTTAATCAAACGACTGCCGCGACCCTTACGATTTACTATGTAAAACGGGCCAGCGAAGTCCAAGCCAACAGATGAAAAAGGATAATCTGGATCAGTGCGTTGAGGTGGTAGGTCACCCATCAAAGGTTTTAAAGTAACACCTCTTAACCGCCTACATCGCACACAATTGTTCACGGTACGCCTCGCTAAGTGGCGACCGTTGACTGGCCAAACTGTTTCCCTAACTGATGCTAACAGTAGCTGTGGACCAGCATGCATTTTATTTATATGTTCCCTTTCAAATAATAATTTAGTTAATCTATGTGAAGCATGAAGAAGTATAGGATGTTTCTTAATATAACTATAGCACGACGCATCTAAGCGACCACCTACGCTAATTAAATTATCCTTATCTAAAAACGGTGATAAAGATAATATCTTACATTTACTATTTAAAGGTTTACCTATCGCGAGCAGCCCGTATTCAATAGGGAACGATTGCCGCTGCGCCATAACACATAGCGAGTGCAATGAGTCACGCAACTCGTCAGGTGTTAAAATACCTACGCGCCGATCCTGTTTGTTATTTTTAAGATTGTGAATGAATCGTTGCGCCTACGCAAATGATCGTTGTAATCTATTAATAGATGAATATCTTTCAAAGTCAATAATTGGCTTGCTTATTATTGCAGAATGTACCTTTAATTCTGGCAATACTTCTGTGTGGTTTTGATTTAACACGGGCCATTCTATTTCATTTTTAGCTAAAAAATTAGGACCTGTCCACCATTGAGTCATAGAAATTAAACGTTTAGCATCGACCCCTCTCGAGATTAAGTCTGCGGGATTTAAATCGGTGGGAACGTATCTCCACGCTGACGGAGAGGTAAGTTCTGTAATTTCATTTACACGATTAGCTACGAATAATTTTAACCTTGCAGGATCGCCCTTAATCCAGCCTAATACCACACTGGAATCACACCAGTGTACTATTTTATTAGGTTTATACCTAAGTGCATCTAGTACAGATTGCGTAAGTTTTGCGGCGAGAAGGCCAGCGCACAATTCTAACCGTGGTGTAGTACTCGCCTTTAACGGGGCTACTTTGGACTTAGCGCATAGCAACCTAGTGGTGACAACATTGTCGTGGCTCACCGATCTCATGTAGATGCACGCGCCGTAGGCAGACTGGGAGGCGTCAGTAAAAGAATGCAATTCAATTGATTTGGGCGAGTCACCTAAGACTAATCTTGGGATTTCTAAATTAGTTAAATATTGTAAGTTATCAGAAAATTTAATCCATTCCTCCTTTATTTCGTCTGGTACGCTATGATCCCAGTCTAATGTTTTCTCGCGCCAAATCTTTTGCAACATTATTTTAGGTTGCACTACAATTGGACTTAAAATACCTAAAGGGTCAAATATAGAAAATGACTTGGACATAATTGATCTCTTTGTTATTGTTTCATTTTTATCGTGTGCAAATCTCTTTATGGGAAAGTGTAGGGTGTCGGCGGACGGGGTCCATCCGAGCCCGAGTGTACTGGATGACTCACTAATGGTAAGGTGATCTTCTTTGTTTATTTCAATATTATCAAAAATAGAAGGACAATTAGTTTTAAATTTTCTTAAATTAAAACTACCTAACTTGAGGGCATTTGACACTGAATTTTGAATGTAAATTAATTGTTCGATATTGTCTGATCCAGTAATACAATCATCGACATAAAAATCCTTTTGTATAATCGTCTTTATGACGTCATCATCCTGTTCCTCTCCCAATTGCCATAAACATCTCGTGGATTGAAAACTAGCATTAGATGTGCCGTATGTCAATGTATTTAAAGTTAAGTTCTGTAAAGGCTCGAACTGACTTTCCCTCCACAAAATGCGCTGTAGATTCCTATCAGTCTCGTCCACTAACACCTGTCTATACATTTTTTCGATGTCGCCAGTGAGTAGTTATTTATATTGCCTCGCCCGTATTAGTATAGCAAAAAGCGAGTCTTGGACATTTGGACCGACCATTAAAATCTTGTTAAGCGAGTAGCCCGAGGTGGAGGGGGCCGAACCATCATAGACAACACGGACCTTCGTGGATTCGCTTTCCTCCTTCAGAACAGCATAATGACACAAATAATAATGTGGAACAGAGTTTAAATATCTCTGATTATGTAATATAGAAGCGTGACCTAATTTTACATATTTGTTAATAAATTTTGTATATTCGGCCTTTAAAGTTGGATTTCTTTTAAACCTCTTTTCTAAATTTATAAATCGCTTCTTAGCTAAATTATATGTATCTCCTAAACAATCAGCATTTTCCTTTAAGGGTAATTTAACGCAAAACCTACCTATACTATCTCTAGTGGTATGAGTGCGGAAATGTGTTTCACATTGACTTTCACCTTTACTAATTGAATTTAGGGGAATTTCTTCCAACTCCCAGAATTTAGTTAACTTTTTATTGATATTATCCTCATCAAGTGATGGAATTATAGCATGATTACAATTAATTGTTTTATTTGATATGCCTGAATGAGTCGGACCGGATATCAACCATCCTAGTCGCGAGTTTCTCAACCTAGGTTTATCGATACCTAATGAATATTGTTCATTACCTAAAATGTCCCAGAATAGGTCCGCGCCTATCAAAACATCTATGGGGCCTGGTTTGTTGAATGTTGGATCAGCCAATTGAAAATTATTTGGAATTCCCAATGAGGTTATATCGACGGGCACTTTCAGTAAGTGTCCTGTTAATTGTTTTAACACAAGGCATGAAAAGGCAATACTAAATTTACTGTAAATTGATTGTATTTTTATTTTGCAGCTCTCATTAATATTATTTACTGTATTATTTCCTATACCAATGACCTTTAGCGAGTCAATTTCATTTGATTGCAACGAAAGCTTATTTTTTAATGATTGTGAAATAAAACTAGACTGACTACCACAGTCGAGAAGCGCCCGAACGTTAATCTTTTGCTGACTAACTGGATTCGAGACTTGGATCATAGCAGTGGATAATAAAACATGACCCGCACCCGCATTAGAGTAATTATTGATGATAATGTCGTCACTCTCCTCGTCTATAGATACGAGATGGTTCGAGGACGATGTTGGTCGATGTAGTAGGCTATTGTGTCTCTGGGTACAACCGCTCTCGCTACATGGACCCATGCGACAGTCGGGGGCAGAATGACCTTGCCTAAGACAGTTTTCGCATAATTTGTATGTCGTTACATCCATCATTCTTTCATTTATCCCCTTCGACTTAAATGTAGGACAATCATAGATTCTATGATGTTCATTACAAATAATACACATAAAACTACAATAAAAGTAGTTTTATGTGTATTATTTGTGTTCCGCCTATTGTTATTATGGCTTGCAGCTGCAAATGATTTTACATGATTATTTTGATCTGGTTTATTAAAATTGTAAATATAGTTAGGATTGAAACGTGAAAGAAACCTTGATCTATTGATATTAGACTTATTGTGATCAGGTTTGTTGTTATCAGACTTATTGTTACGACCTACAGACTGGAGTACGCCCGCTCGGTCTGAAAGGAATTTAAAGAATTTCTCTAATGTAGGTTTACTTTCGTTTAAACCGTTACGATATTCCTCCCATTTAGTTAAGGTAATGCTATCCAACTTGGGTAATAACATGTATTTTATTAGGATATCCCATTCATCTGTTTTAATGCCTAAAATAGCCAAGGCTCGCAAATCTTTGGTCACATTGTCTATCAACATTCTTAATGATCGCTCAGTCTCTTGTGGCAATTGTTTAATATTGAGTAAAGAAGTGACATGATGATCTATTAATAATCTTTCATTATTGTAACGATTGCAGAGCAGCTTCCACGCTTCTGCGTAATTTTTTGCGGAAACTTCAAAATTTGCAAGTACTCTAGAGGCATCACCTTGCAAATATGAATTAAGATAGTGAAATTTATTTACATCTGAGATTTTATCATTTTTATGTATGAGACTTACAAAAGTATCCCTAAACTCCAACCGACGGAAATATTTACCGTCAAATGGCGCAATTTGTATATGAGGTAGCTTTAAATTTACTTCGGAGTTAGCTGCAGGATCATCTACACAACATGAGCTATTGTGAACTGTACGAGCTGCTGGCTGTACGATCTTTAGAAGTTGATAGTTGATGATGGAGTCGGAGAAAATGATAGGTAGTTCACTTGATGACTTTGATTTATTGATTATTAATTACTGCTATGAGTACACACGGTGGCGATCAAATATGCACTGAATTGATGACGTGAAAAATGATTCATGTTATGTAAAAATGCTGATGGTACAAAATGTGCGGTAAAGACCGTACATGCTGCGGGGGCGAGAAATGACAAATAAAAATAAAAAATAAGATGAAAAATGATAAATGATACAATAACGAATTGACTTAAATATTTGATGCTTAAAGTCTCTATGCTTAAATATTTCACACTTCACTGCACTATTCATATTCACTAAAACGCGCGCGAATCACTGGTGATGTTGATTTATCGGAAACGCGGGGGTCATCTGATGTGGAGGCGGCAGTGATGCTGTTCTGTTGGAGAGGCCCCTGTCCAGATGGTTGCGCTGCAGGGCCTGAGCTGGTGAAGTGAACATTCAAGCCAACTGGTCTCTCGTTCTGTGATGCTGGTTGTAATCGTGCCGAGCATCGTAATCGTAGACGCCGCCACGCATAAAAACCTGCTGCTAACGTAGCTGCTCCCAACAGCAGGTAAACAACTACGAATTGATGTAGGTCATGGCTAGACATCTCATATTGCAGTTCGGTGTCGACGTCAGCGGCTTTCATCTGTTCTAATTGCTGACTGATGTGCGAAATGCGATTCGGGCGATCTTCGCGATCTGACTCGTAAAATTTCTCCAGCTTTTGTTTAGGTATCGTCAAATTGAGTAGTTCATTGATTGGGGGTACGTAAATTTTTTCAAGGTTTGGTTTGACATTGAGGTTGGTCACTTGCTGGCGGTGTGTTAAGATCGTAAAAGTGTCACCCTTCACTAAACAGCCATCTCCGAGAGTGATTATCCCGGCCTTGCTAAGTCTCTGCCCTGTGACTTGATGTTCGCATATAATTTTGATCGTACACTGATTGCAGCAGAAATAAAGGTATGTATTTATTTTACTGAGTTAAATCTACATATCTTTACAGGCTGACGAGTCAATCTCACATTCCTGCGTGTCTTGATTTTTGATGAAAGGATATCGTCCGATGTCATGTAAGAAATCGGTTTTTGTAAAGGACAAAGGTGAGTTTCAGTGTCGTATTGTATGCATGTGCTAACTTCTTCTCCAGTTAACGGTATGTATGAGTCTTTCTGGATATTAATAGCAATATTTTCGGCGACAGGTGTAATGCAGACCATTCCCTCCTGTGTTTGCTGAGGCACGGCGATTAGTTTATAAATCTCAAAATTATCTCTGCTTACTAAGGGGACGTTGATCTCGAAGATGAAGTATTGATTGGTCATTCTTGCTTTGACCTTAAGAAGATGGTATATGCTTGGAAGATTGGACTGAATGTTGTCTATCGGTAGGACCAATTCTTTTGACAGTTGACCTGATATGATGTTTAACTCTTCACGTAATTGATTGGGTGTTAATAGGTGAGTGTTAAATTTTCCATAATTGATGTTCGTGATGGTGTCTATTAAAGTTTCTTGTATATTTCTCAGGTTCGCCAGGATGCTGTTTGCTATGATGGAAGACATCATGAACTCGTTCTCATTCTGTATGTTTTGAACTTCTGCGGCTAACGTGTTACTTGCTTTCTCTAAATCCATTATGTGTTGGTTAAATATCTTGTGCTGTTTATTCATAGAATCTTCAATCCTGCTCAATAAATTGTGTTCGGCTTCAATTACTGATGTTTGGTTTTTCCATAAAAGAACGAGATGTTTTTCGTTTTTTCTAATCATGTTGATATCTTTTTCGTAATGTTGCGCGAAATCGTCGTCTAATACCCCGAACAAGCTGTGTGCGAGATATCCGACTCCGTTGATAAGCCCGCGCCGGCGCCGCGAGCGTGTGAGCCGCTGACCAAGCAACATATTGTTATTGTAATCGAGTTCAGTGGCCTCGTGACGTAATTGCAGTAATACAATGTCACATTTAGTTTGTTTTGCTTCTTTAAAACATATGTTTTCTAAATTCTTAATGTACTTTTGAAACAGTTTCATCCCTTGCCAGTAGGGGTCCATATCGTAGTATACTATCCGTGCGGATAAAGAATGGGATTAGAAATGGCGGCGCGTGGAGCCGGTACCGTCAGCATCAACGGTTTGAAAACTTATAACTGACGTTTTTCAGTATCAAATATCGTTACTGTTGAAACTGTTTTGTTTTTTTTAAATAAATAAATAAATGTAATTAATTAAAATACTATTTATGTACGAGTATGTTTTATGGGTTTTATTATTTTGGAGTCTTTTTGACTGTATATAAAAAATGTATGAAAATTATTCAGATTGCAGATTAACATAATGATATTATCGCATTTAGAAACGAATTTGTTCTCAAGTAAATATATATTTACTAGCGGTCCGCCCCGGGTTAGCCTATGACTACCTAACGTACCTTTCCTATGGTGAAACAATTATTGAAATCAGTCCAGTAGATCCTGAGTTCATCGCGTTCAAACAAACTTTTTAGCTTTATAATATTAGTATTAAATATAGATTGCGTTAGAACAGTTTATGAGTTATACAGTTGTAATTTAATTACATTAATTTCATGTACTATTCTGTATGCACTTCATAACTTTTAAAATTAGTATCTTGAAATAAAAGATTGTAATAAGTATATCTTAACTATATCTATATCCTATTGTAACTATATCTTAAAACACTATCTATATTCAATAAATAACTAACAAAACAATTATTTAACATACAAATTAACAATAAACTATAACAACAAACAATAACAAATGACAAAATAACGAAAGGTTCAAAACCACGGAAAAACTGAGAACGCGTCTAGCTCACAAAATTACGAAACCTGACTGATGCGACTGGGAAGGGAACGCAGAATATTTTTTTTGCAGTCAGTACCCATGAGTGCGAGTATAGACGCAAATAGTGTGCGAGCGAGAAGTGAATAGATGCGCCGCCATTTCTAATCCCATTCTTTATCCGCACAGGTAGTACAATAAGTTTCCAATGATCTCTTACTAAGTGCATATTTGTAATTTTGTCTAAATAAATGCTCTGACTATTATTCAAGCTCAGTAGATTGTAGGCACATTGAGCTGGTGCTATTATTGTGAATAAAATCATGATTGCTAATGTGACAAAATTACATGATTTCTTGCTTCTTTGTCTTCTTGTTTGGACTCCAATTGCAGTATCTTGTGACTTATCTAGCTTGCTATTTTTTCTCAATTTCTTTTCACTTCCGGTGTTCTTGCTAGGATGGAGTATTGATATTTTTGTTATCGGCCTTTTGATAATGTTGTGTTTCGTTTTAATTGATACCACACGCACCAACTGATCCTTGCCGGGGTGCAGTTCCACTATCCTGCCTAAAGACCATTTTCCGGGCGGCAAGTTGGCGTCGTGTATAACGACAATATCGTCAATTTGAAGGTTCTCTTGCTTTTGCTGCCATTTGCTTCTTGCTGATAATTGGCACAAATATTCGGACTGCCATCTTTTCCAAATGTCATTTATGGGTTTTTGAACAAGTTGCCACCGCGTCCGCTCGTCTCTCTCAGTCTCGACGATGGTTAAGGTGGGTCCAGTTGATAAGAAGTGTGCCGGCGTGAGGAAGTTGATATCGTCAGGATCTTCACTTAAGGCACAAAGTGGCCTCGAGTTAAGGCATGCTTCTAATTGGGCCAAGAGGGTTGCTAGTTCCTCGTAGGTGAATTTTTGTGCTCCAATCACTCTTCGGAGGTGGTACTTCAGGCTTTTCACTGCACCTTCCCAGAGACCCCCTGCACTTGGCCATGAGGGTGCATTGAAGTGCCATTCCACTTCCATGTCTGCTACTGCTGAGAAGAACTCGTCATCCAAGGTCTGCTGTAGGCTAATTAATTCTTCTTTCAGATGTCTGTTGGCCCCGATGAAATTGGTCCCGTTGTCACTGTACATGTGACGCGGGGTGCCTCGGCGAGCTGATAGTCTTCGTAGGGCTGCCAGGAAGGCTGATGAGCTAAGATCTGATACCAGTTCGAGATGTATAGCTTTTGTAACCATACAAATAAAGACTGCGACATAGCCTTTCGTTGTTTTTATTCCTCGACCTTTATTTGATTTTACTTCAATGTGGCCGGTGTAATCGACACCGGTATGATAAAACGGACGAGTCGGGTTGCATCGCGCCGGCGGCAAATCACCCATTATTTGCACATGTTAGTAGGTAGGAATTGGGGTTTGCTGGATCAACAGAGCTCCACGAACCTCTATTCCTCTTTCTATTCATTTATTCTACTATTCAAGTATTCAATCGTTCAAGTTTTTCAACTTGAACGATTGAATACTTCAAAAGTAGAATAAATGAATGGAGGAATAGGGGTTGCTGGAGCTCTGTTGATCCAGCAAACCCCAATTCCTACCTCTTGAATGATTGAATACTCGAAAAGTAGCAAAATGAATGGAGGAATAGGGATTGCTTTTAAAGTTCAAGTTTTCAACTATTCCTTGGTTCAAATAACGACGTTTCGTTGATTCTACTTTTCAAGTACTTATCCAAGTTTTCTCATTTACGTATTTATATCTAATGTAAGTATGTACCTCTTTGTCGACTGTTTTATTTTAACTGATTGAGGAGACTCTTAATAAATAAATACAGGAAATAAAACAAGTTATAATATAATAAGGTATAATATTTTATTGCTATTAAAATTCATTTACTGACAGTATTCAAGATTCCATTTTCTCTACACCACTTATTCAAACAGAATACATTTTTCAAAGCACATATTTTTTCATGATATATATATATATATATTTCAACTTATAATATCTGAAGAACTTGAATATTGATCATTTAATGTAACTAAACTAGGGCAATTTCTATCTTCTAAATTATACACTTTGTTATTTTTATCAAACATTTCTTTTAGCCACAAAACTTTTTCACATCCTTTAGTTAATATGAACTTATTTCTTAAAAAATCACATAAATGTTTTTTATAACAAAAGTAAGGCGTTATTCCTTCGCCCCAAAAATATCCTCTATTTTTTTCTAACAAGGCTACTTGCAATCGTTCTTTTTTTGTTAAATCATAAAATGGATACGGCGGTTTTAATAACAAAACGAATGCACGCCTATCGCATAGGACTGCTATTTCTTTTGGAATGAACTGGTTTTGTTCGTTCTTGAAACCTTGTACATCCACGATCACATTCATGATAGTTTTCTTACGATGTTACTGAGAGGTTTGTATTCGAAAAGCTTATCATTTATTATCAGGCAATATGCAGTTGTATTATCTGGTATCTGCTCAGAACATTCTTTTTCTATCCAAACATCAACAGGGCTAGTTTTGATTGAGTCGTTTTGTCTTGAGCAATCAATTATGAACAATGGAGCGTGTGACTTAAATTAAACTAAATCAAGCAACGGATCGACCCCAGCGTTGTAATAAGACTGACGAAAGTTAGCGTACATCTCGTATAATATACCATATTTATTCTCATCAAATTTCAGATTAAGTGAGTCATATGGAAAATATTGTGAATTTAAAAATAGTTTTAGATTGGTAACTTTACAATGATCAAACATCGATGAACTTTTAGCAGTATTACATTTTCTATTGGTTTGTAAACCGAAAATTACGTATCTTGGTTTTTCTAACTGAGAAGCAGTTTTAACTGACCATGAATGCTTAGTAGTTTTTGGTAATAATGGATATTCATATAAGTCCCAATTTCTAAACGTTAACTGAATAGGGCGATCTTTTTCTAAATGCTTAAGTAACATCAATTTATTGCGATCAGCTACTTTTATATGAGGGACACGCCATTGAATTTTTTGAATGTCTATTTGTATCTTATCACCATTATCTAAAATAACACAATTTGAAACCGAACTGCTTCTATGTAATATTAGTTCATCCCTACAATTTATTATAATTTTGTTATAATCTTCTGCAAATCCCAATATTTTATTTAAGGGTATAACAGCACTAATATGACTCTCTTTTACTTTAGTGCCATTTAAATTCCATCCCCATACTGCTGCAGCTTTATTTTCACCTTCATTCATAGAGACGAATGATTTGATCGTAGTAGTAATTCCAGCGTTCTTTATACGATCTATTTCAACACCATTTAATTCATATCGTATATCTTGAAACAGATACAAGAGTGGGTTGTTGATAAAATGTATTTCTTTTTTCACTGCTGGGTCTTTACCAATCACGTGTGCGTAGCCTTCTAAGTAGATAGAGCTACCAGAAGGAAGTACATATGTATCTTGTTGGTGAATAGGTATTCTTATTTCGTCATTATCTTTAAAGCTGTTGCTATATGGATTATAACTATGAATTTCATGACTCTCAATCGAATTATCATAATGTGGTAGATCTGTGATTTGTAACATTTTGTAACTTAAATCCAAGATTTTTTAGGAATCTTTTATTTTCTTTAGTAATTTTGTTAGTTTTCCCAACACCAAGACGTTTGACTTCTCCCAATGTACAATGTGAAATACCATGTTTTTCTTTTGTAATTGGGTTTTTATAATAAATGATCATGATACTTTTTTTAAACAAAAATATTTAAAAATTAGTAAGTATAGCGTAAATTACTCTCATCTACCTTCCGAGATAGACAGGCAAGGAATGTGCTCAGACTCTGCTGTTTTTGCCTATATATTTCATCTACACCTAGTTAAAGAAAATTAAAGACTTTTTATTTTTTCTTTATTTTTGTTCCAAAATGACTTCAAAAACTTTAAGCATAAATGTCCACAGTTGTATAAATTATTTCTTTATAAATTATCATAGTTATATTGCATGTTTGATCCTAAATATTTTATTAATTCTTTTGGTGGCTTTAAGTTACCGTAACTATCAAAATATTCAATGTAATGATTTAATTTTCCATAGGCTACCCAATGAGTTCCCGAGTTTTTAGAACTGTCGAGATTTACGACACCACATTCTATTTTGCAAGGTTTACGTGGTAGACCATCTCTCATAAATACACCTCGAAAGAAAGGGATATCATAAGAATAGTTCATAATATCAATATTTGTTAGAGCTCTTTTGGGTAGCCTAGTGTTTAGTTTTTTTTCTTAGTAACATAAATTCCTAGTCCGTTTTTGTACGGCTTTAGATGTAATCCTTTACCAATACACACAGCTTCCATTTGCTTATTATGCCTTTCCATTTCTGATAGTTGTTTTTTAGCAATTTTATATGCATTAACGGCCTTTGCGATTCCGGCAGCTCCTCCAACCAAACTACCCGCAGCAGATAAGCCAGCAAAAATTAAGCAGCCGGTATTAAAGGAAGAAATCCACCAGTTTTAGGTACAGGTATATTCTTGGTATGTTGATTGACGAATCAGATGCTAAGTCTTGGGCTGCAGCATATGCCAATTCCATTAAAGCCTTTTTACACTTAGGTTTTATGTTCATAATGTGTTTTTTGGTACGTGAAACCACATTCTTAAAAGTTTTCTTCAAACTTGACTTTGCAGATGTAACATTTTGTTTCTTCTGATTGTTTGAATATTCTTTGTTACTCTTTTGTATGTCAATAAACTTACTTAATCGTTTTTTTTTCATTTTATTAAATTTTAAAATAATAATGTTGCTTTTGCAATGGTCTTTACCGTTTTAAAAACTGATTAGAAATGAAGAAAAAAAAACCGGCCAAGTGCGAGTCTGACTCGCGCACCGAGGGTTCCGCCGGTATCTTTTGATTGCGTTAACTTTTGTTTGATTTTTTCACAGCTTAAAGGGACAGTAGACGTAGGTATTTGGTATAAATTTCAATTTGATACCTTTATTCGTTCGTGAGAAATAAAGTAGTAAATTTCATTTTATTAAAATATTTTTATTATTTTATAAAACTAAAAAAATGTGATTTTCGCAATTTTTCCTATATTTGCATTATATGACAATGCTTCATGCCAAATTTCAAGATTCTGAGTTTACGGGAAGTACCCTGTAGGTTTTGATTCCTTTGCGAGTGTCGAAAATTTGATGAAAATATCGATATAATCGGCTGTATCTTTTGATTGCGTTGGCTTAGAAGTTTGATTTTTTCACAGCTTCAAGGTAGACTTCAACAGTAGACCTGAGTAATTGATATAAATTTCAGCTTCATACCTCCACGCGTTCCTGAGAAAAAGGGTCTTGACAGACGGACGGACGGACGGACAACAAAGTGATCCTATAAGGGTTCCGTTTTTTCCTTTTGAGGTACGGAACCCTAATTATGAGTAGTGACTTAAGTAGCTATATGATCAGCAATATTGATATCTTACATTTTTATAACACATTTGATTTATCAATCCAACTGTTCTCGCTTGCGGGAAGACCAAGCCATTTGACATATACAGTGTTTCCTTTCTTTTTTAAAACTCTTTCAACTAAGTAAACATCGTGATGTCTGGTCTTTTGAAGTTCCTGTACATAAAATGCTCCGAGTATTGGACGAGATTTAGAGTCTTCTAGTAAGTAGGTTGTAGGGCTAGTTTCTTGCACTCTCGTGATCTTAAATATTTCCGTGGACCAATTGGGTGTATAACCTTTATCAAAACAAGCTTTATGCTTGCTTATTCTCACATAATCACCAATATTAAACTTTTTATTACTTTTTACTTTTTTAGAAATTGCAAGTTTGATGTACCTTTGTATTACTTTTGCTTTATTGTCATGAGAAATCGTTGCTGGAGGTTGACCGATAGTTCTATGTTTAGCATTATTATACTCATCAATATTTTTTTTTAGCGTTCCATTATTCCATTTGTAATTCCCATTTAAGTAAAATTCTTTGTAAAGTTTACTTTTTACAGTTCTAATGAATCTTTCAACGATTGAAGCTTTTTTAGTAGAAAATGTGGAATAATGATTTATGTTTACTTTATTCATTATGGTTTTGAATTGGTCATTATAAAATTCTTTTCCAAGATCAGTCTGCAGATTTTTTGGAATACGTCCATTTTTTAATAATCTTTTGAAAGCTTGGCAGACGTGCTGTTTATTCTTTTGCTTTAGTCCGATAGCCCAAGCAAATTTTGTGAAACAATCAATAACTGCCAGTATATATTTATTACCGTTATTTACTTTAGACATCACTTGCATATCTATTAAATCTGCTTGCCAAAGGTCATCTATATCTTTAAGTCCGTAGCCCAGTCGGTCACTGTGTTGGCCGCGCGGCTGGGCGTGCAGCTGGAAGAGCGGGACATCGTCTTCGCGGAGCGCGTGGGCCCTCCAGTGAAGGAAGCGGGCGGGCGGCCGAGGCGCGTCGTGGTGCGGCTCGCGCGGCGCGGGCTGCGCGACGAGCTGCTGCAGGCCGCGCGCGTGCGCCGCACGCTCACCGCCGCGGATGGGGCCCGCGTCTTCGTCAATGAACGTCTGACACGGTTTAATCGTCAGCTATTCCATCGGGTGCGCGAGGAGTGCCGCAGGCTGCGTTGGCGGTATTCCTGGACGAGACGTGGCCGCATTTACGTCCGTCAGGCGGATGGGTCTCCAGTGTTTCAGTTGCGATCTGGTTCCGATGTCGACCGCGTGCTGGGTTCCACTAACCCCTGACTCGTACACCTGGAAGTACAATGACTTTATTAGTCTAATTATTATTATCTTGCCTAACTTGTTTCATAACTTTATTATTTATCAGATTTTTTTACCTGTTTTCATCTATTATGTGTCTATGCTATCGAGTGTTCAGGGTAGACCTCTAAGGAGGAAGAATCTTTACACAGTAATGAAAATAAAATATTGTATATATCACATAGTTCTATCATCACATATACACTCACAAAATTATACACTAACACTAACTCTAATCATCGGTCAAAAATATCCAAACATAATATACTTTACAAACTATACTCAGCCTATACATACACTATACAACACACTAGCACACACTATACAATCTACAATTCTAACTATTCTACATGCTATAACTATACATAATCTACACCTATTTTTATTTTACATATTATTTACATTTTTACACTTCCTTTAAAAAATCTGAGAATTGGTTTGTTCAATGCAGGTTCACTTAGCACGAGGCATGAGGAGTTCATAGTGGCAATGGAGGAGCTAGGCCCTGACATCCTTGCGGTGAATGAAACGTGGCTCAAGCCCGGTGAAGAGGATAGGGCCCCCAAGATTGTTGGCTACCGACTGAAGCACAGACCTAGACCATCCAACATCCGCAGTGGCAGAGGGGGTGGAGTGGGGTTCTATATTCGCAGGGGTGTAAACACTCGTTTGTGCGATTGGCCATTAGCTTCGGGGATTGAGCAGATGTGGCTCAGGGTTCACACATGTGGAAGGACGGTGGTTTTGGGTACTGCCTATAGACCCCCTTGGCAAGACGTGGACATTTTCCTCGATGCGATCGCAGACTCTATTGTATCGTTTGCAAACTATGATGCACTTATCGTGACAGGGGACTTCAATATTAACCTCATGGATACCGGTAGCGGGTAGCGGCAAGACAAGACTTCTCAATCAGTTCCTAGGCAGTACTGGCCTTAACCAGGTAGTCTCGGAGCCAACACATTTCACTGAGCACAGCTGCAGCCTCATTGATGTCATATGCACGGACACTCGAACCCTTAATGTAGTTGTTAAACACACTCCGGACTTGGGAGGCCATGCCATGATCACAGCAGACTTTAAAATTAAAGCTGAGAAACCCCTTCCGCAGTGGGTTACATATAGACCTATAAAGAATATACTAGTGGAGCAATTTAATAAAGACTTGGATTCTATTAACTGGAGTAACTACTTGCAGATTGATGACACTAATGCCCTGGTCAGTGCTCTCACTGACTGCATCATTGGTCTTTTTGATATGCACGCTCCTACCAAAACTAGGAAATTCCGTCATTCGCCTCATCCTTGGATAACGGACACAGTAAAATCTATGATGCGAATCAGGGATGACTACCATACAGTCTGGAAACGCCATGGCACTGGTTCTGCTAAAGAAAACTACAAAACCATGAAACATATAGTGATTGAGGCGATTGAACGTGAGAAACGTTGCTATTTTGGCAGGCACATAAACAGGCACTTAAGGGATTCAAAAAAGCTTTGGCAAAATCTTAAGGCCTCTGTCATTGCTAGAAAGACCACCGATCTACCTTTGTCTTTTAGGGACCCGGACGCAATAAACGCTCACTTTTTAAATGTGCCTGGAGACGGAGATGTTCAAATGACACAACTGTCATATTTTGGGCATCACCGCTTTAGCTCGTCCGAATTCTCTTTACAAGCAGTGACAGAGGACAAAGTTTTTAAAATAATTAGGGGGCTGAAATCCAATGCTTTGGGAATAGATGAGATATCACTGGACATGATCGTCCTATCCTTGCCTCAAATCTTGCCCGCCATTACTCTCATCATCAATAACTCAATGAGAAGTGGCGTTTTTCCTAGCAGCTGGAAGGTGGCAGTAGTTAAGCCTCTACCAAAGACCAACAATCCCACCACCATGAGCGATCTCCGGCCAATAAGCTTGCTACCGTGTCTTTCTAAGGTCTTGGAAAAGGTGGTCTGCAAACAGGTGACAGAATATGTGGAGGCTAATGACATACTGCCGCAATTACAGTCTGGCTTCCGTAGGGGCCATGGTACAGCGACTGCTTTATCTGATGTGGTGGATAACCTGTTAGTGGGTCAGGATCGCGGAGAGGTCAGCGCTCTGATACTGCTCGATTTTTCTCGAGCATTCGACACCATCAACACTTCTCTCCTGCTTTCCAAGTTGTCGTACTACGGGTTTGATGCTGCCGCGGTTCGCTGGTTCGATAGCTACCTGAGAGATAGGTGGCAGCTTGTCGAGCTGGTGAACTCTGACGGCTCCAGGTCACGCTCGGCTAGACTGGCTGTAACTCGAGGTGTCCCACAGGGATCGATCCTCGGTCCCCTGCTGTATGCCCTTTATGGAGCTGACATCGTAAACTGCATCAGAAACTGTAATTTCCACCTTTATGCAGACGATGTGCAGCTTTACTGCTCCTTCAAACTAAATGACTCTGCCCAAGCTTGTACTAAAATAAACGAAGATCTAGACCGAATTTCAAAGTGGTGCAAATCAAATTGTCTTTCTCTAAACCCAAAAAAATCAAAGCTGCTGGTGACTGGCTCAAAAGGCTAAACTTAACAGCATTCCGCTGAATATTAACATTAATGGCGAGGCTGTTGAGCGTGTTGCTTCTGCGAGAAACCTGGGACTAATTATGGATGGTCACCTTAATTTCGAAAGTCATATTACTGAGTGTGCACGGAACTGCTTCTACCGGTTAAAACTATTATATAGATTGCGACCTTATCTAGGTGAGGAGGTTAGAATCATACTTTGCGAGTCACTAGTTCTTTCTAAGCTCAACTACTGTGATACTGTTTATGGCTCCTGTATCCTGGCTAGAACCGAGAAGCTGATACAGAGAGTGCAGAATGCCTGCGCTCGCTTCTGCTTCAGTGTTCCGCCCAGAGCACATATCACTCCTTTCCTTAATGCAAAAAATCTGCTGAAGATGAAAGCACGAAGACAGTTACATCTGGCCTCGCTGCTGTTTGGCGTTATTGCGACGCGTAGGCCACCGTATCTTTACAAAAAGCTGGTGTGGACCGCAGATATGAGCAAGTATCCCTAAAAATCGTGCACTCACGTCCTTGTCACTGCCAAGCACCGCACTGTCGCGTTTCGTGGATCCTTTAGGTTCGCGTCGAGTAAAGCTTGGAACAGCCTTCCACCACCTGTGCGTGACCTGGAAACGTTGCACTCTTTTAAACATCTTTATAAAAAATATTTAATTGCAGAACAAAAGTGTGGAAACGTACCTCCGGGGTATTCACGGGGCTCCTGGGAGGCTGTATCCTGGCGCTGAGGATTATCATCGAAACCTGGGTAGCAGCGAGGGTTGATTGACCATCTGCATGACTGATATACGTTATCGCATATATTGCTGTTGGGCGCACGCGCTGGTCAGGTCGCCCGTCAATACGCTTCTCCCGTGCAGTAGGTTATGTCATGGACGATATTCACTCTGCATTGAACCAAAACATATCACAATCTCGCCCATTTTATATCATCACTTATAGATTATAATAGGTACTCTTTAGTCATACATAACCCAAGTAAAAGAAATTCCATTCCATGCTGTTGTACGTGGCAAATATGACGTAACGGAACGGATGCATTCCGCTTGTGTCTCGGGGCTCGCGCACAGATAAACCACGCCGGTTCAACCGAGTTCGCAGAGCGGCGCTTCCACACGTTGTGTGCGCGAAACGTCATTTTATTATATTTATGTACTACATATTATGCCTTCAGTACCATTATGTATCTAATTTTTGTTTATTATACCTACACATTTCTATTTATTTTCATTACTATGTGTTGCTTCGTTTTTATTTTATACACTTGTGGATTATTATTTTAAGATAAGATAATTGTTTATTGTTTATTAGGCATCTTAAATTTTCTTCCTGTTATGTACTAATATTGATTTTGTATTTATTATTATTATTTTTCCTTGTTTTGTCCTTCTTCTTTCTTCCTATTGTATGTTATGTATGTGTGCACGTACGTCACCCAAGGCTCTGCCTGAAAACCAGCGCTGCAGCGGCTCCGGCCACTGCAGCAAATGCTGAGGTTGGGCCTTGTTGGCTACAGTATTTGTCATACTTGTATTTATGTCACTCATGTTTGATTTGTGTTCTGTGGCCAATAAAGAAATCTTTATCTTTATCGTATACGTTTGTGACAGATAAAAACAATCGAGCTGTCTATGTCTACCCATGGAAAAATAATTACGTATATTTATTTGGTTTTCACATGCAACGTCATCAAATATCATTATTGAGTTTTTCAAAGCATCTTTTGGGGAAATCACGTCTTTGTTATCGTTGAAAATGAATAATTTTGCATGAGGAACTTGTTTCATAACTTGTTGTAAAAAAACGTATTTCGGTTGAAACGCCGTTTTTTAATATAAATATATTTGTCTGAATTTAAGACCATTTTTATGTAGTAGTAAGTTAAGCATAATATTAGTTTTCCCACAATTCGAAGGACCACATATTACACTTCGGATTGTGTTAGGTAAGAGAGGACTTTATGTGCATTATTTTCTATTTTAATATTATTTATTTCTAAAGTGTGAGGTTGTTTGATGAACTTCATTGTGAGAATGAGTGTAAAGTATTATACACTCCTTTATATAGGTAGAGGGTATTCAATGTATTTCCAAATGAAACAGTATATTAGGTTATATATCATTTATTAACTTTTAAAGCATATTTTATAAAACTAATTATAATATTGTATTGCAATTCCGGTCATAGTATTAATATTTATCATAATAGTAATTATAAGTACATTAATTTTAATGAATACAAAACACTTATTTAAAAACTTAATGCTAATACAAAGGAATCTTTACATTGTATGAATTATAAATACATTTTAAAACGAATTAAAATATTGTATTACAATTACTCATATTATTCATATTTATTTCTTTATTATCATTATATTCATTATTTTTCTCGCATCCCAATTTATTACCTACTTATTTATATTCTCGTGTCACAATTTTTACCTACTTATAAATTATACATATTTATATTGCTAATATCTCACTTATTATGTACTTTATTATGTATCCGGGTATTCAAATCAATGACGTTTACCAATAAATATCGAAAAGATACAGATATCATTATGAAACGAATCAAAATATTGTATCATAATGACCCCATGGTAAAGTATGAATTCCATCTTTCTGGATCTGTCTTTTGTCGTCATTCTTGTCAAGAAGTTTCTTGTTTATCTGCTGCGTATATAGCACATGCTTTATAGATCTTATCAATTTCATGTTACATCTTGTATCAGTGTTTTTAAAAAGGGTTTCTTTGTAATCAGACATATTCAAACTATCAGTTACTGATTTCGTTATACCTTTCGCCTTTTTTGATATTTAAATTCTCACTTTTGATACTATATAACTTCGCTCGAAGACCAACGAATTCACTAATAATACTACCACCCATCTCATCTTTAAATAATCCAGGTACTTTCTCATTTCTCCTCGGTATATGATAAATATTATTTACAGTATAATTAC
>CM032493.1:9724541-9788562 GCA_019059595.1 Marasmia exigua | reverse complement strand
CACCTCCTTCCCATTCAAACCAAAGAGCTTCACTCGAGCTGTGGGAATCAAAACATTATTAGCGGGGTTTCCAGATAAAAGTACCACCGGACCTGGGGCCACTTCTTCAACGCAGTGAGTGATGTTCACTTTTCTTGCATTGCCCACACCGGAAGTGGAATTTGCATTTGCCAGGGTGAGAGTTTAAACATATGTGACACAGTTTTTTATCTTTGACAAAGTTAAGTCTATCACTGACTGCAAGCAATTTAAATTTGGGACAAGAAAATAATTTATGAGATGCAGACTTACATTGCAAACATTCCTTGGTACTCCTTGTAGCTGTAGCCAGCGCTACTTTGTACTTTTCAGCAGGAGGCAGCCGACGTGCAGACTCCATTGTAACGTATACGTTATTGATTTACAGAAGCAGCAATTAGTGCAAAGAGATTTTATTTAAAATAGTCGTATTTTACAAATAACCCTACTTAAATAACTAAACTTAAAACTATAAAAACAATAACTTAAAATATGTACTTGCAGAAGTAAATAAACATGATGATGAAACATTGATGTAAATAAACATAAAATATATACAACAAATAAACATTTTAAAATACATTATGTAAACAATAGTAATAAACTATATAAGTTACTCGATATAATTATGGAAAAAAGTAAACTAACTCAATATAGGATTTCATTCACTTCAACAAACAAACGCACAAGCACAAATATTTTATATTAATACTCGTCGCAGTCCGATTGGTCGCGCGAACAAAAGATCCTTAGCCTTGGGTCCGGTGACGTATGCGCCGCCCGTGTCTCAGAGCCGATGCGCTCGCCCACACTTGCCATCCGACCGTCCTGGAGATGACCCGTACTTGATTTCTCAATTTTTATTACTCGATACGGCTTAACGAGAAATAATTTCACCTCAAACTTAAAATTTATTGATCTACATAACTATTATCAGTGTTTTATCGTTCCATACTGGGTAAGTGTTGCACAGATCTATAGTGTTATAATAGTGCCTAGTGTAGAAGCTTCTAGAACTTACGTATCCCATGTTACGTAACTCCACATGGCGTGGTCACTTTCTAATTCTTCTATTTGCCACTTCATTTCTAATGTAATTAGCATAAAATTAGTTCTGCATTGTAGAATCTACTTTAATTAATTGATTTTCCAAAAAGAAATGTCATTATGCTTGATATCCTAGTAGTAGGTATTTTTACCTAACCTCATTCGCGACCCATTAAATCATTATTTTACACTGTAAGAACATTTAGCATGATTGCTTTTACTATAATAAGTCTGTTCAATAGAAATCAGTGCTAATTTTAATCATTTCCATGTTCATAATTCATATTAGAAAATAACATGAAAATCATACGTCATTATAATCATAATTCATCCATTATAAATATCATAGTGAACAAATAAGTAAAGTTAAAGTGGTAATTTTAATAAACCCCATTTTAGTTATACTTAAGGCGACGCATGAGGCGCGACCGCATGGCGTAGTGCGTAACCAAGCGGGTTCGATTCCCGGCCACATTAATCGATAAGTTCTCTTATTTGAATCTCTTTTACATTTGATCATTAAACATTTTAGCTACGTAGTATATTAATTTTATACCAAATAATAAATTACCAAGTACCTCTTTATTTTATAAAATACCTACCTCCATATTTTGTAATAACTTAGTTTATTGGTTAATTTTGAACATTATATATATTTAAATGATACTGTAGAACTTATTACCACATTAACTATTAACAACTGCAATTAATTAACTTGGTTTGTTTTCTTTAAAGCTATTTCTTTCATACCTACCTATTTTACATAACTAAATTAATATTTCTTAGTTAAGTGCCTAGCTTATTGGTTTACTATTTTCATTTCGTTAATTTATCATCATCATCTTTCTGCTTCATTGTTAAAAGACGTGCGATCTTGTGAGAATTTGCTATGCCTAGTCATACTACCGCTCCGCTACGGGTTTGCTTGCACATTAATTTATTTATTTGGCATACCTAGCTTATTCACGCAAGGTTGCAGTCTCACTTCATTTCATCCTTGCTCTCATTGTACCTGGACTGCAGCTTCCTCATCTCGCTTGCTAAATTGTACTTTAATCACTCTCAATCACCCCCTTTTTGGCTTCGCGTCTTCATCTGCAGTCCAGGTCGCCTAGTCGGCCATATTTATAAGACGTGTCCTTATAACGCGGTCCAGGAACACCCACCGGGTTGAGACATCAGGCTGAAATATAAAGAACACCCACCGGGTTCAGACATCAGGCTGAAATATAAAGAACACCCACCGACCCGAAACATACGGAATAAATACTCACCGAGTCAAAGGCGTTCGGAAGACTTTCTCAGAGTCAGAAGGTGGACCAACTGGATTGAGCCAAGGGGAGTTGTATTTCAAGAAAACAGGCTCAGACGACCAAGACCGCTAGGCACGACCAACCGCGACCTCTTATCTAACTTTTTCTAATTAAATAAATTACTTCTATTCATACTTCGCTTTTCTTTTCTTTCTTTCTTTGTCCCTATGTGACACCATTGGCACCGAAGATTGCTTGGCCGAGGTGTTTTCCAGGGCTGATGCTCGCCTATCCAAATATGAGAGTAGGTTAGCAACTGAAGGATCCTCATCTTGGTCTCGCTCCATGTGGTAATTATGGGCGCCGAACTCGTCAATCTTACGCATGAGAATTCCCAGCAGGATGGGGTCCCAGGCGGCAACATCTGCATCTAGATTTTTCAAAGATGTTAGATTCTGTTTTATACAAGAGACAAAATCCCTTAAATGCCTTGCTGTTACAAACTTAGGCAAGGATGCCAAATCCAAATGCTGGCTTATATGTTCCTGAACAATTTTGTACTTATTGTAGTATCTGTCAATGAGCAACTGCAAAGCCTTATCGTAACTGTCACTACAAAGCGGCAGATTTTTAATTAAATCAAGGGAGTGTCCTCGCAGGTATGACCTCAGGTAATATAGCTTTTGGATATTGTCTAATGAGGCGTCCTTGTGAATGATAGATTTAAACAATTCAATAAAATTTACATACTCATCATAATTTCCAGAAAAAATAGGTATTTGGATGCTAGGTAACTTAGTTTTGGAATGCCTAGTATCAAACTCCTGTGCACTTTTAGGTTCAGATATTGTTTTCAATTTCATTAATTGCTCAAACGAAATAAGAATGTTGTAATATTTACCTTCAGTCTGCTCAATTTCTTCACAAGGATTGTGAAGAAATTTTGCGGGGTCCCTCGCGAAAATCTTTTTATTATACTCTTCGTACTCTTCAAAAACCACGAGCAATTTATCACGTTTTATTGTAAGCTCCTCCAGCGAGCTTGAGCTAAGCTCATCCTTATCTTCTAGAAATTTACCTAAACGCGTGATTGCGCCCTTCACGTATCCCCTGCCTGCCTTCAATTCTTTTAAGTCCATAATGACAATTCAACAGTACCTACTACCTACAATAATTATATAAACACTAAATTCCAACAGTTACTAACTGCGCTCGTAACACACTTGCACTATAACACAAAACTCGCAGACGAATTATTTTCATAAAATCTCGCGTCCGTTGTTATTGATCGCAGCGATCGATTTTTCTCCTGCGCCTTCTTTTGCTACTTCCTAGCACCCGTCCGGTCGCAGAAATTCTTGCGTCCCGTTGTTTTGTTGCGCACTTTGTTTGCTAAAACGTCGAATTGTGCTTTGTTTCAATTGGCGATTGTTGACTCGTCGCGGTTCGGCTCAAGCGTCCAAAATGGCGGCCACCTTTCCTTGCACCAAGAACGTACTCGAACTGCGCGTAATTTTGATTATAGCGCCGATTTTCGATAGGCTCGCAATGAAGAGGTTTTACCTTCCAATAAAACCGCCATTGTGCTCCGAGCCTTGTCCGGGTTGAGGGTGAGAGAGGCCATGCCTTTTCTAGTGAAAACACGGTTTTTCGACTGGCAACACTGGTTTCCCGCCTTATTCCGCGTTTCGCGCCATGACTTCCTGGAATTTTTAACGAATTACCCCCACCAGAGTGGAGGTGTCTTGTGAGATGGCGCCTAAACCTTCCTCATTGTTCTCACCAGGTGTAATCGAATGCCCGGACAAGGCTCGGAGCACAATGGCGGTTTTATTGGAAGGTAAAACCTCTTCATTGTGCCTCCTCACCTTGTCCGGGTTGAGGGTGAGAAATGTTTGTTACCACCTGGTGAGGGGTAATGAGTGAAAAGAGCATATCAGGAATAAAAATATATAAGAGGTGGCTCTGTTTAAAATAATTTGTAAATAAATAGAAATCAGCCAAATTTTAAGTTCAAATGTGAACCAATATTTTAGAATAATGGTCATATTGTTGTAATAATAATAAAAATAATTGTATACTGTTACGAGTAGATCAGTTATTAAATTAAACAGTATCAAATAAACTGGACATATTTGGAATAGTTTCATTATTCGATCTTTTAACTTCTTTACAGTAGTGTTTATAAAAAGTAGAAGCCTGCTTCCAGTTGCCTTTGTTTAGAATACTATCAATTGATAAATTACATAGCCAATTATAAGAAGCTACAGCAGATCGGCTACTACCGGGGCTAGCATCTATACCTGCAGCTTTTAAAACGGTTTTTACCCAATTTGCAATAACAGTCCTGGAAGCAGACTTTGGTTCACCTTGAGTTGTAATAAAAAGTTGCTGAATTGAGCCTCTTCTATTAGCTGAAAGCTCCATGACTTTGCGAATCCAATATACTGGGTTCAGCAAATTATCACTATGGGGTATAAGCTTCCACCCAGATTGCTGAAATCTGGCGCAGTCAGTCTTAGACCCAAAAATAGGCCACAGTATAATATTAGTTCCGTCATCAACCATATGATCTGGTGAAATGTATAGAAGGGTCAAATCGTGAACGCGCCTTCCAGAAGCTAGTAATAAAATAGTTGCGCAACGTCTATTTGCCTCAAATAGGGAAATAGGGTCCGGATTATTACTTTGCATCCACTGGACTACCATTTGGGGATCCCAAATAGGAATTTTGTTTGATTTCGGCCTAGCATGAGACACGGATTTTAAAATTCGCCGAACAAAAATATCTTCACTTAATTTTTTACCTAAAAAAGGTTCACATATTGTTGATATGACGGATCTATGCAAGTGAATTGTGGAAGGAGCCAGGTTTTCCTTCAAATGCAAATGAGCCAAAAACCTTGCAAGGTCTTTAGCTTGTGGAGATATGGCGGAAATATTATTAATTTCGCACCATTTTACCCATCGGCTCCATGCTGGTTTATACGACAATAATGTAGACTTACGCCATCCGCTCATCAGAACAGCCCTTTCCTCGGGTGTCCAGTTCTGAAGGAGGTTGTCCCAGCTCCAATCAACCAGGCCTCCAGAATGAGATTGGCCACCTTCGGTAAAGTGTGGCCCGTCGCCATGTCCACTAGAGTTTCGTTCAAGTGTTCTAGTTGAATTGGCCTGCTGAGGGCACGGTTTTGGAGATCGGGTCTCCAAAAACACTTCAGCCACCGGGGCGCAATCACTATGAATAGACCCTTGCAACTGTTGAGATGTATCAACACCCTTGGCATAAGTGACGGAGGGGGAAACACCCACGCGAGCTGGTAGTTCCAAAACCTGCTGAAGGCATTGTGGAACACCGCTGCTCCGTCCCAAGGGTCCTGTGTCACGTAGTGCTGAACTACGTGTGCACGAGAAGATGCAAACAGGTCTATCTGCGGCACCCCGAATGTCCGAAATATCTTTGAAGTGGTCTCCGGTAGAAGATGCCATTCTGCAATGGGCTTGCCCCGAGACAGGCGATCGGCGATGCCGTTGTAGCATCCCGGTAAGTGTTGGTATGACACAATTATGTCCAGATCGTGGATGAGCCCACATATCTGGCGAGTTTGCTCCATGAGGTGAGCAGACTTCGTCCCGCCTTGGTTTCTCAAGTAAGCCAAGGCTGTGACGTTGTCCGACTGCACTAGAAGTTTGGCACCCCGAAGGTCCTGTGCTCTGACTTCTATTGCCTTTCGAATGGCTAGCAATTCCTTGAGATTGCTGTGCAAGTCCTGTTGGTGTGGTTCCCACTGTCCCGACAAGTAAGTGTCGTTTAATAGAGCTCCCCAACCATGGTTGGACGCATCGGTTACTAGATGGTGTGTGATTTGGGGTAAGTGAATTATTGAAAAGTCTCTTACCGACTGCTGCCACCAGTGTAGGTCTCTCACCACGGTTTCCGGCAGCAAGTATCGCCGTCTCGGATGCACTTGTCGGAGTAGACGCAGGTGACCCTGAAAATGTCGACAATGTAAACGTCCCTGGGGTATTACGTAATTGGCGAAGTTTAATTGTCCTAGAACTGACTGTGCCTCCTTCAGTGAACACGTTTTTCTCGAAAGGAGTTGCTGAAACGTCTTTCGAAGCTTGAGTACTTTCTTGTGAGGAAGGTACTTCCTGTTGTTCACCATGTCCCACTGAATGCCCAAAAACTCTAGGTTCTGAGTTGGACATAGCACGGATTTCTCTAAATTGAGAACCCAGCCAAGAGCTTGAAGAAATTGCACGGTCAGGGAAGTTTGCTGCTGAAGCATACTTCGGTTCTGATGGGCTATCAGGAAATCGTCCAAATAGACGATTATTCGCACTCCCGACTCTCGTAGCTTTCCTGCCAGGAAATTTGTTATCATAGCAAAACATTTTGGTGCGCATGCGATCCCAAATGGGAGGCATGTCATCTGATATAGAATTTGCCTGTAAATCAGTCTCAAAAAACACCGGTGACTTAGTGAAACATTCACGTGAAAATATGCCTGAGACATATCTATCTTTGTCAACCAATCCCCGGGCTGGAGGAAATTGGGAACTTCGAAATGAGAAACTAGGTAAAACTTTCTTACCGATATATACTCGTTTAGACTCTTTAAGTTGAAGACTGGTCGATAAGATTGGTCTGCCTTCGTGACCAAAAACATCGGTGATACAAAACTGGGAGTCATTGGTGCCACTTCGATAACATTGGACTCCAACATTTTTTGTATTTCTGTTGACATATGTAGGGTATCTAGTGTTTGGTGTGCGTTTAAAGTTGGTACAATCAAAGGAGGTTTTCTTAAAAATGGTATGCGGAAATTGGAAATTAACTTTAAAATTACAGGGGGAGCTAATATTACTTTCCACCTCTCGAGAAAAAACATCAGACGCCCCGCTTGAAAATGATAGTCAATCATAGCGGCGTCTTTTAGAGGAACCGCCGTGACGGTTTCCACTAGGTTTTTTAGTGTCTGGGTATTTACGCTTACCGCGAAAGGACGCTTCCCGTTGTGAGTTCCCTGAAGGTCCGGGTACTCCGGGTGCCCTGGTATCCCCAAGAAAAGGCTGGAAGTACTGGTTTCTCGAAGGATACCTTAATGCTCCCTTAGAAGGACCTAAGATTTTCTTTGTAGTCTGTGTCCTTTGAAAGACCTTACTAGGGCCTCCTTCTCTTTCGAGCAATTTATTAAATTCATTGGGCTCGAATAAATAATCTGAAGATGGGGGTATCTTTTTAAATTTATCAGACGTAAAGCTATTTGGGATAGATTTAAGGATTTCATTTCTCCGATTATTAATAATTGAAGCTCGTTTACCGCAAATTATTTGCATTATATCATGAGATACATCACTAAATTGCTTTTCTTCAACAAATAATTCGTTGATTTTAGCACTTAACTCTTCAAAAGACACAGACTCCAAACTTTTAAACCATGCTAATAAAACGGAAACATTGTTTTGCAGCGTTTCCCTTTGTAGAATAACTGCCTTAGACAGTGCTGACAAAGTGCGTTCAACCGAGGGTAGAAATTTATTTTTATCGAATGGCTTTAAATCGTCATTAGTTTCTAATTCAGTAAACCCTGACTTGGATAAATATGGTTTTTGTATGTCTATAAAGTTTATATTTAACCAATCGGTAGATTCAAATAATTGTAAAGATTGTATCATCTCAAAGTGATGTTGGTCAGTTTTTCCAACGCCAGGATCTTTTAAAGTAGTACGTAAGGATTTCAAAGAAAATTCCTCACTGCGTAGGGGTTCACCAGATGCAACAGGTTCCTTGGAGTTGCTACCCTCCGATACCACATCTGTTTGTAACCCGGTTGCAATTGGTTGTTCAGAATGACTATTCAAAAATTTATTCATAAAGTTTGTCAAAATTTGCACTTGATTACACAATTGGTTTAAAAGTGATAAATTGCTATCTATCTCGGACTTATCTTTATGTCTCCAGTTGGCCCTTTCCGTTGAGCTGGATGGACTTGTAGACGCCGAAGACGAGTAGCTGGATGATCTGCGTCTTCTTCTCCGCTGCCGTCGTCCTCGCCTACCAGTGCTGCCAGCCGCAGAGGTTTCCATTGTGTGCACCAAATTCGACACTATGACCTCTTAGATCGTGTTATCACCGCGAAATTCAGCAAAGCAATGAGGAAGGTTTAGGCGCCATCTCACAAGACACCTCCACTCTGGTGGGGGTAATTCGTTAAAAATTCCAGGAAGTCATGGCGCGAAACGCGGAATAAGGCGGGAAACCAGTGTTGCCAGTCGAAAAACCGTGTTTTCACTAGAAAAAGGCATGGCCTCTCTCACCCTCAACCCGGACAAGGTGAGGAGGCACAATGACCAATTTTGGGGTCAATTAAAAGGCCTTCTGAATGGACTGTAGTTTATTATGTCCGACGTTTTATAACTTACTTTAATTATTAAAATTAATTATAAAATACAAGAGCCCAAAAATGTGGACGAACAGCCCAGACGGCGGAAACGGAAGAGAGAGAGAGCATAATGTTGCCATCTGTCAAATTTAGATTAAAATTCTTTGTGTTGTCATCAACACTTTTATCATTTTATACAATATATTTCATTATCATTTTACTATTAGGATTGTTTCGAAAAAAAAACAAAACAAGTACTTATTTAACGTAAATTTCGTAGTAAAACAACAAACTTTCATAATGTTAGATAGTTACAAACATAAAAGACTGATTTTTGTTATAAGAATTTAATAAGTAACTGCTTAATTAAAAACTTATTAAATATTATTTACCATTGCACATTAATAAAAAAAATATTAAGTAGATAAGAAATCATTTAGCAATTTATAATCAGTTCAAAGTTCATAGTAAGGATTCTGTATTAGACTCATTAGATTCATATAAGGATCGGTTAGTGTAAACATGCAGAGGATTAAATTCCCTGCATGACAAACAAAAAGATTTAGCGTTCTATTTACGTTTAGTTTTTGTATTTTAGTGCCGATATAGTTGTGCATACCATATTACTTGCGTCATTTAGTTAGAGGTAAAAGCGGTAATAAGAGGTTTTTACAAACAATACCTACACGTGTGGGCTGATTGTGCTGCTGCACCAAGCCCGATAAATAACATTTTAATTTCGTATGTGTATTGTAAAGTAAGTACATAGGTCATATAGGTAATAGTTTCTTTACAATGCAATGAAAGTATGGTGCCACAGTATGATGTAAGGCAGTATATGATTAGAAGATCCAGTTTTTATTTTACTAGCTTTATGAAAAATCTTTTTGGAACTTTAAGTATTCATTTAGGTACAGCATGAAAGGATTTTATACATGGAATGAGAGATAAGTAAGCTGTTTGAAAAATCTTTTTGCTACATTTAGTTAGCAATTAGGTACAACATGGATGATATTTTGTAATTGGTTATGAGGTTTTATTAGAAAGGTTTTAGAATGAATGTTTGTTTATAAAAAAAAGAGTTGGGAATCATTCAGTTTTTAGTGGTATCATATGCAATTGGACTGATCACCCATGAGCTGTGTAACCTCCTATTAGCTGAATATTCATATTTTGGAAAGTTGTATTTATAATGAATAATTAAAGAGAATGATAGATAACATTTGCTCGAGTGTGCGGTACACAATTATGTTATGGTACATGGAGGGGCGGATCCTTCCATCGATCATGGTGCGAACGAGTTTTCCTCTGTGAGATGAGTTGGAGACCAAAAGAGGCTTAAAACATGACCCCCCAAATGGCACTAAATGTGACCATTGTGTATTACAAAAGACGTCTTTAAATAATTATAATGTACCAAAATAAAATGTATTGTAATAACATAATAATGCCGGGCCCAGGCGATATAAGCAAATAGGCTAAGTTCCTATGTTGCTAAGTGTACCGATCGCAATGCGAAGTATATTAAGATGAATAAACGAGCAAGAGAAGAGTGATCGTGTAGTAAAAGAAAAAAGCTATTTAAAGAAATTAAGGAGTTAACTAAATAAAAAGACAGAGATAAGTAAGATTGACAAATGATAATTATGAATGATTTTGGTAACACAGTTATCGATAGTAGTTTTTATGCGAACATTAAAAATGAGAAATAAGTGTGTATTTTATTTTAAAAGAAAAGGAGAGAAGTATTTTGAATAAAACTTTATTGAAAGATAGTAGTAATAAACCAATTGCTAAGAAATAAATATTTTATAGCATGAATAGAATAATTAACTAGATATTTATGAAATAAATAATAACAGAAGTTACTTACTTTACAATGAATAAAATTATGATGAATCATGAATTAAAGAGGAATTTATTGTTATTATTGCAATTTAAATACTAGACTTAATAGTTTATTTGAGACTATTTTTTCATTATGAAATATTTTTATAGTAATTACTCATATTTTTTTTTAAAAGGTGGTGTCTATAAATCAATTACAATAAATTGTAATTTTTAGAATTTAAATCCTGTCAGTGAAAATCAAACGCAATATTTATCCAAATTAATATGTGCTATTCAATTACATAAAATATGTACTTGACGGCGCGAGCAAAAGCGGAGCGGTAGGTGGCTCGTCACCGTCATCTCTTGATGGGGTTTCCATTTGAAATTTTCAAGTAAAAACTTGATGTAATGCCAAAAATTAAGTTATACACACACAGTATACTTGTGAACGTGACAGGTTCGATGGTACGTGACAGGTTCGATGGTTCGATGGATAATTTATCGCTCGGTTTACCCTGACTAAAGAGTTCTTATAAAATTAGAAAGATAGTCTCAATAGTTAATTAGTAATAATTGACGACCCGCTTGGAACAGTGGTTGTGAACGCTGCCTCTGGTCCAAGGGTTGCGGGTTCGGTCCCCGCACAGTACAAACATTTGTGTGCATGAACATGTCTGTTTGTATTGGTCTGGGTGTTTTCTATGTATTATACATATGTATTTACAAAAGAAAAGTATTATATGTATATATTTGTAATCCCACTGTTGATTCTGATATCCGTAACACAGGTGCTTGAGCTACCTATCTCGGAGTCAGATCAATGTATGTGATGTTGTGAAATATTTATTTATTTATTTAATAGTAAACATAACACATTATGTACAGTGAACGAAATTGGCAGTCATTTAGCCTTATAATCAATAATAACCAGACTTCTATGATCAGCCACTATGCCCCCATGGGCCATCCAACACACCACACCTCCAGTCGCACATTGCGCCCTGAACAACCTTCGATATGATTGCAGTTACAACAACGCTGGATGTACGGTGAAACATGTTCATACACCATCATCATAAACAATATCATTACGTGATTACCGCTGCTACAGCACCAGTTGCTCATTGCGCTCTATCAAACCTCTAACGGGGTCGCAGTTGCAACTACGCAGGTGCTGTAGCACGCGAAACCAAAATTAATTTCCTTGGTATGTGTATGGGCATAATCTTTATCACGTACTGTCAGAATCAGACTCTAGATCACAATTATTAAGTTCAGTTGGTATGGCACTTTTTTTCGAAGGCGATCGTGAGCGTGTTTGTAAGTTCTGTTATTAGTCAAAGATTTTAACGTGTATCGATCACCTTCAAGGACTTTTGAAAGGTCCTTTATATTTGGGATCTAAATCATCAGCCATCATTAAACTAAGAGGCCGTGCTACACGACCAATCATGAGTTCAAGTGAGCTTGCTTTAGTAACTCGATTCATCGTGCAATTTAACGCGAGTTGTACTTCTTCAAGAGCGTCCCGCCATGACCTATCAGAAGATTCTACTGATGTAAGCATTTCCTTTAACGTGCTCATCACGCGTTCGACTTGACCATTCGCACGACTCAAACCTGTCGCGATCAAATGTAATTGAATACCGTGCAGTTCACAAAAATCTTTGAATTCTTTACTCGCGAAGCATCGACCTTGGTCAGCTATTACACGCGTGGGAGCACCAAAAAGGGAGACACTAGATTTCAAGGCTCAAATAGCACTAGGAGTGTCGATACGAATTGTGTGATACAGAAGTACAAACTTGGTAAAAGCGTCAATTAAAACGATAACGTATTCCTTTTGGTCATTTTTGCCGCTTAATTTGCCGGTAATATCTACGTGCACAGTGTGCCATGGGACAGCAATTTTGGGTATTGGATGGAGTCTGGAACTTTCCCAGAGTGACATTTTGAAACTCTACATGTGATACAGTTTTCCGTGAATTTACGAACATATTTTGCCATTTTGTTAAACCAATAGTGCTCGTACAACTTCTCTAAAGTTTTATCAGCACTGAGATGCATTAGAGACTCGTGAACGTGATTGATAACAGCCCAACGGAAGGCGCGTGGAACTATCGGTAAACAACGAGTGCGGTTATTTCTTTGGACGCAACGGTGTAGGATGCCCGAACGTATTTTGTACGTTTTAGCAATGTCGAAAGGAAGTTGGTTTTCTTTCAGATTGACGACAATGGCCTGAATTTCCTCATCTCTCAACTGCTCTGCAAGTAGCCAGTTGTCAGACAAAGTGGTTATATTCACTAATTTTTGCTCAACTTTCTCAAAGCCATGTAGACTTCTTGTCACGCAACCCTCTGGCTGAGTCGCCCCCAGTAAAACCTAGTACTGGGGGCGACTCAGCCAGAGGGTTGCGTGACAAGAAGTCTACATGGCTCATTCGTTTACCTTCTCTGTAAATGATTTCAAAATCAAATGACTGCAAAAACGCCCAATGGCGGTGAACTCGTGGAGAAAGATTTACCTTGGCGCGACAAGCTTTGAGGGAGTTACAGTCGGTATCTACTACGAAATGTCGCCCTTGCAAATAATGATGGAAGTATTCAACAGCTTTCACCAACGCCAGAGTTTCCAAATCATAAGAGTGGTACCTTGACTCGGCGTCTGTGGTTCGTTGGCTGTAGGATTCCACTACGCACAACTGTTCGTCAACTTTTTGAAAAAGCATTGCCCCATAACCAAGAGAACTCGCATCGGTGTGCAATTCAGCTGGCAGGTCCGGATTGAAAATAGTGAGCATAGGTTTTTTCGTCATAATCGAAATAACCTTTTGTCGGACTTCCTCATGTTCGGTGGTCCAGTCGAATTGGACACTGGTGTTTAAACGAAACAAAGGGATCATAATTTGAGAAAAATTCATAATAAATTTACGAAAATAAGAGGTTAGGCCTATAAATTGCCTCAGTTGTGTAGCATTTTCGGGAGGAGGAAGTTTGGTAAGCCAGAGGAGATTTCGTAACCAAGAAACTCCACACGTCGCATTAGGAACGAACATTTTGAGATATTTAGAGAAAAGCCAGCATTGGTCAAGGCAGCATTACTTCTCGCAGTCGGATCAACCCCTCGTTGACAGTTTGAGATGGAATTAAAATATCATCCATATAAAGTGTAACCCGGCATTTTGTAAAATCTCGGATATTTGTTAACGTTATTATTTTGGTATGATTTAGGTGATAATTTGTCAAATAACGTCATCTGTTGGATATCGATAGATTCGTTTCGCTAATTAAAAATCAATCAATTAGGTACTTCTTCTAGTAAGCGCTAGAGGGCGCTGAGGAATATACTTTGGTTAAATATTAATACATAAAGGAGACCCTTTTTCAATTATGTTTTTATTATTTACTATGGTATAATTACATAGGATTCGGTTCACATTTCCTTATTTTGAAAATAAAATAAGTTAGACATTGTGAATCGTCTGATCGCAAATTAGTTGATAATAGCAGCCACATTGGTTCGCCGTCTCTTTTCTTCCTCCCAGGATACGGCTCCTGTTTTTGTCTCGTTCTCTCGCAGGAAGTTTTGACAGTTGCCATTTTGAAAGATCCCTTGTTCTTTTGGTTACGCGCGTGCTGGACGCACGCAGCGTTTGAAAATGTTTCGAGTAGAAACTGGTGTGGACGATGGGAGCCACCTGCCTCATGATGATGAGGAGGATTTTGTTTATTAATTAAATAGAAGAAGCCGCCGGTATGTATCTTCTTGAGAGTGAGCACATGTATAGAGAGAAGTGTCTTGACGTGGTGTCTTATTGGAATTTCTTCGTTTCAGCACACACCATCATGTTAGTACCCTTAGGGAGAGGAGGGGATTAAACCCATACATGAAATGGATTAAATCAAGGTAACATACACCAGGACCTCATGTCCACCCATGTGATCAGATAACCACACTTAGGTTCTCCTATGAAGTATATTCCTGACCTAAAGTCTTTGTTTCAGGGAAGAACTAAAACAGAACAAACAACAAACAAAACAAACTAAATTCTTATCTTTTCTGTGTTATTCATATTGTTTCATCGTGGCCGAGGAATAATGTCCACCATTTGATCGTTCTCCGGGAAAGGATGTGACCGGCATGGTTTGCAGGCCATAACATTGATGCCTCACCACTGCCAAGGAAAACCTAACAGACAGTCCTGGAGGTATAGTGCCTAACTAGGGATCCTCAGGTTAGAACGTTAATATATATTTTCTTAATAATCTTTGATGCCAGGGATACCTCGCTGCTCTGTATGACAGCCGCTAAGCCGGATTAGCATTTAAAAATGAGTAACTAATTAGTCTTTATTTGTGGTTTTGTTGGGAATGCGTTAAGGTCTGACGAACGTAACTGCGACCCTGAATGTATAAGTTTTAAGAAGTCTCATGTGTCTACCACTTATTTATTAGAGGTTTATCAAACCTAAATTAGGCTAAAAAGTACTAATATTGAAGTATACATAATTATAAAGATATTAATAAATAAATAAATAGCATGTAAATTTATATTTCTAGTTTCCTTTATTATAGGTACTTTCTGTACATCCATCTGGCAGAAAGTATGTATAACAAACCCTTATTTGTAGTAAATATCAGCTTCCTAAATTTCCTGTAGGCTAACTTAGGCTTTAGGTTGAGACCTAGGTATCCAGCCTTACTGTGACACCCTGGTATTATTACAATTCTTTCTGTAAGAAGAACCAGTCTTACAGTGGCGCCCAAATATTGGAATATTTCATAGTATTTATCATGAAATATTGACCAAACGCAATCCCAAGTAAAACTATTATGTATCCCAGGTGAAACTTTGTATTTTGTGTAGGGACTTGTGTGTATTTTAGAGTGTGCGGTGTGCTATATCGTATCATTTATTAAATTGGTGTGTTAGGTACATAATATTAATTTATTGTTGAACTTCCAACATTGTTTTATAATGCTTACTTTAAAATATTAATATTTGGTGGTTTTATAATACACCTTTTGTGTGATGTATTATGAGTATTGATGGTAAAGTATTGCTGAGTTACCTACACAATATAGTATGCATAGCTGTCATATTTTGTTTAATTAAATAATCTGTTTAAGAGTATTGTTTGGAGTTCAACAATCTGTTTTCCTTTAATTCAGGAAACATTATAAATACAGGCAAGTTGCCTTGTTGTTTTGATAGGTTATATTCACAGTTATGTACCTGTGTTGATATGCTACAAGCATCAATGGCTACAAGTTAGCAAGTATGTAAACATTATAAGTCTTAGAATAGCATACGTCAGGGTTCGTATTCTTTTAAGCAAATGTTAATTATTTACTATTTACGTATGTACAACTTTGGTTGTTAATAATAAACTTGACACATTCTTCTGTTATTGAACTGAAATAACTAAAGCATACACTTGTACTGTACATCCGAACTTCCCAACTATAGAAGTCATAATTATACACATTCACTAAGCATTCTATTACTCGCAGTTATATTATTGTAAGTATTATTGCATTGTTTTGTTTACGGAGGTAAGTTGTCATTTTTTAGAAATGTCAAAATATTAACCTCTAAATTTTGTCGTCCGTTCGAAAACGAAAAGGAATAAACTTTTATACAGCCAAGTCTGTAATATTGTGAAATAGAATTTATAAATAATTAAAAAATTTGAAAACGTTGTAATAAATATACAGGGTGATCGAAACCTAGTAAAGTTTAATACAGGTTGATTTTTTTTTTAAATTTAAATATTTAAGTGCGTATACAGGATGTTCGAATGGATGTTTTTTTGCGGAACTGCTTGAGTAGCAAATTAAGGTTGTAACTGTTATTGGCGTTTAGAAAATAACATTAAGATGGTAAATAACTATGGTACTCCCATTTCTTTAAATAAAATAAATGCAGTGTTGTGCTATAATGTAATGATAATGTTGCGTATCGATCGTTATAATTTTGATAAGTAGGCATTTGTTTTCACGCTCTATTGTAAAACGCTTTCCCACTAAACTGATTTTTTTTCTCAAAGTAAAATTAAGTAACCTTAATTAAAATGGATTTTGTTGTATTAGGAATGTACGGTACGGCACGGTAGGTATATCGTAAGTAATACGAATGTTTAGTCATGTTTGTGGGTTTAGGTGAATATGTTTGTGTCTACAGTTATTATTCGGTACGCAGGGGATATTCAGGCGTGATTTTTTCGTTTAGTCAACACCAAGAGATATCTACCCACATTTTTTTTTCGAAATGAGTAAGTATTGTTTTCATAGTTTTGAGACGTAATAAAATAGGTAGTATGGTATGACTAGTGATGAAGGATTTTTGTCTTTTGAATACGTAGATTTGCCCTTAGATAAGCTATTAGCTCAGGTGTGTGCAATTTGTAATGCGGTTTTCTAGCTTATTCGTGTTATATCTGAAACCGTAATTACCGAAAGATGGTTCAATTATCGGGATTGGAATTTCATGGTTGGTTGGAGAACTAAGTTCAAGTATGCCACTAATAAAGTCTAGGGTGTAGGTATTAAACAGTTGTCATGAATGCTACCTTATGTTGTTTTTGTTTCGGGTAGCCAATACTGTTACTGACCCATGTTGGGGTCTTCGTTTTTTTTGGCAAGGCGAGAACCTGTTGTTGTCAGTTAGGTCTGGGTTCTCAGCCGTAGGACACTTTTTAAGTGTGTTGTTGGACTACAGTTTCCAACAACGACGCCAAGGCTACCCTTCTCGTTAAGAGAATGGTTTAGGTTAAGTGTAGGTTATTCAATTTCGTCTGTTCTTAGGAACTTAACCGTTTTTTTTTTCTACTACCAGTGATGGTTTAGTATGTTTTTGTTAGAACATGAAATATGTTTCTACATTGTTGGTATACTCGCACATAGTGTTTTCTATAGTGTCGTAGTATTTCTTTCTATGCTTCGTCAGGTCACATCTACCAAGGGTTTGATGCGATGACGCCCAAGTTGTTTGTGGCTAGCATTTTTTTTTGTCGGGGAACGTGGGTTCACGACTTGTTTATAAGGATGATATCATGTGTTTAGTACACTATTCCTTTGGTTGGTTGTTGTTGCGATGACGCCGAGTGATATCGGCCAGCAGCACGGTGTGTTACGCGAGTTCACACATTTGTTGGTATGGGCCTTGTAGCCATACAACATTTTTTTTAGGTATCGCCTTGTTAGGGATACGCAACCAACCTTGTATTGTTTGTGACCTTGAGTAGATTGTGCACCAAGACTTATTTTTGGGGATTCGAGTGGAACTGGGAGTTTACAGGATTCACTCTACGGGGTTATTTTGATTGCAGGTGGCAGGCAGTAATGTTTAAACTGATGCTTACAGGTATGTTACAGAATGTATGAATGATGATTGTGTGAAATTGTTGGGTTTGCTTAGGCTCGTCGAATAGTAGGAGTTCAGGTTATTTAGTATTGTGTTGGCGTAGTCCGTCCTAGTAGCGTGTTGTACGATCGCGTCAGCGTCGTCAATAATGACAAGTCACACAAGTTTTGTTGCGCGTCACATTCGTGACAAAATGCGCCTTATGCGTGGTATGGACCCATTGCATTGTTTAGTTACGCGGCACTTTTGTTTGTGACAAAATTCATATTTGGTGGAGAAAACCACATTAAAAAATAGTAAAGTTGAGTAATCGCTGTGGCGTTACCAACTGCTTAAGTAACTTCGATATACTGGGGTCATAATATGTATTGTGCATTATTAAGTCTTAGGACATGTCTTTATGCATAATGTATAATAATTAGTTAAACTCGATTAGGGAGTTTCATTTAATCTTGTGTCGTTTATAACGTAGTATCGAAGCAAGATTGTAGTAAAGGTAGTAAGTATATAAATTATGTTAATAAAATAAGATATTAAATTCGTTGTATTTTGCATCACATGGCCAAATTCCAAGACAATTTTATGTTTAGTCACGTTAGGTATTTTGAAAGGATATTACTGGGACATGTACCGGACATGAACCTGGTTGTCTGATGATGAATGAAAGCAAGAGTGATATTTCTACGGTATGAAAGTATATGAGTACAAAGGAATTTGCCCATGGTGATATTGTCTTGAAGTGGTGATCACGCAGGTAAGTTAATAAGGTTAGTCATATGAGTACTGCTACATTGGTACTACAGATTTTACTACAATGCTGCTTACAGTTTAGTATTGTTTATTTCTTATAGTGATGTGTCACGTCGGGGTCGACGTTTTGTTTCAAGAGGGGGGGTATTGTAACCCGGCATTTTGTAAAATCTCGGATATTTGTTTACGTTATTATTTTGGTATGATTTAGGTGAGAATCTGTCAAGTAACGCCATCTATTAGCGTCAACTTTTATTAATTGGAAAATTGATTAGGTACTTCTTCTAGTAAGCGCTAGAGGGCGCTGAGGGATATACTTTGGTTAAATATTAATACATAAAGGAGACCCTTTTTCAATTATGTTTTTATTATTTATGGTATAATTACATAGGATTCGGTTCACATTTCCTTATTTTGAAAATAAAATAAGTCAGACATTGTGAATCGTCTGATCGCAAATTAGTTGATAATAGCAGCCACATTGGTTCGCCGTCTCTTTTCTTCCTCCCAGGATACGGCTCCTGTTTTTGTCTCTTTCTCACAGGAAGTTGTTTTGACAGTTGCCATTTTGAAAGACCCTTGTTCTTTTGGTTACGCGCGTACTGGACGCACGCAGCGTTTGAAAATGTTTCGAGTAGAAACTGGTGTGGACGATGGGAGCCACCTGCCTCATGATGATGAGGAGGATTTTGTTTATTAATTAAATAGAAGAAGCCGCCGGTATGTATCTTCTTGAGAGTGAGCACATGTATAGAGAGAAGTGTCTTGACGTGGTGTCTTATTGGAATTTCTTCGTTTCAGCACACACCATCATGTTAGTACCCTTAGGGAGAGGAGGGGATTAAACCCATACATGAAATGGATTAAATCAAGGTAACATACACCAGGACCTCATGTCCACCCATGTGATCAGATAACCACACTTAGGTTCTCCTATGAAGTATATTCCTAACCTAGTCTTTGTTTCAGGGAAAGAACTAAAACAGAACAAACAACAAACAAAACAAACTAAATTCTTATCTTTTCTGTGTTATTCATATTGTTTCATCGTGGCCGAGGGATAATGTCCACCGTTTGATCGTTCTCCGGGAAAGGATGTGACGGCATGGTTTGCAGGCCATAACATTGATGCCTCACCACTGCCAAGGAAAACCTAGCAGACAGTCCTGGAGGTATAGTGCCTAACTAGGGATCCTCAGGTTAGAACGTTAATATATATTTTCTTAATAATCTTTGATGCCAGGGATACCTCACTGCGCTGTATGACAGCCGCTAAGCCGGTTTAGCATTTAAAAATGAGTAACTAATTAGTCTTTATTTGTGGTTTTGTTGGGAATGCGTTAAGGTCTGACGAACGTAACTGCGACCCTGAATGTATAAGTTTTAAGAAGTCTCATGTGTCTACCACTTATTTATTAGAGGTTTATCAAACCTAAATTAGGCTAAAAAGTACTAATATTGAAGTATACATAATTATAAAGATATTAATAAATAAATAAATAGCATGTAAATTTATATTTCTAGTTTCCTTTATTATAGGTACTTTCTGTACATCCATCTGGCAGAAAGTATGTATAACAAACCCTTATTTGTAGTAAATATCAGCTTCCTAAATTTCCTGTAGGCTAACTTAGGCTTTAGGTTGAGACCTAGGTATCCAGCCTTACTGTGACACCCTGGTATTATTACAATTTCTTTCTGTAAGAAGAACCAGTCTTACAAAAGGATAAAATAATTACTTGCTTGGACCCCTAAATCAGTGTTAGCGAGGACCCCTAGGGCATTGGACACAGCGCGCTGGAAAACACTAGGTGCGTTACGTAATCCGAAGGGCATAGCTAAGTATTCAAACTGCCCTTCGGGGGTTATGAAAGCAGTTCGTTCAATACTTTTAGGGTCCTTAATAGGGATCTGATTGAATCCGCTAGCGTAGTCTAAGCACGTGAAATAATTTGCACCATGTAAACGTGCAATCTGGTCATCGATACGCGGCAAAGGAAACCGATCGGGAATCGTATTTTCATTTAATTCGCGATAATCAGTCACCATACGCCATGTTCCATCACACTTATCCACAAGTAATATAGGGCTTGCGAATGGAGAACTACTTGGTCTAATTATATTTGCATTCAATAGTTCGTTTATTTTAGCACGCACTATATCTAGCTCATGTGGGCTGAGCCGATACGGACGGCGGTAAACGGTACGCGTAGGCTCTTTAAGTCGAATTTTTAATTCACCTGTCGTTACTCGTCTGAGTGGCAAACCGTCAATAAATGCAAACGAAAACTCTGTCAACAAATCAACAAGATTATCTCGTAACGCGCCCGGTACGTTAGTAGCGAGTGAACGAAAATCTATTTCCGTAATTGCACTAAAACAGTCAACCGGTTTTGTAATTGATAAGCGCGCGCTCGATAAGTTAACAGTCAGTCCGAAGTTTAAAATATCTGAACCTATCATAATATCGTAAGGGATACGTTCGTCTGGCAAAATAAGAAACAACAAATGTAAACAATGCCCGTCGATAATTACAGGACATGAAATCTGTTCGGTACAATAGATGCAAGCGTTACCTACACCTGTTAATCGCACGTTAGTTGCACTCCGCACTCCTGAAAACCGGTTTGCTAAACTTAGCTTAACAAGAGAACACTCAGCGCCACTATCGAAATCAAATGGGTACGACTCACCCGATTGTGTAAGTTCTCCGCGCACACCAGAGATCTCGCAGATGTTGACCCGATATTCAAGTGCAGCACCGCTGGCACCATTGACTCCGCCACCAGGGTTGACTCCGGTGACGACTCCGTTGCTTTCTTTCTTGATGCAGTTGGGAGCAATGTGACCTTTTTATCCACAGCGGTAACAGGTCACAACTTTTTTGTCTTGGGTGTATCTTGAAGACGACAATCCTTGTGTATTTAGTGCTGTCTTATTTCTGGAGTAGCAATCAACCGCTTTGTGTCCAAATTTATAACAATGATGACAATGAATTTGTTTGTTCGCATCTTGTGGAGTGAAGTTCATTCGATTTCTTTTAATCTCTTGCGTGAAGTTAAATGTGTCTCGTTCTGGCTTGCGTTTTAAAGAAAATGCTTGCACTCCCTGGATTAACTTCGTCCTTGTTTTGATGTCTGTTGTAAACGCTAAGCGATTCAATCTACCGTCAATTTGTGCTAAATGTGCGAGTACGTATGAAATGGCAATTTCTTCAGACTTCATGTCTTTCCATTTTGCCATAAGGGATGTAACAAGACGACTGGCATATGCAGCAAGATTTTCCCTTTCTTTAGGTCGACTGTTATTCATGTGAATGATAGTGGCCGCGCATGTTTCAGCAGCATCGTAACGGGCCAAAAACAGGTTTTTGAAATCTTGCCAGGTATGAACCTGAATGCGCGACGTATGAAAGCCAAGTTGATGACGATCCCTTTACAGCTTTACTGAGCGCGATGATAAGTGCTCCTCCTTGTAGGGGTTGTTCAGTAACAGATATCCACAGTTGAGCACCAGGATCGTGGATTAGCATCCGTAAGGTCGGGGTTGAATTCTGGCAACTTGATTGCGACGGAAGGTGAAGCTGGCGGTCGCATGGCTTCAAACAGGCGTATCATATTCTGATTCTGTTGTTCAAGCAATAGCTGCAACAAGGTATCCGAAGAAGAAGGGGCTTGACCGCATCCCACTTCTGATGACGGCGCGAGCAAAAGTGGAGCAGTATGTGGCTCGTCACCGTCATCTCTTCATGGGGTTTCCATTTGAAATTTTCGAGTAAAAACAGGTTCCGAATCAACTTGATGTATTGCCAAAAATTAAGTTATACACACACAGTATACTTGTGAACGAGACAGGTACGAGTGTTCGTGACGTTGGTTGGGAGAGAAGTGTACTATGACTCTTCATCGACTCTTTCCTCGTGTAATGGCGCCAAAAGCGATACTGGCGTCACCACACTGCGTTCACTGCACTTTACAAAAACAAATTGACAGTTGAATTTTACATCCGGTACCACGCAATCAAATCAGAAACTATAATGTTGCCAATATATGCACTCGACGACAAAATATAATGTTGCCAGTATTAAATGTTAAAACTGATTAGGTGTTAAACTTTTAGCCAATTTATCTAAGCTGGTTGATAGGAACTTAAGAGAATCAACAAACCGCAACTGAATGCATTAATCTCTTGATACTTGTATAAATTTTGTAAATGAAACATAAGATTCCTTGTTTTTTGCTATTATGCTCAGTGCGCCACGAGCTTCTCCTAGACTTTTAATAAAAAGATGACAGTCGTATCCCGAAAGATTGTAAAAAAAAAAATTGGCACAAATCTAGGTATTTTGTACATTAAATTACAATAGTTATGTGTCGCTCCCCGATATTTCCCAGTCAAATGGCAGTGATCTCTAACTCTATCGGAAAATAGTAAATTGTGACAAATGTGACATCGAGTAGCTGATTTAAAATCAATAGCTACTTCTTCGTGAAAAATTAAAGGAAGTGTATTTGAGAGTTGGTCGTTAATCCATTGAACGTCACGATAAATACTTTTGACAAATTTATCAACACAATCTAATCCCCGGTATGACACAAAGTGGTTTTTACTGGTGTCGTAAGAACAAACTATGTAGTAAGCAAAGGCAATAGGAACGTGAACCTGACAGTCAGTGGTGCTCGCGGCGTTCGGGTCTGCGTCACACCCCTGCACGGGAACTAACATAGCTTCGAAATCAGAGTAAATTACAAAAGGCACATCCTCTTTCCGACCATAATTCTTAAACTCGATTATGGAACCCTTCTGAGGCAGTTCTGCCCTGGCACCAGCATATATATGAGTATTTATTTCAGCATTAGATCTAAAAAATAAAAGGCAATCATCACAAAAGAACAATTTACCGTGATGCTTGGTAATTTGGTTCCTCACTAAACGAGATAAATGTTTTATCAAACAATAATGAGATAAATTATCGGATACTGACCGGATGGTGCAATTGGTAGTGACCCAGCCTCTTACGTCAAAGGTCGTGGGTTCGATCCCCACCCTGGACAAACATTCGTGCGATGAACACTTGTGTTGGTTCAGTGTCTGGGTGTAATATATGTATTTAAGTATATATTTGTGTTCCTCTGTTGTCTGATATCTGTAACACAAGTGCTTAAGCTACTTAGTACGGAATCAGGTCAACGTAGCAGATGTTGTGAGAATTATTATTATTGTTATAACTTGTTTTGTTCTAATAATAATATATTTTTCGGTTTTTCTGTTTCGTTTGCTATTGTGATCTGTACAACGGTCCCGTTATTTGTTTGTCGTTTTCTAATCCATACACATTTATCTTATCCTATCTGTTAGGGGGTCATTTTCATGGGGCACGTCGACCCTAAGGGATCTTTTGTACCTTCCCTATCTTTTGCGCTCCTACTCACGAAAGATTCGTTTCATCAGCGTCACGATGTCTTTCGGATTGAAGTGCCTGTAGTCTCCTGGTTTAGGATAAGCGTTACCTAGAAGACACATTCTGCCTCTGGCTAGTGAGTCGCATTCACATAAAAGATGTTCTATGGTTTCCGTCTCCTCCTTGCATGCTCTGCAGTCGCTGTTCGATGTTATGTTTATCTTCATCAGCATTTTGTTCGTTGCATAATGCCCTGTTAACGCTCCTAAGAGCATCTTTGTCTGTTGTCTATTGCCGCCGAGAAGATATTTTTTCCATATCTTCGTATTGTCTCCTATGAAGGCCTTTGAATGTTTCATTCCTTGTTTTTTCTTCCATTCCTTAGTTTGCTCTTCGTATACATATTGCCGGAAAGCCATACTGATGGTGCAGCTCGACAGTCCAACAAAAGGTTCCGGTCCAATGTATTTTGCTTTAGAGCCCTTTCTTGCTAGCTCATCTGCCTTTTCATTTCCTGTGTAGCCCTCGTGACCCGGTATCCACAATAGCCTTACCTTGTTGTGTCGTCCCAAGCAGTTAAGGGTTTTGATGGCATCCCACACCAACTTAGAGTGCACTCTCGGCTTGGCCAATGCCTTCAGTGCCGCTTGGCTGTCACTAAGAATGTATATAGTACGATTCTTTGCTTTAAGGTTTATGTTCCTCCTTGCACATGTGATTATGGCATATGTTTCAGCTTGAAAAACTGTTGTCATTTTTCCCATACTTTGACTTTCTTCATAGTTTTGTCCGTAAACGCCTGCTCCAGTACCTGTCTCCATCTTGGAACCATCTGTGTACCAGATCAGACTGTCCTTTTCAGGTTTTGGTGGGTTCTTTTTCCACTCTTCTCTTGAAATCCTTTTGAAACCTATATCTGAGACATATCTTATCATATCCCATTTGGGTTATCCTGTTGAGATAAGGTGCCTCGTTCCATTTAGTGTGTCTGGTTCGAGGTTTGTTCTCGTCCGATATTCCTGCTATTTTCAGCCTTTGAGCAGCTTTTCTTGCCTCCGTTTCTATCACTATATGCAGTGGAGGAAGGTCTAGCAGGAGCTCTATTGCTGCAGTTGGAGTTGTTTTGAATGCTCCCGTGATTGCAAGATATGCCGTTCTCTGCATCTTTCCCAGTGTATCCCGGCAGGTCTTTAGCCTTGTTCTGTACCACCATACAATGCTACCATAAGTCAGTATTGGTCTGACCATCATCGTGTATATCCATCTTAATATCTTCGGCTTTAGTCCCCATGTTTTACCATAGGTTGTCCGACACATATTGAGCACCCTTAGAGCTTTCTTAATGGCGTTGTCCATGTGGCTGCTCCAATTTAGTTCTTTATCTAGGATCACACCTAGATATTTAACTTCTTTCGAACTATGAAGTTGTGTTCCATATAGAGTTGGTGTTTTGAGACCCTCCATTTTTTTCCTTCTTGTAAACGGAACTAGCGTGGTTTTCTCTGGATTCACGGATAGGTGATTTTTGTTACACCATTCTTCGAGAATCCTCATTGCATTTTGCAATAGTACTGATACCGTACTGGGAAATTTCCCATTTATCATGATGACTAGATCATCTGCGTATCCAACTGTGAACAGAGGACCTTCATTGAGTTTTTTGATTAGTGTATCCACAACCAAGCTCCAGAGTAAGGGGGATAGGACTCCCCCTTGGAGGCATCCTCTTGTGGTCTTCACAACTAAGTTCTCACCTTGTAGTTCTGAATGGATTATTCTACCTCTAAGCATGCAGTCTATCCAGCTACAGATAGTCTCCGTTATGCCATGTTTTTTTGCTGCATTCCTTATAGACACAAAGGTTGTGCGGTCAAAGGCCCCTTCTTTATCAACAAAAATACTTAGACACAATTCCTTTGATTCCAGTGCGGCCTCTGCCCTACTCACTACGTGGTGTAATGCTGTTTCTGTTGACTTTCCCGGCTGATATGCACATTGCAGTTCATGCAGCGGAAACTTCCTTAAAGGGCCATCCCTTATATGTTTGTAGATCATCTTCTCCAATGCCTTTAGCAGAAAGGATTGAAGGCTGTTTGGCCTGAACGCCTTTGGTTCTTCGTAATCCGGTTTTCCTGGTTTGGGTATATATATTACCTTTACATATCTCTATCTTTTGGGTATGTATCCAAAAGCTACGCATGCTCTGTATAGCCTACATAGGTGTGGATTTAGAGTAGCAATCCCATGTTGTAGCACGATAGGATATATTCCGTCTTGTCCAGGCGCTTTAAAAGGTTGGAAACTCTTTAGCGCCCAGCTGACTTTGTTTTCGTCTATTACATTTTTTGCTGTGAGCCAATCGCCCTTAGCCGTTTTCCTTTTTTGGTCTTCTATGCTGATAGCATCCTCTGTCCCTTGCAAGACCTCTGAACCGGGGAAGTGGATATTCGTCATTATCCTTAGGGTTTCTTCCCCAGTCTCTGTGCATTCCCCATTTGCTTTTTTCACCGTTACTAGTGGAATAGCTTTAGAAATGGAGATTGCCTTTGTAAGCCTCATCCCCTCTGGGATTGAGCATATCTTTTCACAGTGCGTTCTCCAAGCTTTCCTTTTGGCTTTACGAACCGTACTGCTGTAACGCGTAAGTGCTTTTTTGTACTGTGTGAAGTCGTTCTTGCTCTTAGCCTCATTGAACGCCCTCCTTGTTTCTTTTCTAATTTGAGCCACCTCCTCGGTCCACCATGGTAGCCTTTTGCCAATCACTTTGCCTTCTGCGCAGTTATCCTGCCACGTCATAGCCAGCGCATTTGATATCCTGTCAGCTTCCAGCTCAATATCTATGATTGTATTTAAATTGCTTTCAGGTTTTCCTAGTACTGATCTTAAGTCCGTTTTGAAATCCTCCCAGTTTGTGTTCCTAGGATTCTTCCTTGGTACAGTTACAAAGGTTTTGTCTCCTTGTACCTGAAACATATGTAGTTGTGATCCGAAAGTGAGACTTCATCTGATACATGCCAGTTTTCAATATTTGACAACGCTCTCGCATTGGCCAGCGTCAAGTCTAAGACTTGTGACCTCTGGGTATTGAAGAAAGATACCTTATTGCCTTTATTTATGATATGCAAAGGACAGCTTACCAGATAGTCAAACAACTTTTCCCGTCTTCTGTTGATCTCTGACCTCCCCCAGACTACATGATGTGCGTTGGCGTCGCACCCGATAACGAGCTCCCAGTTCTCCCAGCTGACCTGGCTTGACCTACCAGGTCTTGTAGCTCCTGTGACGCGGGTTCCGCCTCTTCGTATGGAAGGTAAGCTGATGCCAATACATGCTTCTGCCCCTCTTCCCCTCTGTCCCCCCCTTCCTTCTGGATTCTGACTACTACAACAGATCCCTGTAACAGAAATTCATTAGAGGCACCACATTTATTCTGTATGGTATATACCACACACGGATGCTAATAGGGATGCTGAGGGGTGGTGACTCCGAAAAGAGCTAAATAACCGAACCCGTAGAGCGTTGGTTGAACACTGATTTATTGCTATTTAAAATGAAATTGCTTAGTTGTAAGAAATACATGTGAGTGACGTACGATTAATCTAGGTCAAGTGAAAAATATAACAATATGATAAAATTAGGTATGTGCGGTTGGCCCGTACATCTTGCCAGACAAAGAAGAAAAGAAGGAGCAAAAGAAGATTTTAACAATTGAATGTCTAAAAGAATAATCAAGAAAGCTTTAACAATGATAAATTCAAAGCTATGCAATTATAACAACTTCTAACTGGATAGAATCGTAATAAACTGATTTAATTAAACAGGTTAAATTATGTACAAACGACGATAAAATTAAGTAAACAAAATGCAATTGTGTAAATAACGTATTGAATAGAAATATTGTATAAGTAGTTTAGTAACAAGTAAGTAAGTATAAATAAAAATAACAGTTCATTGTCCACATGTCACTTAGCTGTCCTGGCCCCCGTCTGGCCTGATTATTTCACCATAGGATTCACTGGGAATGGGAATCGACACTGATCGCGGGGGTTTAGGAGGCGCGGTGCCTCTATTTGCACTTAAAATGCCCATGCTCACTGACCTATGTAACTCACTACACTTATTACGCACTCGATGTTCGTTGGATGCACGAAGTCTCTCTGCATATGCTGAGGTCTCCCCACCGGGAGGTGATGATGGAATCCTCGGAAGCTCAACGTGCCGGAGCCTCCTTCTTCTGATACGATATACACCTATTACTAGGGCTGATACTAGTAATATTGCGATTATCCCATAACTAATGGAATATTGATGGATGTCGTGGATGCTGAGGTCAGATACTGACTCTTGCTGCTTCAAGTCATTTATTTGGCCCATAATCTGACGGTAGACTTGTTCGTGATTTTCTGACGTAAAGTTGTATATTGGCGCCGAGGTATTTAGGATGGTATTCAAAACAGACATGTCTGGGGTTCGATGCTGGGCAGTATATTTATCCTTTTCACAAAGTCATTATGAGCATAGATCGTAAATGTGTCTCCCTTGAGTGTGCAGCCTTGACCTATATCAATAAGGCCATTGCCCACCAAATTATTTAATGTCATGCCAGCTGGACAAAATGTGCGAACGTTGCATTGGGTGCAACATGAATACAACCAGACATTCTGCCGGCGTAACTTGACCCATCTATCCTTGCACGGCGTTTGTTCATAGATACAGGGTGAAGAATGTTTGCCTGCATTTATTAAAGTAAGATTGCATATGTTTTGCTTAAGATCGAGGTCATAAGTAGGTTTATCTATAGTGCATAATATTTTATCTTCTGATGCGTGAAGACAAGCTTGCAGGTCATGATCATTTAAAAATATAACCACATCTTTACGTAGATTAAAAGCTAGATAGGGGTAGGTAGGTAAGGTAAGATAGGAATTTCCTGCTTTATTACGGGGAATAGTTATGATTTTATCGAGCTCATATACTTCGTTGCTTACCAGTGGAACTTTAATTTCGATAATTAGGTATTTTTTGTAAATTTTAGCGAACACCTTAAGTAATTTATATAAGTCTCTTATGTTATCGTCCACAGGTACCTTCAAATCATCATGTAGTTGTCCCGATATAAAGTTGATTTGTTCCTCTAGTTGTTCGATTGACAACAAGTGTGTATCGATGCGACCGTGAGTGATATCAGTCACGGTATCGATAAGAGAGGACTGCATGCGCCTCAGGTTCCCCAGGATAATGAATGCTGCTAAAGCTGATGATGTTATGTATAAACCGTTGCTAGCGTCAGCGCGTAATTCATTCAACTGTGTGGACATATCTCGCAAATGATTATTTATTGATGTAAACTGAGTATTCATGTTTTTTTCATTTCGCTGTATAATATTATATTCTGCTTCTATAATTATAGTTTGATTTTTAATTAGCTGCTTAAGGTGATGTTCGTTGTATCCAATTTTTTCAATGTCTTTGGCGTATTGCTGTGCGAAGTTGTCATCTAAGATTCCAAATAAATAATTTGCTGCGGACCCGATACCATTTATCAATCCTCTTTTCTGACGTCTGTTCTTGGAGCTGCAGAGTAGGTGGTTGTAGTGCTCAATCTCGGTCAATTCATGTGCAAGCTGATGTGTAATGCCTTTGTATTGTGTGTTAGATTTCATTCTCATACCTTCTAGATGCCGTACGTAAATCTCCATATCAGATATAGCCTGCCAGTAACCAGTAAGATTGTAATAGACTACTAGCCTCCACTCGTTACGAATGTACTGTACATTTGAAATGTTGTCGAAGTATAAGCCCTTGTTATCTTCGAGCGTAGTAGTGCTACTGCTTATAACGTTTTGCTGTAAAGTTGGAGGGATTACCATAGCAAATAAAAGAAGTGCCAGGGAAATGAAATTTGTTAGGACGCTACGTTTACCTTTGGTTAACCTTTTCTTACCGCTTTCAGATGCTGGAGCTTCATTATACTTAGCAGGAGTAATGTCATCTTCTTTTGAGACAGGTAAAGGTACAAGCTTAGTTATAGGGCGCTTGAGAATGTTATTCTCTGTTTTGATAGAGACCACCCTGATGTATCCCACCCTGATGTATCCATCTCTTCCAGGATGTAGCTCTTGAACTCTACCAAGTGCCCATTTACCTGGAGGTAAGTTCTCGTCTTTTATCAGAACGATGTCATGGAGGTCCAGATTTTTTGTTGGTTTTCTCCATTTAGACCGTACTTGTAAATGTTGCAGATAATCTGAAGACCATAACTTCCAGAAGTTTTTATTCATGTGCTGCACCAGTTGCCATCTTGTGGGTAAGCTTATGTTATCTGGGTCAGTCTGGGGTCTAGAAAGTAATGAATCCCCAATTAAGAAGTGACCAGGAGTTAAATACATGTCTTCAGGGTTCTCAGTCAAAGGAAGCAATGGGCGCGAGTTTAAACAAGCTTCTATTTGGTATAGTAAAGTTGTAAACTCCTCATAGGTAAGCTTTTGCTCCCCTAGGACTCGCTTAAGATGTCGCTTTAAGCTCTTTACGGCGGCTTCCCATAATCCGCCTGCAGTCGGCCATCCTGGAGCATTGAACGACCATTCAATGTTCTTATTATCTCTAATGTTACTTAAAAAGTCTTGGTTAAAGGTCTGCAGAATTTGCTTATGCTCCTTATCCAAAGATCTTTTTGCTCCTATAAAATTAGTACCATTGTCACTGTACATACGGCGAGGAGTGCCTCGCCGCGCACAGAAACGGCTGAATGCTGCTAAGAACGCTGGGGTAGTCAAGTCTGACACTAACTCTAGGTGCACAGCCTTAGTGGCTAGGCAGACAAATACAGCGACATAACCCTTGTATGTCTTTACACCTCTACCCTTGCTTAACTTCAGGTCCACATGACCTGTAAAATCAACGCCAATATGTGTGAAAGGGCGGGAGGGAGTGACTCTCGCTTTAGGTAGGTCAGCCATGATTTGATGGTGCTTTTCCGAGCTAAAACGGCGGCATTTGACGCATTGTCGAAGCTGTCGTTTAACAGTTCTCATCTTGGACCACCATGCAGAGTGGTGATAATGCGCTTGATGTGTAATTAAGTCAGTAAATCTGCTGGAGGAGGATAATATTATAGGGTGCTTAGCGGAGCTGCTCACGGTTGATTGACCAAGGCGGCCCCCCACTCTGAGAATACCATTTTTATCTAAATACGGATTTAGACTCGCTATCTTGCTATTTGTTTGTACATAACCTTTGCTTTTTAAACTTTCTAAGTCGCTATAAAAATCTTTTGCTTGTACATATTTTATAACTAGTTGATAAGCTTTGTTTATTTCATTAGCTGATAGGTAGGTATCATGTTCGACGACTTTATGTCGGAGCGCTTCAGTGAAACGCGATACCCATGCCGTTATCTTTACGGCACGTGTTATGGAGCTATTGTTTATTAAAAGTTCATTTATGAACGATGAATTAGACTCTTGTAAAGCTGCGTTCACACTGACCTTTTTAACTTCGATGGTAGGCGTTTCATAAACATCCTTTTTGATGTTGGAAGGATTAAATTTAGGTAACCATTCTGGTCCGTTCCACCAAATACAGTTGGCCTGAAGTTTGGCCACAGTTAATCCACGAGTAGCACAGTCTGCTGCATTTTCTTCGGACCGTACATGGTTCCAATGCGCAGCAGGTATTACTTCAGTTATTTGTTGGACGCGGTTCGCTACAAACTGTTTCCATCGAGTCTTGTCTCCATGTAGCCATCCTAACACTACCATGGAGTCAGTCCAAGCATAAACCTGGAAGTCTGTGTTAGCTAATGATGTTTTTATAGCTTTTATTAATTCAGCTAAGAGTGAGGCTGCACAAAGCTCTAAACGTGGTAGCGAAAGTTTCCTTTTCAGTGGCGCTAGTTTTGTTTTTGCTGCTATTATTCGTGATGTGTACCCACCTTTATCGTCACGTGCTACTAGGTAGACGGCACAGGCGTATGCCTTCTCCGATGCGTCACTATAGCCGTGTAATTGAAATGGTTGCTGAGTGTCTCCGAGATGTCTAGGGATCTTAAATTTACTTACATTTTGAAGGTCGATCCGAAGATCGGCCCACTCTGCTTGAATTTGCTTAGGTATTTGATCATCCCATCCCACGTTTGGCGAGTTCCAAGTCTTTTGGAAAAGAATCTTAGCTCTGATGGTAAGAGGTGAGAGCCATCCGAGAGGATCAAATACCTTAGATATTAATGAAAGTAGTTGCCGCTTCGTGTTACATTCGCCATCAAATTCTGCTTTATTTGTAAACACAAATGAGTCGGACGAGGGTACCCATCGGAGTCCTAAGGTTTTACGAGATTCCGAGCACTTGAATTCAAATGGTTCGTCAAGTTTTTCCGATGATAAATGTTTTAAAAGCTCAGGATCGTTAGCTGACCATTTACGTAAATTCATCCCTGCGCCTTCCAGAATATCTATGAGTTGCAGCTGTAGCTCCTTGGTTTCTGATAAAGTGTTATTCCCGCTAAGTAAATCGTCCATATAAAAGCTCTTTTCTAAAGCAGCTGCTGCGAGAGGATATTTAAAAGCATCGTCTTTAGCTAGCTGTCTCAGCGTGCGCATAGCCAAGTATGGAGCTGCCTTTGTTCCGTACGTAACGGTGGTAAGAACATACTCTTGTAGCGGTTCGTGCGCAGAATCTCTCCAGATGATTGATTGAAGATGGTAGTCACTTTCAGTTATCAAAATCTGTCGGAAAACATCTTCTCTATATCAGCCGTGATCATATACTTATATTGTCTCCAGTTAAGTAATAATGATTGTAAGTCATGCTGCAAATTTGGACCACACTCCATTACATCGTTGAGGCTGTATCCAGTGCTCGTCTTCGATGACCCATTAAATACGACGCGAAGACGGCTGGTTTTGGAATCTTCCTTCAAGACACCATGATGAGGTAAGTAGCATGCAAGTTCATGTTTTTCGCTAGCTGGTTGCATGTGACTCAATTGTTTGTATTCACTTATAAATTGCTTATAGCTTTCTGATAGTGCTTTATTTCTACTCATTTTGCTTTCTAATTGCTTAAATTGTGCTGTTGCTTTATTTTTAGATGTTCCTAGTTTTTCTTGGTAGTTAGGTTTCATAGGTAGGGATACTTCATACCTACCATCTGAGCGACGCTTAGTAGTCGCAGCAAGTAGCATGACATTGTACTTTCTCGCTCTTTCTTTCGTTCGATTGCAGCAGGGGCTGCAATCTCACTTCAAGAGAGCGAGAAAGTACAATGTCATCTTCAGAACGAGGTTGCCTCAAGAGACACCCAGAGTATTTCTCTGTGCCAGCAAACCCAATACCAAACTCACGCTAGACATCATTTATCCTGGGGTTACATGCTGAGATAAGATCACTTTTTGCATGATAATCTTCAGCCAACTCCTTAGCCATTTGTTGTTATGGTTAATAAAGTATCATAAACTATTTATGAATGGAGTATCTACTTGATTGAATTATTTTCATTTTACTTCATAATTTTATTGTGATGAAGTTGCAAACACCGCGAATGTTTACCTACTATGTTGCAACACACTCGCGCCATGCGCATTGCGCCGTCGGAAATGCAACATGACACCGCGCAAAGTACCTAACGTTTGTGCCTAATGCACCCGTTTCAGATATTTTATTTGAATCTCTGATTATAACACATGTAAACAATGGTTATACACGACTCCTCAACCTCACCCAAGCGCTAATTGTAGTTATTGATTTTCGGAGAATAGGGTCCATATTAGGTATCGCTATAGAAGATTTGACAAGTCCTGGTCGATCAAACCTAGCACCACTCATTATGTTCTATATCACTAGAAATCGTTCCTAAGTAAGTAATTTACAATATCTCTCAGACCATTTATCAGTTCTAAACGGTATTGGTAAGATATGGTAACATCATTATAAACTCGATGTAACGCCATCTGTACTTGAGAACAGTGAATGTTTGGTTTTTCAAAGTATCACATAACATTTAACTAAAGTAAATATATCAAGCTTGGGTCGTTGAAAGTGCACAAGAAGGATCTCAAGAGATTTTATCCATAAATTTAGTCATATTAGTTTGTAAGTTTTTTCATTTATAGATTATAATTAGAACTTAAAAAGACGCCTATATTTTTGCATGAGCAATGTTAACAAAGAACATTTACTTTTGGGGTAGGCGTTAATGATTTTTATTCTACATTCGTGTGAACCAATCAACCCTGGTGGCATGCTGAGATACCATCAGCGTCTGATATGTAATCCTCGTTTAGACCAAGCCTTCACTCGCATTCTGAACCACAGCATCATCTTTGTAAAATAATAGATATTATAGATTCAAACTTGTGAGGTAGGAGATGTACGTACGAGTATAACATCAAGAAAACTGTGATCTACATTTTAAAATAACATTTTGAGAAGTAATAAAGCTATAGCACCCCCACCCATGGCCACTAACTGGAATCCATATGATCTAACACTAGTACCGCAGGAGAAAATTTATTTCTTCCGCAATAACATAGCAAAATACCTCGTTGTATCGAACATCCATAATATAAAATTTAATTGTAGTAACTTATCAAAAAATCTCGAACCGTTATTGGAGATGTTTTAATAAATTCGAAAATCGAATAACGCACTGAAATAGCTACATACGCTATAACGTATCTATTTTCATAGATATATTATAGGTAGATAGATACACAAAAATTAAAGGAATCAATGTTAAGACGTACAATAGGCACAGGCAGTCTTATCCCTGAATAGCGATTACTTCCAAACAACCTTGGGAAAATATTATTGAAGATGTTATATTTTATAAAAAGAGCGATAGTAGCTCAGTGGATTAGATCGCGCCTTCCATGCGGGGGGTCGTGGTTCGAATCTTTGCATTCACCTCTAGATTTTTCAAATCTATGTGCGTATTTCTACCATTAGTGCGGCGGTGTGAGACCAAACATCGTGAGGAAACTGCTAGTTTCGGATAGTTTCTGAGACGTGTAACCATGATTCAGTTGATCTAGTTCCCCTGTTAAATTGTTGCGAAGGTCAGACGACAGTCGTTTGACTGTAATTACCAGACTCCTCCAATCCTGAATCATGGTCCAAGCGTACCCCGAGCTCCAGAGCGACAGCTTTGGACGCAACCGAGAATTACACTGAGATGTGACGAGATTTTGTAAAGATTAATAATAATTTATAATCCGTTCTGAACAAATGTCATAATTTTTTTTTCAATACTTCATTATAAATTAAAAAGTATTATCCAAATAACTATGGAAAATTTCGTTTAAACGAATTGAGGTCAAACAAACATGCGATGTACTTTGGATCCGGTGCGACTTCAAAACCTCTAATGTATAAACATATGTGATATTGAAATCGCAACGGTGAGTTCTGCAGTAGGGTTGGTAAAACTGTTTTGAACTTACTTGATACCAGTTTCATACAAAATAGAATGATTATTTACTTATAACTAATTAAACCTGATAACTGCAATATCTCAGTTATAGGGTTCTGTAGGCAAATAGGTAAGTACTATTATTATTATCTCTATATTTTTATACAGATAGTCTATTTAAAGTGGTCCAAGTTTTTTGTTTTCATACATGAATGTGTTTCAGACTCATCTGAAACACGCATCATGAGGTACCTATCTAAATAAAAAATTTGACCACTTTAAATGGAACAACCTGTATAGATAACATTTTAATAAACCTTATATAACTAAATTACAATTTATTTTTAAATGTAATAATTTAGAATACCGTGAGTACTACAGTTACAATGCGGATTTCATAGTTATAAGTTTTTTATATCATAAGTGGCATACGAGCAGACGCATCACCTGATAGTAAGCGATTGCCGTAACCCTGAACCTGCGAACACCTGCAACACCTTTGGAGTTACAAGTGCACCGCAACCTTAGAAACCCTCCTTTTCCTCGGATTGGACCTCCGGTACCCTCACACGACGAAACAGCATGGACATTGTTTCTCGCTTGTTTTCTGCGAGGCGGCGGTATCACTCCGGTCAAACCCATTCATGCCGAAGCATGGCTCTCCCAACGGTTAAACTCCCAACTGCACTGATTAGCGACTTTGACAACCCTATCAATTTCAGCAAACTTGACAATATTCGCATTATAAAATTTGGTGCTTCGGTGATTGTAGCCACATTACTGTGACGAATAATCGATTAGTATCTACCTAACTACTGCTCAAGTGCTAGGTCTCAGTGCTCCAGAAACTCTGCTCTCCGGAAACTCTGCTCTGCAGAATCATTACTCTACAGAATCTCTGCTCCAGAATCTTCAAGGTAAAACTATGTAAGTTTATTATTTATTTACATTGTTTATATTTTCTCTCATGTTTCTTACCGTCAATAACTTTGTCATTTCTAGCAGCCAATCTCATGCAGCCGCCTGACTTAAGCGATTCACAATTTATTTGATGTCTCATTCCATTAATAAGTAATGGTAATTACTTCGAATAATACACATCACTTTTCTTTAACTTTACAGGTCTGACTCCGAGATTGATTCCGTGTTTGGAGAGAGTGTAGCTACCTCCACTTCTCGAAAATTGACGAAGAGGAAGAAGACTCCAATTGCAAGGTACCCATTCATTTACATTCGTCTTTCATATTTCGCACTCTTAGTAAGATAACGACTTAACTCAAAATTTCGGAAAAATGAGTTTTAGTGAAAAATCGACCTTATGGACCAAGTGTCACAGCATACTTCTTTAAAAAGCAACCTTATTCTGTAAACAATGACGTATAGAATTGATGAGTCACTATCTTTCCCGCCGCGCAGACCTCATTCGTTTATCGAATATCGACCAATTCAGTCTTGCGGCGGCGGTTGCGCGCGAGGGTTTTGTGAAACGCCGGCAGATTTGGAGATGCGTCGGTGTTTTACTAAAAAAATCGGTAAATTTGTTAAATATATTTATTGTAATAATGACTGGTTTTGACATAGGACTTTGTTTTAGTAAACTTCTCTGAGTTGATGTAGGCTCCATTTAAATTAAGTCTTTATTTTATTGAAATGTATTATAGGATCAATGACAAATTATTACTTAGGTCTATGTTTTTTTTTTAATCGTAAACAAAATATAACTCAAATCGAATTTGGTCTCTGTTTTGTTAAAAAACTACATAACTGTTTTGTAATGTTTAAATTTAGGTCTTTTTTTCATAAAAAAAAATTATTAATTCTAAGTCATAATTAAAAAAAGGTCTTCGTGTCATTTCATATAAGTTTCAACTTTTAAATTAAAGTCACTGTGTTGTTTATTCTTTCGTATCTCCGCTTTTCGTGGGAATTAGCCAAATTCACGCTAATACTATAATGAGGATTTCAAGGACACGGCCGTTAAATCGCGCAGTTATTGATTGAAACTCACATGCCGAGATCCGAGCGCGCAGGTATAGCTCGTGCGCGTCGTTTATGTGAAGTTGGAATGCTGTTAGATAAATATTACCATTTAAAAGTGCCCATTTACGTTGATTTGCTTACTGCGCGGATGCGGTGATGATGAGTGTGATAATTTGTGTGAAGTCTAACGTTTGTGAATGTGATTGTGTGAGTGCTTTGTATGCAGGTTCCGTGAAATATCCATCCACTTTCCTTAGCAGGCCTAGATGGGATTCAGGTGTCTTGGCTAATATTTTGTGGATCCTGGCGGCTTGGGTAGTGTCTTTGATGGACCCGCCAAATTTTTGCCAGTATCTCCTTTTTGCTTTCCTGAGCTCCCTATTAAAGCATGTTAGCGCCTTCCTGTAAGCATCCCAGTTCTTATCTTTTTTTGCCTTGTTAAATAAGGCACGGGACTTTTGCCTCAGATGCTCCAGGTTTTTGTTCCACCAAGGCGCGTTCCTATTGCTCTTAGTGGTCTTAAGAGGACAATTTTCTAGATACACTTTCATTAGGCTTCTGCCTAAGTCCTCTGCTGCGGCTTCCACTTGGACCACAGTTTTAATGTATTTTAAATCTCCAAAGTATAACCTAAGGGAGTTCCTAAAGCCCTCCCAGTTTGCTCCCATGGGGTCTCGGTACTTGATCGGTTCCTTTGTTCCCGAGCATATTATGTCGTACCTAATATGGGTGTGGTCGGACATGGACGGCTCATCTGAGACGTGCCGATTGGTTACTCGGTATGCGAGATTACCTGAACACCACGTTATATCTAGTACTTCCTGCCTAGAACGTGTGGTAAAGGTTGGTTTGCTACCCACGTTAAGAACAAATTGATTGTTGGTGAGCAAGTAGTCAAACAAGGACTCACCTCTTGCGTTCGTGTCGGAGCTGCCCCATGATGTGTGGTGGGAGTTGCAGTCGGTACCCACCAACAGCTGGGTTTCTCTCTCCAAACAATATTCCACTACCGGCGCCACCTTGTTCACCGGATCCTGGTCCTCTCCGGGTAGATATATAGAGCAGACTATGAGTGTCTCTGCACCTTTCCCCCCGAGGAAAATAGACCTCTATATACGCCTCTATATATATAGACCTCTATATACGCTGCAACAGCGTACACAGAGAAGGGATCGGGAAGTAATTTATATCTCTCTCGAAGAGCATGCATGCTCTTGGCCTCACTCCGCAGGTTTTATTTAATATCTTACCTGTCGAGCCGTGTGGTCCCGGCAGAGTAGAATAGGCCACCCTCACTCTTACCGAGGTGTCGTAAAAGGCGACTAAGGTAAAGCTGCTGGCATGATCATCAGCACCCAGAGAACGAAAACTCTGCATTTATATCTAAACCCTCGCCAACCCGTCTGCCAAGCGTGGTGAGTATGGCAATTACCCCTCATGTGATTGAGGGAGGCCCGTGCCCCAGCAGTGGGGACTTAAATGGGCTGACGATGACGATGACGAGCCCCTCTACCGTGGTTTTTTTCAGCCCTGGTTCTTGGATCAAGGCTATATCCAGGTCCTCAGAGAGGAATCTTTGTCAAAGGGCAGCTGTGGCTGCCTTTGAGTGCTGGAGGTTTACTTGTATCGCCTTAATCATTGTGTTGTTTTGGGGGATTGGGAGGGGAAGGGCTAGGAAATTTAGCTAAGACGGAGGGATGGGATAGGATTATATATAGGTGCCTAGGTTGTGTCTGTTTCTTTACGATGGTGGTGTGTTTTATTAAGCAGGTTTCTTGCGGCCTTCCTGCTGGAGTGCTCCTGTGCTAGGGACGGTAGATAGGTAGACCGGAAAGCCGAAGCAAAACGGACCCAGCAACCTCCTTAAAGGTAGGCTTCGGGTTTCCGGTTGATTACCCTCCAACTCGAGAGGTCCGGCATGGTATCGGCGTCGTGTTTGGCTTCCTGTATCCAGGCCGTACGGTACCTGGGCTTGGGCATCTCCTCTTCGTTTACGACGGAGAGATTAGCCCCATCCCAGGGTTTAATAATCGGCAGTTTGCGGATGAGACACTCCTTTAAGTCCTCATCTGCGCGCGCCAAAAGGATGCCACCCGAGCACGGTTTGCATCCAATAAAGCTGGGGCCGTCACCATCGTCTAAGGTGTCAATACACTCCAAGATAGCACCTTGAAGCATTTCGACCCTCTCCTGGTCCATTTTACCCAGGGCGTCTATGATGAGAAACCTCCTTAAAGGTAGGCTTCGAGGTGGAAGGCTCGCCAAGTTTCAGTGCCTTGGCAGGATTACCTTGATTCGAGGTAGACGAGGTATTGAGGGGGCGCTTTGACGCCCGCTCCCTCGTTTCCCCCTTCTCTCGGGTCCTCTGCTTGGTGTTTTCACTCATGCGCAGTTCTATCGCCTGCTCGAAGGTCATACCCTTCGCTACGAGCCGATATATTTGTTTTCTATCAGCTCCAGAGAGCTTAACCCTGGGTTTACTCTCTGGCCCCTTGGTCAACGTGTCCCTTTGGTGCGTTGCGCCCAGAGGGGTCGACTCTGCATTGGAAGTACCTGGTCCCTCAGTCCCAGGTGCTCCAGCAGTGTTCGTATGCTCCTCAGTATCGCTACCAAGGAGCATAGCCTCGGAGGTACCTAGTACCAATTGGGTAGAATTTAAATGGTCGTCTATTATGTCTAAAATATCCATATAGTTCCCACAAGAAGCTAGGGAAGTAAAGGTCCACCCCTACAGAATGAAAATTAAGGTCATGATTAGACTGCTATTAATTGTTAGCATGATTAATTATAGTTGCACCTAGTGCGTTTTTATAAAGGCTTATTTTAGATTTTAATACATTTTTAGTGTTACATTTTAAGAAATAACTACTTAGTTCAAACAAAAGATACAATTTACTGAGAGTAAATTTAACTCTCTAGCTATCAGTTGAACCAAGATCTATGCTAATTTTGTACTTTCTTTTTTTACGTGAACTTTTTCTAATAAAACATTTTAAAATATACTGTTGTTTTTCTAATTAAGTTAAAAATACCTACACTTATTTCCTAATTGAGTCGTTATCCAAGGAAAAATATTTTGTCAAAAAGAGACTTAACTTTTAATATGTTTTTTTTTGTATTAAAAACTTAATAAAACAGTGACCTAAATAAATGGTGGTCCGATTTTTTTGTCAATTTTTGAGTAAAATATTGACCTATTTTTAATTACGTCATAAATTGACTGGGTGGATTTCATGAAATAATGACGCATCTCAAAATTGTTTTTTCAAACATTTTTTTTTACCATCATATTATATAAATTCATTTATTTTTTTGCTAAATCTAAAAGAATATATTCGTAGGCTTAAAACCGTAATTTTAGTTTCTTCTTACTCATCATAGTTAAAATTTTATGGGAGTTTAAAGTATATGCTCTAAAATCACAAATCGTTTTTTGCCATTTACCAAAACTTAGCAATTTCGAATTGAGTCATTATTTTATTAAGAGTGCGATTTATTAATTTATATTTCTGTTACAGTAAATGTTAGCGTAGCGTAAAAAGAACGCTAGCATATTAAATGTATGGAATCCAGTGTTCTTTTTGCGTGACGTCAATTATGAAAGTAAACTTTAATTAGTAGGTATGACTCGTTTAGCGCAGTTGTAAAGAGCGTTGGTTAAGACGTAAGGGTCATGGGTTCGATTCCCGCACCACAAATGTTTAGTGATGAAAACATATTAACCAGGACGTTGTTGTATGAATTTATTGTTATTTGTTTAATTTTGTTCTAACAGATCAGACTCCGAGTGTGAAATTGAGCCGGGAGTACCGAAAAAGAAACGCGTCTCTAAATCTCGGTAAGTTCTTGGCTCAGAGAGATGAGAGTGAGTGTATCTTTGTGTTTACCTATGTATGTGTAGGACGGACACCTTATATTGCGGTAACAGATTTTGTGATGTTGAGTGTGAGTGTGGTGATGAGTGTGAGAGTTAAAGTGCGAGTTGGTGTATGCGAGTAGAAGCGTATGAGTGTATGCATATTCCCTTTACACACGGACTGTTACAAGATCAAAATGTTTAGTCTGGCTGATGTGTGGTTGTTGTCAATTGATTGAACCTTGTTTTATAAGCTGTATGTTGACTTAAATGAAGATGAATCATTTTGATTAAACTAATATAAATTTATTAAAGCGATTACCTACTAGAGACATTTATGATAAGTAAGTATTTCCAGTCGCAATAATTATGTTTTTGGTTTCAGAGTTCCTTCAAAGAGATCAAAGGATCTCTTCGGTCTCCTAAACGACGAAGACGAGGCACTAGCGGTGGAAAATACCCAACGACGGAACACTCCTCTGGGTAGCAGCCTGACCACTAAGGTGGCCAATGGTTGCGTGCGGCAGTCTGCACCACTGAGCGGCGCCTACTACATAGAGGTGCGCGCGTACACCACCAGCGACGCGCTCAACACTTCGCCCTTAGAGCGATACAAGAAGGCGTTGGTGACGGCGAAGGTGCAGCTCAACACGGGAACCTCAGAGTGGAATGATCTGCAGAAGCTTATGAAGTCTCTTAAGAAACTCTTTGAAGATAGAGAGCCTGTACATTATTCTAATAAAATAAATTTTAAATAACTTATTAAACATATAATTTTTATTTTAATTTCTTTGAATTTCCTATTTCCTTTCTAGTATCGTAAGTACAGTTGACCACATATAAGGTAATCCCTTTCAGTCGAAGGAACAGAGAATAGGATAGGCAGGTATTGTTCTAAGGTAATTAATAGCGTTTAAGTTTACAAAGGTAACAGAAGGTTAGTAAAGTTTTTTACAGGTGAGTTATTTTCATTGCACACGTGACCACAGCACTGATAGCGTGAAAAGACGTTTTACTTTATATGTGGTAATCTATACTTACTTTTCTGAATAATTAGGACTTCAAAGAAATTAATTATTTTTTAACTTGTAAGTTAGTTGTACAATAGTTTACATTATAGTTATTTTAAGTTGTAATTAACTTAAAGGTGTTTATTTCAGCATAAGGTAAAGTAAATTTAAATCATGCCTTTTTGTACCGCTTGTTCCAAGCGCGTGGAAAACAAACATTGGGTAGGTCATTTAAGGAGCAGTACGCACAAAAATAAATGTTTGGCTCCGGCGCACGACGGAGTGGAGACGATCTCCACCGCATTTAAAGGTCGTATCGCTTCGTATAGAATACGAGCCACCGAGCAGTATGAACAGTTGTTACCAGACTTGTTTTTGAATAGCATACGCCTCAAACTGTTAGGTCTTTTAGAAAGAATGTTGCGAAAGCACATCAATTTGAAAGTAAATGTCGAGTATTTTGGTAATTTTATTCTACCTAGTGAGTATAGTGAAACAAAATCGTTTGCGACTAAAAATATTACAATACATCGTAATTTCGACTTTGACAATATATTTGACTTTATTGTAAGCGTGTTAAATAAAAAAATTGAAGAATTTCAGGAACGTGACAGTGGTTGGGCATTTTTAAGTAACATTCACGTCGAAATAAATATCAATAAATTTGATCCATTATGCGGTTCCGGTTCAACCTATGTGGATTTGCCGTTAAATATAAAGAGGAAAAAGGCATGTATTAATATTAAAAATAAAGACGAGTTTTGCTTTTTGTGGAGCGTTGTCGCCGCGCTTTATCCGACGCCTCGCAACAGCGACCGAATCGCCTCTTATCCGCATTTTGCAGACGTGCTAAACATTGATGATTTAAACTTTCCTGTTACTTTTACGGATATCAAAACATTTGAAAAAAATAATTATATTAGTATTAATGTATATTCTATGAAAAATAAACGCATTGTAGGACCAATATATAGATCAGAGGATAAAAGAAGAATAAGGATTAATTTGCTTTTACTCGAAAACGGGAATAAATCTCACTATGTTTTAATAAAGAGTTTGTCACGTCTCGTTCGTTCACAAATAACAAAACACCATAACACGTTATACTTTTGTGACGATTGTTTACTTTTCTTTTCATCAGAAGACAAACTTAATTCTCACATTTGTAGCGGCGTGACTACTGTACTACCGGAAAAAGGCAGCTATCTTTCTTTCAAAAATATTAATCGAAAACAAGATGTGCCTTTTGTGGTGTACGCTGATTTTGAAACTCTTCTGAAACCGATAGCGGCTTGCGAACCAGAACCGACTAGTAGTTTTACTTTAAATCGTAAGCAACACATTCCTGCAGCTTTTGCTTATTACATAGTTTGCTCATTCGATAGCAGCCTCAATCGTTTTGTTAATTATCGAGGGCGTGACTGTGTTAACAAATTTCTTATGTTTCTTTATAAAGATATAACAAGAATTTATAAGATTTTAAATTTGATAGTGCCTATGGTATTTGATGAAAATGATGCAGAAATACATGCCCGTGCTGAGACATGTCATATCTGCAATAATTATCTCTTTTTTGATAAGGTCAGAGACCACTGTCATTTGACAGGTCAATATCGAGGCGCAGCTCATCAGCACTGTAACTTACAGTACAATCTGCCTAAATTAGTTCCAGTTTTTTTTCATAATTTAGCAGGCTATGATTGTCACCTCTTTATCAAGGAATTGGCCGATAATTTGGGTCCTATCAAGGTAATACCTAAGAACAAAGAAAATTATATTTCTTTCACAAAATTTTTAAAAATTTCTGATGGTAAATTTGCGCAAATAAGATTCGTAGATTCTTTTAAGTTTTTGGGTACAAGTCTAGAAAAATTAGCAAATGGCTTAGATAAAACAGATTTTATACATTTGCGTCAATGTTTTAGTGAAGATTACGAATTCCAACTTATGACTCGAAAAGGTGTATATCCCTACGATCACATGAAATCTTGGAAATCATTTGCAGAGACGCAACTTCCTTCTAAAGAAAGTTTTTATAATTCCTTGACTGACGAAAGTATAAGCGACCAAGATTACGAGCATGCATTTACGGTATGGAATACTTTCAACGTAGTTGATATGGGAGAATATACTGACCTTTATCTTAAAACTGACGTTTATTTGTTAACAGACATTTTCGAAAACTTTAGAACGGTTTGTAAATTAAATTATCAGTTGGATCCTGCTTTTTACTTAACCGCGCCAAGCTTGTCGTTTGACGCAATGTTGTTGAAAACAGGTATTGAGTTGGAATTATTGTCTGACTTAGAGATCATACGTCTTATACAGAAAGGGATTCGAGGAGGAATTTGTTTATGTTCTACCAGACATGCCAAAGCCAATAACGCTTATATGAATAACTACGATGAAACTAAAACTGATTCCTTTCTTATTTATATTGACTGTAATAATCTTTACGGTTACAGCATGTGTCAGTCTTTACCTGTATCAAACTTTCGTTTTCTAACAGAATATGAAATAGATCAATTACAAATTACAAGCGTGCCCGACAATTCAGAATACGGTTATATTCTTGAAGTCGATCTATTGTACCCAGAAGAATTACATTGCATTCATAATGATTATCCTTTTTGTGCCGAGAAATTTATACCACCAGGCGGCACAACTTATAAATTAATACCAAATTTGTATTCAAAATATGAATATGTAATTCATTACGTTCATTTGAAGACGTGTTTAAGACATGGTTTAATTTTGCGGAAAATACATCGAGCTATAACTTTTAAGCAGTCTGATTTTTTAGCGGAATACATTAATCTTAATACAGAATTTAGAAAAAAGGCTAAAATACCATTCCAACAAGATTTATTTAAACTTATGAATAACTCTGTTTTCGGCAAAACTTTAGAAGACACTGAGCGGCGAGTAAACGTTAAGTTAGTAAATCAGTGGCTAGATGATCAAAACAAAACGAATCGGTGTCTCTCCGCTTCCAAACTGATTGCGCGACCAAACTTTCATAGTGCCACAATTTTTTCGGAAAATTTCGTTGCAGTTCAAATGAAACCGGAACAAGTCGTATTAGATAAACCAATTTACATAGGATTTGCTGTTTTAGAGCTATCCAAAAGTCACATGTATCAGTTTCATTACTCAGTCATAAAACCTCACTATGGAGAAAAAGTGAAATTGTGTTATACAGACACGGACAGCTTCATTTATGAAATACATACAAATGACTTTTATAGCGACCTAAAACAATATTTTTTACGTTATTTCGATACTAGTAATTATGATCATAACAATCAGTATAACCTTCCGATAAGAAATAAAAAGGTACCCGGTCTCTTTAAAGACGAACTTGGCGGATGTATTATGACTGAATTTGTGGGTTTGCGATCTAAACTATATTGCATCAAAACAGACTCTCACGTTATCAAGAAGGCTAAAGGTATAAGAAAAAATGTCATTAAAAAATTAGAGACAACTGACTATAGTGATGCGTTGCTTAAAGATAAAATAGTGCGCAGAAAAAATATTTTATTTAAATGCATTAAGCATGAGATTTATACTCAAACGGTCAATAAGGTAGCTTTATCTAATGCTGATGACAAACGTTTCATCATGCAAGATAAAATTTCCACGTTAGCTTGGGGGCACAAAAGCTTGTTTTAGTTGACATGGCAAAAATATAATTAAGTAATTAAATTGTTTTTCAATGATAAAGCTGAAATAGACATTCAAGTCATAGTATGTATTTAAATTAACGTGTATATTTTATAAGAGAAAGTAAATAATTAAATGTAAGTAGATTTATAAGTAGAGTAGTTCTATTATTTTAAATAAATACTTATTTGATACTTTGATGTTTGATTTAACTCCTACCATAATTAGGTATAAATAATTTTATTCACAGTAATCACTTATTCAATATGCAATAATGTATAATTTGACTCTTGCCGTTCGACCTCAATATTGAAATTTGCAACTATGCAGTTTCAAAATGTAAGAGACATAACTGTATTCTGTTATAGTCATTATTAAAATACCACTGCTAGAGTACAGACCACAGCAACCACTTAAAATTGTAAGTATTTGAAATTATTATAACTTTATACATTTACTCTTACTTTTCAATTAACAATGATAACTAACAATTTGTTTTGATTTTCAGACGATGCACAACTCTAGCGATAGTCCTAGTATCATGCTCTCCCAATACACAAACACATATGATCCCTGGGATGGTTTAACGCAAGCCTGCCAAGATGTAATAAGCAACAATCAGAGTGGTGAGCTTCCAGCTTCCCGGGACAAACGAGCAAGACGAAGTAATAAGGCTGCAAAACCAAAGACCCGCAGCTTAGCAAAATCCTACGTCATGTATAAGGAACGTATCAAAGGCTTGCGTTTGATTCAAATTAAGGTGTACGACCTAACCAGTGAACCTTCCACTCAGTTTTGTCCAGAGACACCAGAATCGGTGGACATGCGAAATGATGACGACAATCTAATGCTAAGTGCTCAGTATGTAGTGACCGACCCCGTGGATGAAATAATGGATATGGCTGATACAGTGATCAGAAAAATATCAAAAAAACTTTGTAATGAAAATTTATAGTTAAGTGTAATAATAAAGAAAAATAGTTATGAGTATGTATACTTGTTAGGATTATTATTGAATAAAATGTTGATAAAAGAGTAACTCGTTTTATTATTCAGTAATCTTTTAATTTGTTTTGTGAAGTGTCATCATTATTAACACCTGCAGGCTTATAACGCGTCGTAACTTGTTTTTTTTTTTTACCACTTTAGTATTAATAAATCTAATGCAATTTGAGATCATGACACGTGTTGTATGTAGGTTATAATAACTGATGACCAAGCAAATGCCAATGCTTTGAGCAATGCAAAAGTAAAATGTTGCTTATTATTTAGATAGACGCAAATAAAACAATAAAATATTATTAAAATTAAATTTTTATTGCAACCAAAAAAATTACAAGATTACATTATGTTCTAAACACCATTTTTTAATACACAAAACATTTTTCAGAGCGCAATATTTTATGTGGTTAAAACAATTGTATGCATACATATCTTTACAGTATAGTTTACTCAGACTTTCTAGATTAGGTATACCTCTATCACTTATATCAAACACATTTTCGTGCCCACATAATTCTTGCACCCATTTAACTTTTTCTTCTCCTTTCACTATGATTTTACGTTCCTTGAAGTAAGGTTTGACTAGTCTTTTAAATTCTCTATGGTCAATGTATCCTTCGCTCCATCGGAATCCTCTATTTCTTTCTATCCACCAAACATGCTTCCTTTCTTCAAGAGTTAGTGCAGAGAATGGATATGGGGGCTTAATCAAAAATATTTGAGTGTGTTCTGATGTACCGATAACTAATTCCTTTACTATAAACTCATTATTCCGATCTTTGAAGCCTTGCAAGTCCACAATAACCGTATTACTATTCATGATAGTTTCTTCACAATATTACTTAAAGGCTTGTATTCAAATATGCAATCGTTCAGTATCAAACAATAGGCAGAAGTCTGGTCGGGTATCTCTGCGTCAGCCTCGATTTCGACACGAACATCTACTACGGATGATTTCAAAGTTTCGCTTCTGGAGCAATCTATTACAAAAATAGGAGCTTTATGTTTGAATTCCATTAAACTCAACAACGGCTCAGCTCGGCGTCCGTAATAAGACTGTTGAAATCTTGCATATTGTTCGTATATTAATGAATATTTGTTTTCAGAGAAAACTAATGTTTAGGCTTTCGTATGGATAGTAGGTTGAATTTAGAAAAACCCTTATATCACGTATATTGCAATGATCGAATTCTGCCATCGATGTGGTAGCATTATGTTTACGATTAGTTTGTAAAGCAATCACAACCATTCGCGGTTTTTCGATCTGTGATGAAGTTTTAATAGACCAAGTATGTTTTCGCGTTTTAGGCAATAATGGATATTCGTACAGGTCCCAATTACGAAATGCGACTGTTATCGCTCGGTCTTTTTCTAAATGTTTTAGCAAATTAATTCTTTCACGGTCTGATACTTTAACATGTGGGACTCGCCAGATAATTTTATTTATTTCTATGTCTTGAACTACCTCGCCAGCATTTAACTTCAAAGCGTTAAGATTAGTGTTACTTCTTAAAAGAACTAATTCATGTTTACAATTCATAATGATTTTTTCATAATCTTCAGCAAAACCTAATATTTTATTAAGAGGAATAGAAGCTGAAAATACGCCGTTATTAGTATTGGATATACCATTGGGGGACCACCCCCAAACATTTGCACATTTAGACTCGTTATCATTTAACGATAGATAGGATTTTAATGTAGTTGTAATGCCTGCATTTTTGATTCTATCTATTTCAATACCATTTATTTCATAACGGATGTCTTGAAATAAAAATAAAGCAGGATTGTTAACAAAATGCACGTTTGATACTCTTTCCTTTTCTTTTGTAGTACTGTTATGTTTATACACGTCGGCTCTGCCCTCGATATACAAACTGCTGAGCGCAGGTAACACGTACAAATCTTGCTGATTAATGGGTATTCGTATTTCATCATTCTTGTTGAAACTTGTCACATATGGTTTGTATGAATGAAATTCAAAACTTTCAATGCTGTTGTCATGTGACGGAGATTGAGCAATATTTAAAACGTTCATTTTATCAATCCAAGTATCTTCAAGAATTCCTTATTTTTTTTGGTCAGCTTCTTTTAAGCATGAAGTGGTGCTCTTTTGTGTGAGGTTCTCTTGGAACTGATTTGATTTTGAGAGACAGAGAGGTTTTTATTGAAATTTATCATTTTTTCCTAAAGTGTAAATACAATTGTACTTCTTCACCGCGTAGGTTAATTTGTTTATTTTCTCCGTCTAATAATCTAATATTGATAGCACTTATTGAACTTTGGTTGACCGGAAAGTAGATTAAATTTTTAGGTATTTCAATAATCCGATAACCAGGTGGTACGTTTGGCACGAATTCATAAATTATATGACTCGCTTCTCCGTTCACATATGATCCGCTTACAACATCACATTCGATCCGTACTATGGTCGTTGGTAAAATGTTGACAGGATACTGAGACTCAGTCTTTATATTCGCTTTTACAGTTTCAAGGCCAAAACCTAAAATCTTGCCAATCGAATCTGTTTTATTAAAGTAAATATCCTTCTGAACAGAAAATACTTGTTTTTAAAGTATTGTTATTAGCAGTTAATTTCAATGTAGCATTTTTTATGTTGCACTGAAGATAATCACAAATATCTTGTAATTCATACGATCCTTCAGGTATTTTTATAACTTCATTATTTCCGTAATACAATTTATTGTTTCTTTCATCTATATTAGGAATAGAGTTGAATGTAGAAAAATACAGAAGACCGCACTCATACTCTCCACTTAATTCTAAAGTAGGAGAGTAGTTTGTTACCGAAGAAGCGTCTCTACCAGTTATCGACACAGTGAAAGACATGTTTATACTGATAATGATTCTTTATTTTATTCATTATTTAAATGTTTTCTCCAAAAATTTTTTAAAAAATTCAAACAGAGGTGACCACAATTTATAGTGCCAAATTTTTGATACCGTTCAAAATTATAACTAATTGGCATGTTTCTTAAATAATTGATTAATTCTACTGGAGGCTTTAAGTCACCAAAACTATCAAAATATTCACAGTAACCATTTTTTTTGACATAGGCTACCCAGTGTGTTCCTGGATTATCAGAGCTATCCAAATTTAGTACTGCACATTCTGTTTTCCTAGGTTTCAATGGAAGCGTATTTCGCATATAAACTCCTCGGAAATATGGAATATCAGTAGAATGCTCTAAGATATCTAAGTCTGTCAGTGCACGCTTAGGCAGCCGTTTAATTAGTTTTTTGAAGGATTCAAATATAACCCGGTACCCTTTTTATGAGGTTTGATGTACATTCCCTTGCCAAGAGCCACCGCTTCCAGCATCCTATTATGACGTTCCGACTCTTGAAGACTTTTCTGTGCTGCCTTAGAGTCGTTCACTGCTTTTGCTATTCCAGCTGCTCCCCCTGCCAATGAACCCAAAGCCGACAACCCCGCAAAGATCGGAATTAAAGGGAGCAGCCCTCCACATTTTGGTAGCGGAATACATCGAGGCAACCGAGTTTCTTTTCTGTTTTTAAAAATTTTTTTGGCTGCCGCGTATGCGCATTTAATAGCAGCGAGACTGCCTGTGGACTTCAACTTTTTTACTTGAGATTTAATTTTTTTTACAGCTTTCATAAATGTACGAGCGCCCGCACCAGCCTTGAGTTTCGCTTTCATTGCATTCTTTACTATCCATGATGCCACTTTTTCACCTTTCTTAGCATCTTTAGCGTTTAATCTTTTCTTGGCCATATTCAAAAGTTCTTTATCAGCCTCTCGTCGAACGTTTGAATCGTTGTTGTTGTAAGCGATATCGTGGTACATACAAGCTTGGTCTAACTTGTTTACACCTCTATCCCCCCTTTTTAAACGTGTCTTAAGCTTTGTTCCAGGACCACAGAATTGATATCCAGGTAAATGTAGCTCGAACGGCAAATGGTTTATTACGCTGTCTATAATACCACTTCCCTCCTTCATTGATATGCGGAGAATGAATAGATTTGGTTTAAAAGTATATTTATATTATAAAACTATCTCGTTTTTGTTTATCCAACTGTTCTCATCGTTGCTAAGACCTAACCATTTCACGAAATATTTATTTCCTTTTTTTCTAATAATCTTTTCGATGAGGTAAATATCTGGATATTTAGTCTTTTGTAGTTCATACTCATAAAAAGTCCCCAATATAACCTGCTTATGCTTGTCTTCCAAATGATAAGTTGGTGGATTTGTATCATTTATCTATGCTACTGTAAATATTTCCGTTGACCAGTTAGGAGTATAACCTTTATAAAAGTCTCCTTTAAATTTGCTTATACGTACATAATCACCAACTTGAAACTTAGGTACTAAGTGTTTTCGATTTCTATACGCTTTGCTTATATTACATAATGCAGACATTTCATTGATCTTATTAACGTCATTGGGCTTAAATTTTGTTATGCGATGAGTAGTGCTGTTATAGGTATCTATTACAGTATTTAATAATTTGCCCTGCCAGCGATAGCAACCGTATAAACTGAAAAGTTTAAAGATATGAGATTTTAGCGTACGTATGACTCGCTCTACAATAGAAGCTTTTTTGACGGAGTAAGTAGAATAATGGTTCACATTATATTTTTTCATCAGTTGACCAAAATTATCATTATAAAACTCCTTGCCCAAATCCGTTTGCAAATATTTAGGTTTTCTAGATGATATTTTAAAAATCTGTTGCATTGCGTCGGCAACACATTTTTTTCCTTTAGATTTAATGGGACTTGCCCACACATACTTTGACAATGTATCTATCACTACTAATATGTAATTGTGTCCTTTATTAAACTGTGAATATTTTTGTAAATCTATGAGGTCAGCTTGCCATAGATCATCAATTCCTTTTATGACTGTGCATCTACGCGGAAAATTTCTTCTGGCTGCTTTGTGAAGTTCATCAATTATGTCCTTTTTGCTCATTTTTGTTTGAATGAATTAAATTGTCTATTTCCGACTTTGTGTAAAACGATTTATTTAAATGTTCTGTTGTGAAGGTTTCCAAGTTCTTCAAATGAAACTTAACTTCAAGCTTCACTTTTTCGATTTCATTTCTTAATTCTTTAACTATTTTGTCTAAGTAAACTTTGTTTACTGCTTCGTCGTCTTCGGTTGGATATGATAACCCTTTTAATCTAGAAGATTTTAAATCGTAGTGTCCGGTATCTGACTTCACCAATGTTTCGTTGAAGTTGTCAATGTATTCTGTCAATCGTAAACGCTTATGGACGTGATGACCAAATTTGTCTATATTCATTGCTGTCTTGGTAGGTTGACTACTGAAAGAATACTGCTCAATTTTCCCGGTTTCTTCTTTATAAGTTCAACGTTTATGATACCAGATTCATGCAGTTCCGAAATAATTGCAATTATTTCATTATTTACGCCAGTGTTGCCTGCTTCCCTGGATGCAAGTAGTAACTTTAATCGCTCGACTAACTCGTTTGGGTCATCCCAGTAAACTACATCAGTATTTGATTTCACTGTCTTTAAAAGTGATATACCTTTACCTTTTGGAATACTTTCTACACTTATAGTTGGATTTCGAGAGAATTTAAACATAGGTTTAATTACATTCGTATATTTAAATCCTTTGTTACTGTTAATAGGTTTAGATGATTCACAATTACGTCGATGAGCATTGGTTTCTATTAAAAGTGACTTGTAATTTTGTAAATCATCACATGTTACTACATCTAAATTTGGTTTCTTTTTAAACAAAAGTTCTTTCAAGCCAACAGTTTTTTTGACCGTAAGTGCTCCTATTTTAAGAATAACTCCATCATCATAAACACGGGTCTTGCCCAGTAACAGTTTACCCCGCTCATTTCTGATTCCATACGGAACATCTTCCATTACGTCAGACGATGTTGACCATGACAGTGATTGATTTTTAAGACTCGGCGATGACTGTAGAGATTTAAATGATCCCTCGCTTATATTGTGATCTTCAGATGGTGACACAACAAGGGTTTTGTTGTAGTTCTTGTATTGCTCTTGTTTTTCATCTTCATCTTCACTATTAGATTCATTGTAATCTTCATCAGAGGTAAATAATGACTGATCCTCATCTTCAAAGGAATGGTTATTGTGATTTTTATTTTTTTTCATCACTGGTTCATCAAAATGCTCTTCCTTATGAGGAGTAACATTTTTTTTGTTTGTCAATATAGTTAGTGGATCAACAATAGGTTTCAGTAGAGTTTCTAATGTTTTATTGTTTGTATTTTTCACATCTTTTATCAACGCAACTTTTCTTTTAACAGCTGTTGCTGATTTTATAATTTGCGCTTTAAGATTTTTCTCCATTTCAAAGTATTCCGCTCGGTTCAAAATCATGAATAGGAGTGGGTGATAAATAATACAACCGTCTTTTATGTATGTTCATCTATTAATATGAATGTGTCGAAAGCTAATCGGTAACATCCGTTGTTTTTGTCACAATCCTTATTAATAACAAGATAACTAAATGGTTTATTCCAAACAGCAGAGCACATCTCACGGAATTGGGACCATGACATATCAGACCCAACATGCTCGTCATATACGTGCTTCAAGTTAATATCATCTTGCTTAAATAAAATGACAAGATTTGAATTGTCTCGTACAAGTTGTTTGGGAACTTTTGTGTAAGTTTGGTTGATGTAAAAACAATCTATATTTTTATGACGTCCCATGGCGAAATAATCTCTAATGTTGTTTTGATTTTCACAAGCAACGTCGTCAAAAATGATAATTGAATTAGGTAAGGCGTCATGTGGACTCAAAATTTCGCCATTATGATTGTATTTACTGAATGATGTTCCAGGAACCATATCCAAAACCTTTTCAAGGTATAAATATTTAGGTTGATATAAAGATTTTGAATACACATAAAGGTTTCGGAATCTTGGTCCATTTTCATGCAATAGTAAACTTATCACTAAATTAGTTTTTCCGCTATTGGAGGGACCACACACAATACAACGTATTGTACTTGGTAATAATTTTCCATGTCGCTTAGGTTCTCCAGATGCCGTAGGACAGATGCACTCTAATTTAAGCGATTCTTTTTGTTTAACAAACTTCATTACTTTGTTTACAATGTGACTGCAGTGTTGCGATAGCTATAATAGAATGAGCTGTAACAATAACGTTCTCGTATTTTAAATCAATAATTATCTAGTCTAGAGCTGTTGGAACGAGATAAGAATACAGTATGTATTTAACATAGTAAAACTTTACTCTATAATCATGGGGACTGTTCATTTGCTGAATAATGCACCTCGTTCTGAAGATGACATTGTACTTTCTCGCTCTCTTGAAGTGAGATTGCAGCCCCTGCTGCAATCGAACGAAAGAAAGAGCGAGAAAGTACAATGTCATCCTACTGCAGCATAATGCTCTTCACAGTATTGCTCCTCAACTGTTAGTTCAGAGGTTGAGCTAGAGATCTCTTCCAACTCCCAGTATTTAGCTATCTCTTCTAAGTTATTAATAACTACGTTACAATGGAATGTCTTAATGTTTCCCGATAGAATCCATCCTAACTTAGTTTGCTGAGCTATTGGTGCGTTGCACTCTCCTTTCACCAGTCCACTCATGATGACATCTGAGTAAACACTTGCGTCTAATAATATGTCGATAGGTTTAGATAAGTTGTATTCAGGATCTGCTAAATTCATGTGTTGTATGTGTGGCCATGATCGCTTGGAAAAAATGGTGTTAGGAAGGTCGCTTATAACTCGAGGAATAACTGACGCATCTGTACTAAATCTAAAGTCATCATAGATAGACTTGCACTCTAGAGTGACGAGACTTTTGCTTAGTTTAGGGCTGGCACCTACACCTGATACCGATGCACTGAATTTTCGGCGTGGCAACCCTAACAATTGAGCTGCTCTCTCAGATATCAGAGTGATTTGAGAACCCTGGTCAAGTAACCCTCTAAGCGTGATGTAATTACCGTCTACACCCTTTATTTTTAATAAAACAGTAGCTAGTAAGACTTCTTCGTCGTTTGCAGCAACATGATTCGCAGCATGCGGTTTGCTAGATGATCTTGAAGTGGATGGAGATGTTACTGTTACCTTCGGTCTTAGTTCGGCTGCAGGCATGTGCGACGAGTGCGGTGACCCTACGTATGCGTCATGTAACATTGTGTGATGGTCGCGATTGCACTCCTTGCACCTTTTGATAGACGTGCATGTGTCGCTTACGTGTTTGAATAAGCAGTTTTGACAAAGTTTTAATTTCACAACTGACCTCAATTTCATTTCCGCTGGCATGTTAACAAACTTGTGACACCTATACAGTTCGTGATCAAAGTTACATAAAGGGCATTTATACGAGGATACAAGGGCTGACTGATATCCTTTAGATGAGAACTTACCGATGTTTTGTTTATAACTATAATGATATTTAGGCTGGGCGACTGGGGTGGACCTAATAAGGGCTGGACTCCATTAACTCATCTAATGAGGCTAAATCTCTAGGAGACTTACGTGCTTCTTTATAGGCACTGTAGGTATCGTTGTCTAATTTTTTGGTTAGAAGATGCACCAGAATCGGATCCCATGTAGTGGTATCGACCCCAAGGTTGTGGATGGCGTGTATACACTCGGTAGTGGTATCATAGAGCCGCTTAATCTCATGTGACGTCTGCTTATCTACGCTTGGCTGATTGAGAAATGTCTCAATCTGCGTAGTAAATAGTACTTGAGGATTATTATAGCGATGGGTCAAAATTTCCCATGCTACATCGTAGTTGTCTGAAGAGATGTTTAGGTGCTGGATCAAACGCTCTGCTTCCCCCTTGACTCTGCCTTTTAAGTGCTGCATTTTTTGAGCTTTTGATAAGAAGTTGTTGTTGTGGATCGATTCGGTAAATAAATCGAAAAATGTTGGCCAATTTGTGTACTTACCTGTAAACACAGGTATTTCTAAGAGAGGAGTAGCTTGCCGAACATGCCTTGTAGCACATAGTTTTTGGTTTAACGACCTCTTTGTTTGCTTGAATAATTTCTCCTATTTTAGGAACTCATCTTGGTAGACATCATCTTCACCTTCGAGAATATTGTCTATCTCGAGATGTAATTTGTCGATGTCCTGCCATCTCGATTGGACGCTACGCAACTCGTCTTCGAGTTCCCACTTCTCGGAGATTTCGCTCACTTGGATGCTGGCTATCAAGCGCCTAAACGCTCGGAAATTAGTCCTTTGAAGGGACAATAATTGATCTATCTTGCTACCAGAACTCGATTCACCCTCGCTAATTTTCTTCTTGCCTACCTCTGTACCTAAACCTGACCCCACTGGCTCAAAATCTAAAAGCTGTGCTCTAAGCTGCATATAATAATTTTTCGTACGCTCATAAATAGATTCAATAAAGTACCTTTGTGACTTGTTTTCCAGGCCTTCCAGTTTCTCGTTGTTATGATCAAACTCTCCCCATAGACGTTCTAGAGAATCCAATCTAATCTTCAAATACTCCGATGTTTTTCGAGACGCTGAATCTTTGCTAAAGTTGTTTCCAATACGCTGGATTTCACTGACGATTTCACCTTGACGGGTGAATAGTGCTTCGGCTTCCATCTTTGTTAAGCAAGTAAAATTAAACGATCTTACTTGAATGCTGCTGTAAGGCGAGTCTCCCGACTCACGCAAAGAAAGCTGGTTGACGCTGCTGGCTGCTGATGCTGGCGAGTGAGTTTATCAACCCACAGGAACGCTGTTGTTCGATGTACGCAGGATCACTCGCGAAAAGGTCCTGCTTGTACGAAAGCTCGAAGGACCAAAAAAATGTATGGTATATACCACACACGGATGCTAATAGGGATGCTGAGGGGTGGTGACTCCGAAGAGAGCTAAATAACCGAACCCGTAGAGCGTTGGTTGAACACTGATTTATTGCTATTTAAAATGAAATTGCTTAGTTGTAAGAAATACATGTGAGTGACGTACGATTAATAATAACAATATAACAATATGATAAAATTAGGTATGTGCGGTTGGCCCGTACATATTCCATCTCTGACATATATGCAGGTCCTCATGTTATTCATTGAAAAATTATGGTACACAGTACCACCAACTCCACGTAGCCCTTTAATTTCACTCTTATATAAATAAGATTCTTGTATTAGGGCAATGTCATACTTTCGCATTTGGAGCTCGCGAGCCAAAAGGGCAGTCGCTGCTCTACAGTGATGTAGGTTAATTTGTACTAACCGTAGCTCCATAGCCCCTTCCTACTCCGAGAGCAGCCTCTTCTCCTCCATTGGCGATGGAGAGGTAATGCCCAAGTGGAGCGAGTCGATCGCCCCCACCACATCTTCTGACCTGGGAGAACATCCCGCATCTCACCGAGTGGCAAGCGCGGGCATCTCGGCCAGGTCCAGTTCGACAGTCAGCCCCCCCATGACCATACCTGCAGTCTCTCCCCTCCCTTCCTCTACATCATCCAGGAGATCTTCCCCCTCCTCATCATCCCCCTTCCTATCTACCTCCTCGAGGAGTTTGAAGAGGCAGGCGGAGATTCCCAGGTTGATGTAGAAATCCCTTTCCCTGATGAGGTCCGCTGATGCCCCATCCATCATCACGATCCGACGGGTAGTGGTCCCCTCCACCTTGGTGTCCACTATTCGCCAGTTCGCCGTCCGGAGTCCCGGCACGCTCTTCTGCATCATCCCCAATAACCTGGAAACCTCGATCGTGGTGGATCGAGTCTTCCAGGCCATCTTAATGGGTCGAGGCAGATTCCGTGCGGACACCACCTTCAACTTCGTCCCCTTGACCTGGTTCTCAACGAGGACCCCTCGTAACCACTGCGCCGATTGCTCTCCGTCGCATCTGACATAAATAATGCCCGATGTTACGGAGCCCTAGTGCGTTTCAGGGGGAGGTCCTGGAACTTTCTCCAGCTCATCAAAGATGAAGTGCTGGAGATCGTCGTAAATCGCCTCCTCGAGCATGGTTGCCGGATAGTTGTAGGCGGTGATGGCTATTTTAACGGTTCCCAGTGCTCGCGCATAGGACCCGGAAGTCCTTATGCGCTTAGCACTGGTTTCCTTTTAGCTATCTCCACTTACTTCTCTCCCCCTCTTCTGACGATCCCCTGAGGGGATATCCTCAGCCTGCTGTCTCTGCAGCTGAGTGTTTCTCCTCTGGGCTCCTGTCCTCTTCTTCCGCCTCTTTTTTCCTCCCCCAGCCCCTTCAGTCTCTCCCCTTGAGGGGTCGTCAGTCCGGTCTCCATTTGGATCCCGATTTGAAGTCCCCTCAGAACTGCGAGACGTCCCGGGAACAGGTTCAGATGGTCCCACGGCACCAGGCAAGCGTTTTCCCCCTCGGGGATCCCCACATACTGGTCCCTCGGGGCCTGGCTGTACTGGCTAACAAAATCGATTGTAGCTGCGGTAGTTCTTATATTGGACAAACGAAGCGGTCAGTTGCAGAACGTGTCAAGGAACATATCGCAGCTGTTAAAAATCGACAAGCGAATAAATCGGCAATAGCAGAACATCTACTGGAAATGGGAGTTAATCATTGGATGGAACTACATGACCCGAAAATCCTCTCCACCGATCGTCATTATCATACCAGGATAGTACGTGAAGCGATTGAGATCAAGAAGTATAAGACTTTCAATCGGGAGGATGGATTTAAAATATCATCGACATGGAATCCAGTAATTAACAAGTGCAAACCCCGTGCTAAGGCCGTTACTGACGCAAACAAACACCGATACTGTTAGTGTAGTGTGTCGGAGTAGCTTCACTGACAATTCATCTAGTGGCGAATTAATATCAAAAAATGTGAGGGTGTCCGAAGATTCACAGCCCGGCCCCAGCAGACGACGCCGTGCTCCGCCAGTCCGCTCGTGACCACGGCTGCTGTAACGTAGCCGAAACGTCGAGCCAAATATGTGAGTACACAATGTTGTTTCACATAATAAATATCGTGTTAATCCCCGTATTGATACATTATAGTTATAATGCAACGCGAAAATCTAAAAAACTATAGGACCTTTTGGGTTTTAGGATAAATTAATACTACTGTCTCAGAATTCTGGGGGTGAGACAGGAGTGGCTCGAGGTTGTCGGGTTCGCGTACCCGTACACTATCCACAGCTGCCGGACTGGCAGCTACTTCCAGTGTCCCCTGACAGTAGCGCACGGTGGTTCTGTTAAGTGAACTAGACCAAGAACAGGGCCGACAACCTCGTGAAGGTAAGTCCACCGCACTTGCCTTGGGGATCAATCACGACTGTTGCGCTTCCCCCAAGACCACGCCACCTTAGCTCCTCAAAGGAAGAGCTAAGGTAGGCCTGTACCTATACTATGCAAGCAAGCAGAGAGACAAAGCAAAGCAAACGAGCCTATAAACAGTTAAAGCATAGAAACAGACCCGCCCCATACACATTTATTCTTATATTGCTATAATTTTTTTTTCAAACAAACTAATATCGGAAAAAGAGACAGGAAAAGACATTCCATCTATGTTAAGTATATTACTAAAATGTGGATACGAAGACACCCTCTGAACATTTTTGCTCACTGGATAGAGAGCTGCTGTAACCGACCATAAGAAACAAAATGTGTCATCATTACGAACATTTACACAAGCCTTTCTAGATTTAATACCCAGCGGCAAATCAATGAACTGCGATCTGCGAAGTGGTTGGAAGTTATTTATGTTAATTTCTATATGGCTATTACTGAGCAAGGTCCATCCACTTTCCTGCCCTTCAAACTCACTGATTTTCTTCATTAAAGAATATACAAAATTCGAAAATAAATGTTTGTAATCATAATTTAAATGAATTGTTATATTTTTAGTTGCAAATGACTTTTGTTCGGCATTGTTATTTTTCATCAATAAAAATATCAGATATAATTCCAAGTTTACTTTAAGACTGTTATGGATGGCAAGAGATTGATCTATTAACGGTTTTATCTTATGTCGAAGGTTTTCAAAAAATACTGCAAGTGACAGTTTCTCATTATCTTCTTGAGCCCTTATTCTATATGTGGCTATACGATTACGGAAAGCGGAGTGGACTAGTTCTACACCACTACTTAAGCTTACTACATTATCGTTAAGTTGTTTATGTTTAGAACTTCGTAAGTGTCCTATCCATTGCTTGTTGCCTACAGTAATACTACAGACTGAACAGAAAGGCATGATTAGTCAATTTACCTAAAAAAATATACTATCAAAATGCAAAGATAACTTATGAACCTACCTAGATTGAACTTTATGTTGGTTAATGGAACATTAGATACATGAAAAATAATTCATGATATAAAAAATAAAGACTTTCTTATAGGCCTGCAACGAAACAACGATCTCTACGATTTTACATTTGGTCATAGGCATCAAGCATAAAAAAATAAGCCTCTTTTCTAATAATATGACATTTAAACCTAGTCTTATTTCATGTTATTATAAAAGAAGGTTGTCTCTGATTCGTTAAATAGTACGCTTGCCTGCTTCACCAAGTTCTGTATCCGAGCCCAGTGTGGCGAGTCGTCATCGGTGCGCAGTTTCAACCACAGCAGCGACTTTTTCCACATGTCATCGCCGCCCGCGTCCACGTCCGCCGCGCGGAACACTTTCAGCTCCACGTGGAACGCGCCGTCCAGGGGGTCTAATTTCAAGTTACCACGTACGATCGTTCGATCGAGCCGACAGTCAATCAATTGTAGTTTAGTTTGGCAATTTGAAATACCATCGTATGGGACACTTTCGTACGTATCCGACCATAGACTCTCGTGAATGAATGATATTCGCGATGATAGTGTCGCCGAAAGACCCACATCAAATAAAATCAATTGAATTGATTTTATTTATAATTAACAATAAAATTTTTAAAGAATAAAAGATATTTGACTTTTTAAATTAAAGGACTATTGTTTAATGTGTTTGAAAGAAAGATTTTACATAATAAAAACATTAAAATGTTAAAATATTTTTAAAAATCTGACAGCTTGCTATTTTTCTACATCATAGCCCATATAGTTATCTGTGGCCATCTGTGAAACATTAGAAAAAAACTTGTAAATTATTGACTTAAGTATGTACGTACGATAAATAGCTGCTGGCATGATAAGACCGCCTAAATTGTACATTGTATCTCTGTATACCTAGCTTTTAAGTTTTGTATGTTGTGCAATAAAGAGTACCTATCTATCTACCTATCTATGATCATCAGCACCCAGACAAGGAAAACTCTGCATTTATATCAAAACCCTCGCCAACCCGTCTGCCAAGCGAGGTGAGTATGGCAATTACCCCTCATGTGATTGAGGAAGGCCCGTGCCCCAGCGATGGGGACTTATGGGCTGATGATGACTATTCCAATTTACACTTAAGAAAGAACAACTTTGTAACATCATTTCTATAATTTAACCATTTGTAATTAAATATTTCAGTAAACAAGACATCAAAGTTCTCCATTGGACCAAACTGTAATAGAAAGCTGAGCTAGAATGACTGTGAGAGGAGAATGAGTTGAACAAAGTGAACATCTCACCGGAGGTAATCAATTAACAAAAAGTTATTTAACTGAATCTATAATATCTGTGCTATAACTAATTTCCTTACTGAAAGAAAAAACATTAAGATAAAGATAATATAATTGTTTGAAACATGTATACAAAAGTGTAATCCTTATAATTAAATATTTCACAACATCACATACATTGATCTGACTCCGAGATAGGTAGCTCAAGCACCTGTGTTACGGATATCAGAATCAACAGTGGGATTACAAATATATGCACATAATACTTTTCTTTTATAAGTACATACTAATAATACATAGAAAACACCCAGACCAATACAAACAGACATGTTCATGCACACAAATGTTTTTACTGTGCGGGGATCGAACCCGCAACCCTTGGAACGAAGGCAGCGTTCACTACCATTCCAAATGGGTCATCAAATCCTTGCAGTGTTATTCTTGGTTGGTGGTCCAGAACCATGACTTTGGAGCCCAGTGTACTCATGAACCTTGATCGAGGATTTGGCGAGTCTGGCAATTACAATGAAGGGACTGCCGTACGACCTTTGCCAAGGAGGAACCACACCAAATGGATAATGGTGACATGTTTCAAAAACTTATCTCAGTTATGTGCATATTTTTACAATTTACACATTGTGGAACTAATAATTTCTGTGTATTATTTATCTTTCTGTTACATTATTACCATACCAATCTAAAACTCCTTTATTCTTGCAGAATGTCTACCAGCGTTGCACAGGACTCCGCTAGAAAAAACATACCCAGTTCCAGTCTTCCGGGCTTCGTTGCTATACGAAGTTGTTTATTTGCTAAAACTAGTCTAGGACAACCTGTGAGAAGTACGATTTGCTTCAGTAGTCATTTATTATGTAAATAGTTAATGGTTTTTAATCAATACTAGTATCACAATATGTGTGTATAATTATAATGGCCTTGTTATTTATATGAGACTTTATTGCGCAGACACGAAATACAACGTAAAAAGTATACATAGTTTCTCCTTAAAATAGGATAACATTTATTTTATTTTTTATTACTTATTTTAATAAATGATTCAATTATGATGTTGTTTTTATTTTCATTTTCCTCAAATCCTGCCCACTTGAACTTTCACTTTACATTTGAATGTATGTTAATCGCAGTGAGTGTTAATACGGCATTGTAACAATAGGAGTGTATGATGCCTTAGATCCAAGGGTTGCAGGGTTCGATCCCTGCACAGTACAAACATTGCGTGCATGAACATGACTATTTGTACAGGTCTAGGCGTTTTCTATGTATTATAAACACATACTTATAATACATAGAAAACACATACTAACAATAACAAGTATTATATGTATATATTTGTAATCCCACTGTATTGATTCTGATATCTGTAACACAGGTGCTCGAGTGTAGTGAAATATTTATTTATTTATTTGCCAGCAATGAAGGCTCCGGACTGAATACATCACAACTAATGGTATGGGTGTTTTCTATTAAGTACTTATGTAAATATTTGTAATCCCACTGTATTGATTCTGATATCTGTAACAAAGATGCTTCAGTTACCTATCTCGGAGTCAAGTCGGATCAATGTATGTGATGTGAAATATTTATTTATTTACCAGCAATGAAGGCTCCGGACTGAATATATCACAACTCATGTATGTGTGTTTCCTATGTAATAAGTACTTATGTAAATATCTTAGAGTCAGATCAATGAATGAGATGTGAAATATTTATTTATTCTGCAGTATATGGGACATACAGCTTTCATACCTATATAACAATTGGTCACTAACTATAGTAGAGCAAATGTATTAAACCAGTTAAACTTATGCAATGTGTGACTTTCAATGGATATTCAAAATTTTTAAATATATAAGTAGGTTAGTACTTAAATACTTAGTTATGTACCTAACAAATAGTTAAGTGTGGCAGGTAAGTAGGTATACCCACTTTTTAATGAAAGAGAAAACTTATTACCTACTTATACTTGTAATACCTGTAGACAGTTAACCTAGGCAAAATTATTGCCTCTTGTAATCATTGTGGCTAGTAATAGAAAATGGTAAAAACCCACTCAAAAGGTATTTAACTTAGTATTTTAGTAAAAGTTAGGTAGGTTAATACCTAATTGAGTCAAAAGCCTATATATTAATCCCTAACTAAACCATCAAAAGTTTCAACTTTTGAACTGCTAAATAAGATTCAGTTTGAAGAATACAATGCAGTCGTAGAAAAATTAATCTGTGCAGATTAATTACATACTTAGTGAATGTAGTTACCTATTATAAGAAGCCTACACCACTTGGTAGGTACTTAGCAGGTACTTATACTTAATGTGCATAAATCATTGAACAATTGCATTACATTATAGTAATAAACTCACTGGTAAATCTACAAAATTTCTCAGTAGGTAAATAAGTAATACCTACTTAAGTAACTATTGTAAATTTACTTCCATGTTTAAACGAAAATAAATTACTAAGATTCATACATAAAAAGTACTCA